>JASVEL010000275.1:0-463787 GCA_032618575.1 Nicotiana noctiflora | reverse complement strand
ACCTGGATCTGCACACAAGGTGCAGGGAGTAAAATGAGTACTGCCAGACTCAGTGGTAATAAACAAGGGTAAGACAGCGCAGATAAGAAATCCGCAATAAAGCACTATGTAAAGCTATAGTCGGCTACCCTGTCATAGAATCAATCTTCACTGTACCTGTTTCCAACAATTACCAATAAATAGCATAACAGCTAGCAGATGTAGCTAAATGCAATGCAATGCATGATATGACCGCTACGGCGCGTAGCCCGACTCCAATTTTGGGTACCGTGCTCACTGTGGGGGTTCAGACTCCGGAGGGGCTCCTACAGCCCAAGCACATCTCATAGAGATATTCCTGCGGCGTGCAGTCCGATCCAACATATATCTCGCTGCGGCGTGCAGCCCGATCCACTACTAGTCAGCTAATATGCAGATACAGTCTCGCAGGCTCAAAAGTAGTTTTTGAAAACTCTTTTATTATTTTTCAGTTGGAAAAACAGTAATATCAAGTTCCAGAGATTGGAATTAGCATAATAACAAAAATAGCCGCGGACTAGTAGTAAACTAGCATGTCTATGTGATAAGACAATGATAACGATCCTCGCGGGATCCAATAACTGGCTCACGGCCCACATGTATACTCAACCGCCCAAGAAGGGGTTCCTCGGCTCAAGAGTGGCCATTATCACAATATATATATATATATATATGCAACCATCCGAGAAGGAGGTTCGACGGCTCTAGAATAGCCAATAATACAATATCAACAGGTTGGACTAATATGTAGTCTCCAGTTCATGATCGACCCCGCACTCTCAAGAGTGTGCGTGTCTCGCCGCTATACAGCGTCACAAAGTGGTATACCGGGGTTTCGAACCCGCTGGTCATCACCCACATCTATTACTCACCTCAATACGGCGCGACGACTATTCCGCAATGCCCTTGCCACGAGAATCAAGCTCCGCACGCGTAGAATCTGATCAAATACAATAAAAATACAATAATTTAGGCCAATGGGACGACACCCAATCAATACAACTCAATTTACATCAAAATTCCCAAAGTTGTCAAAACCCGACTTTTGGTATGCTTATCGAAAAATCACGAAAGTCACATATTCAGAACCCTCATCTCAATACGAGTCTAAGCATATCAATTTTACCAAATTCGGACTCCATTTGCCCATTCAAAACTTTGATTTTCTAAAGTCCAAGCCTAGGGCTAAATCCTCCATAAATTACCCCAAATTCCTCCATTTTCATGATATAATTGCATAATATTACCAATACTAATCATAGTTTAAGTCCATAGATGATTACCTGATGATTTCCCTTGAATTTCTCTTCAAAATCGCCCAAATCGCCTCTAAAGCCGAGACCCAAAATGTGTGAAATGTTTTGAAATTTTTCTAACTTCTGATACACTTACTTACAGCGATTTTCGCTTCTGCGGAATATTTTCCGCTCCTATGCACCCGTATCCGCGACCAAAGGGTCGCTTCAGCGGTTCCAGGCCTGGCCGGCCATTTCCGCTTCTGCGAGCAAAGGGCCGCTTAAGCGGGCCCGCTTCTGCGAAGGAACATCCGCATTCGCGGAAACATCCGCCTCTGCGCACTGTTTACCGCTTCTGCGGTCTCGCCCAAGCGGTCGAGTGTCCGCTTCTGCGGACCATGCCCATTTTCTCCCCGTCCACTTCTGCGAGCACTGGCTCGCATCAGCGACCTCGCTTCAGCGGAATGACTTCCGCTTCTGCGTAACCAGTCGCTCCTGCGCATCTCGTCCGCTTCTGCGGACACGCTCCTGCGTCCAAAATTCCACAGGAGCGGAAACAACAGAAGCAGGATCCCAACCTGCAATTCTTCCACAATTTCTCCCGTTTAACCATCCGAAATCACCCCGAGGCCCCCCGGACCTCATCCAAACATACCAACACATCTTAATACCTTATTCGAACTTGCTCCAATCCTCAAAACACGTCTAATAACACCAAAACCCATAATTCACATCAAATTCAAGCCTAAATTCCTTAAAACATTCCGAATTACACATTCGATCAAAAACCCGACCAAAAGACGTCCGAATGACCTGAAATTTTGCAGGCACATCCAAAATCACCTAACGGAGCTACTGCAACTGTCGGAATTCCATTTCGACCCCCGAATCAAAATCTTACCTACAGTTCGGATTTCGCCAAAATTCAACCTTAGCCAATTCAAGCCTATTTCTACACCGGGCCTCCAAATTCGATTCCGATCGCTCCCCTAAGTCACAAATCACCTCCCGGAACTAACCGAATCATCAGAATTCGATTCCGAGCCCTCTAACCAAATAGTCAACTCCGGGTTGACTTTCCTTATTCAAGTTTCCTTCAAAAAGGCTATATGCCTCATTTTTAATCCAATTCACTCCTAACTCACCCGATAGGCTCTAACACAGATATAAAATCATCAAACATGCATTTACAACATAACGGGGTGATAATTCTCGTGACGACGGGCCGGGTCGTCACATTCTCCCCCTCTTAAGCAAACGCTCGTCCTCGAGCGGGTCAAGAAACATACCTGAAGTCTCAAACAAGTGAGGATATCTGCTCCGCATCTCCCGCTCGATCTCCCAAGTGGCCTCCTCCGCGGGTCGACCTCTCCACTGAACCTTAACTGATGCAATCTCCTTAGACCTCAATTTTCTCACCTGACGTCCCAAAATGGCAATAGGCTCCACATCATAGGATAGATCACCATCAAGCTGAATGGTGCTGAAATCTAATACATGAGACGGATCTCCAATGTACTTCCGGAGCATAGACACATGGAATACCGGATGAACGCTGGATAAGCCGGGCGGCAAGGCCAACTCATATGCCACCTCTCCAACTCTCCTAAGTATCTCAAAAGGACCAATGAACCTGGGACTCAACTTCCCTTTCTTCCCAAACCTCATGACACCCTTCATAGGTGAAACCTTCAACAATACTCTGTCACCAACCATGAAAGACAACTCTCGAACTCTACGGTCCGCATAACTCTTCCGACGAGACTGTGCTGTACGAAGCCTCTCCTGGATCAACTTTGCTCTATCCAGAGCATCCTGGACTAACTCAGTCCCTATCAATCTAACCTCACCAGGCTCAAACCATCCCACGGGGGATCTACACCGTCTGCCATACAATGCCTCATACGGGGCCATCTGAATACTCGACTGATAACCGTTGTTGTAGGCAAACTCAGCAAGTGGTAGGAACTCATCCCACGAACCACCAAAATCAATCACACAAGCTCGCAACATATCCTCCAAGATCTGAATAGTACGCTCAGACTGTCCGTCTGTCTGGGGGTGAAATGCTTGTAACGACCCAACCGGTCGTTTTGAGATACGGCACGTCATTCAGCAGTTTGAGGCCATGAGCAACTTCATCTCAAGTATATTGACTTGTGTGTATGGTCAGAATTAAAATTCAAGAAGTTTGGAGTCAAATTTAAATGAAAATTCTCACTTCCAAAGCTTAAAATTGAAGAAATGAACTAGGATTGGAATTTTGAGTATACGACCTCGGAATTGAGATTTGAAGGTTCCAACAGGTTCATATGATGATTTCGGACTTGGGCGTATGCCTGGATCGGGTTTTGGATAACCCGGGAGCGTTTTGGCGCATATTATGGAAGATAGCATTTTAGAAGAAATTGCATCAATTTGGCTTAAAATGCATTTTAGTGTTATTGATGTCCGTTTGGGATTCCGAGATTGGGAGTAGCTCCGTATGGTTATTCCGGATTTGGGAGCGCGATCGGAAGTGAATTCGGAGGTCCGTGGGTCATTTTGGAGTCGTTTGGCTAAAGATAGAAAATTGAAGGTTTTTGAGAAAATTTGACCGGAAGTGGAAATTTTGATATCGGACTCAAAATGCAAATCTTATGGTTCGGATAGCTTCGTTAGGTGATTTGGGACTTAGGAGTGTGTCCGGAATATTTTTGTGATGATCGGTGTAGAATTAAGCTTGAATTGGTAAAGTTAGTATTTTGGCGAATTTCGGTTGATAGGTGAGATTTTGATCCGAGGGTCAGAGAATGGAATTTCGAAAGTTTCTGTAGCTTCGATATATCATTTTGGACGTGTGTGCAAAATTTGAAGTCAATCGGATGCGATTTGATAGGTTTCGACATCGGAAATAGAAGTTGGAAACTTCAAAGTTCATAAAGTTTGAATCGGGGTGTAATTCTTGGTTTTAGAGTTGTTTGATGTGGTTTGAGGCCTCGAGCAAGTCCGTAATGTGTTTTGGGGTTGGTTGGTATGATTGATTGGGGTCCCGGGGGCCTCGGGTGTGTTTCGGGTTGTGGTCACACTCTTATTTGATGTTTCAACCTTTGCTTCTTTGAACATAAAGGGGTACCATATTAGGTAAATGATCTCCAAATTCAGTTTTGTTTGAACCATTAGATCCGTATCGTAATTTCGAAGCCATAGCAAAAAGAATCGTCGAATTTGGACATCGTATGAGGAAGTTATGCTCATTTCCATGTTGAGAAAACTGCTGGTGTCTGTCAGAACCGCAGAAGCGGAATTTGACCGCGGATGCGGAACCGCAAAAGCGGAAATAGAACCGCAAAAGCGGTCCCGCCTATGCGAAAATTATCCGCAAAAGCGGAAATGGGCCTGGTCAGTGTTTAAAACCGAGAAGTTTAGTATTTTGGGCATATCTTGAGTTCTAAAGCTCCGATTGAGGTGATTTTCGCGGTGTTGTTCTCGTCTCATCAAGGAGGTAAATATAAGAACTTTATTTTGATGTTTCTCCATGATTATTTCACTGTTAATGGAGGATTAATGGAGGGTTTGAGCCCTAGGCCTAAATTTTAGGAAATCTTTGATTTGAATGGGCAAACGGAGTCCGATTTTGATAAATTTTATATGAACGGACTCGTGTTGAGATAAGGAACCCGAATATATAACTTTCGTAATTTTTCGAGAAGCGTACCGAAAGTCGGGTTTTGGCAACTTGTGGGTTTTGGTGTATTTTGAATTGTTTTGGTTGGGTAATGCCCAATTGGCCTATTTTGATGTGATTATATTGATTTTTATCAGATACTACGCATGTGGAGGCCGACATTCGCGGCAAGAGAGTTGTCTCTTAGCGGTTTTGTACCGGAGTCGAGGTAAGTGGCTTGTCTAACCTCGCGTGGGGGAACCTTTACCCCTAGGATATTATGTGATAGTTTAAATGCCTTGTACGCGAGGTGACGGGCGTGTACATGCGCCGGTTGTTGTAACTCACTTTACTTGAATTGTTCAATTCGTGATATTCCTATTCTTAATTTATTAAATTATGACATCTACCTGGTATTCGTTAGGGAAGCATGATTAGGTAGGATTTATCTGTCTAATTGCCTAATTGTCCTACTTGAACTTCTTGATAATTGTTGGCACTAGTCCTCGGTGGAGTTATAGTTAAGCATATTATATTTCTCTCTGTGTATTCCTTTACTTGCTGTGTTTGTGGACTCCGGGTTCAATTCCCGGAGATCCAAGGGCTGCGGGTTCGATTCCCGGAGACCCGAAGTTTATTGATAAGTTATTGGTAGGGACTACGGGTTCGATTCCCGAGATCCTGAGTTATTGGTAGGGACTACGGGTTCGATTCCCGAGATCCTGCGTTATTGGTAGGGACTACGGGTTCGATTCCCGAGATCCTGAGTTATTGGTAGGGACTACGAGTTCGATTCCCGAGATCCTGAGTTATTGGTAGGGACTGCGGGTTCGATTCCCGGAGATCCCGAGTTATTGATTATTTATTGAGACATGGGCTGCGGGTTCGATTCCCGGAGACACAGAGGTATTGTCAATGGGACCGTGGGTTCGATTCCCACAGGTCCTGGACTTGTTTTATTGAGTTGGTTATTTGTTGTTAGCTTAATTGTAGACGATTGCAGTAATCATCTTACTGTCGTCATTTCAGATTCACTATTATTTAAACTGTTTGTCATTGTTATCATCATTATATTATTGTTCTCTCAGTAGGGCCCTGACCTTCCTCGTCACTACTCCATCGAGGTTAGGCTTGGCACTTACCGAGTACCGCCGTGGTGTACTCATGCTACTCTTCTGCACACTTTTGTTGTGCAGATCCAGGTACATCAGGACAGGCCCGTACTAGGTGATATCAGCAGCACACTTGGAGACCTCGAGGTATGATCTGCTACGTCCGCGGATCCGGAGGCCCTCCTTCTATTCTGATAGTTCTAGTAGATGTTTTCCTTCATTTCGTTGTTTTAGATACTCTTTATACATAGAGCCACAGTTGTATATTCCCTATTAGTCTGTGTTACCCGTGGGATTCCGGGTCTTGGTGGTGTTTATACAGTGTGTTTGACGGGTGTATGTGCCAAGCGGCACGGATTGCATTCTTATTTATATCGTTTTCCGCTATTTCTTATTTAATGTTCATAAACTTGTATATTCCGCAACGTGTTAGGCTTACCTAGTCACAGAGACTGGGTGCCGTCATGACAGGTTCACGATTAGTGAACTAGGGTCGTGACAAGTTGGTATCGTAGCTCTAGGTTCATAGGAGTCACGGGACACAAACCAGTTACTTAGAGTCTCGCTGATCGATATGGAGATGTTTGTAGTTATCTACGAAGGGCTATGTAACTGTTTAGGAAACTCTTCAATTCTTTGAATTCCTTATCGTGCGCCATTTATTCAGTTGGAGCCTATATCATATGTTCTTTTGCATCCACTCGTGTATTGAAATTTGCGCACTCGGTATCAAGTATGCGCCGACGGTTCGTGACGCTGCAGAGAGATCTCAAGGGAGTCAAGAATTTACTCATCTATTGTTACCGCGTGTCGTCCATATCGATAATGCAAGAGAACTAAGAGACCTTCAATTGTGCACATGGGGGTGCACTAGTTTCTGGCATTCGGTTGATAGTACGGTCGTGAGAAGGTTTACTTAACTGCCAAATCATCACAGCAATGGTAGAATCGCAAGGTGGATGTAGATCTAAAGATAGTTGGTGGTAATAAAGACTATATGGTTCATATGAGATATCTATTTAGCGAAGGATTCAGCCATCGGAGATACAGGGGGAAATGAGTTTAACTGTCTTAAGAAGGACATGTACCAAATTAAACGACTTGGGTTGTCTTATGATGAAGACGTACATGTGATAAAGGCTATTGTCGTGGATTAGCAAAATGTATCTTTAAGGCTTCGTGCTAAGTGAAAGGATTTCACTATCAACGATCTAATTATGGGTCATGTGTCATATCAGATTTGGCCTGCGATGTATTTAGGTGCTATTCAAAAAAAAGTTCTTGAAAACTTGCGGATGGGCAAGAGTTGAGGCTCGTATGGTATGATGTTGGGACTTTGGATGTTCCTGTGTCCCTAATAAACTCTATATTTTTTTTTATCACCAGGGAAATATTCGACAAGGGCTACATGGTGCTTCGTAGGTGTGTGAGAATCATAGTATGTTTTAAGGTGTCGTTGGTAGAGAATGCTCGGTGCATGGAGCGGGATAATGTTTGGTTGTATCGGAATGAGGTCATACCCTATGGGGTCAGAGTGCTAATAGGGCACAAGTGATTATGTTCGTAGGTTCAAGTGAATTGCAGCTGAATAAGAGTAGATGACTTGAGTGAATGTTTCTAATGTGCTCGAGAGTCGTGTAATGGTGGCTTTGAGCTAGTGGGAGAGTCTCACCGCTTATGATTTGGGTCGCATGGCTAATTACCTGCGTGAATTTTGGATACTAGCGTATTAATGGGTTATTGCAGCCACGGGAAAAGGACCATGTGTGGTAATTTGAGTATATGTATTGTTGAATGCATGTTATGTTTAGCCTTACTGGCTCATGTTCAAACTTGAGGGAAAAATTCATGATTTATGCCTTGTATAGGTGCAGGCTTCGCGGGAAGTAATTCCGCTAGGTGCTTTATCGAGAGGGTATTCATATGTTATAAAGAAATTCAGTAGAGTTGGTTGCGTACTAGGGCAAGTTAGAACCGGATGGTTCTCAATAGCGGTCCTAGTGAATTCAAGAGGTAAAGTGTGGTGCCTGATAATTCTGAGTCTATAAGTACAGTTAAGGCTCAAGCTTTTGAAGCAACTTATGAAGAAAGGCAAAAAAACGATCTATGATGTTTTGACTTGTGGTGTAGTATTTGAGAGACATGAAATGGTCGTCGTTCTTGAGATAGCATGGCCTCATGATTTAAGGTCACTCGGGGTAAGTGCGGTTGGAAGCAGTTAGGTATTGAAGGAAGATATTAACATTTCTAAGGTAATCAAGGATAACCTGGAAGGAAGTAGATTGATCAGCCATAGTTGAGTTGGCGTATTGGTGTCAATGATCGGTTCATGCAACGTGATCGAATTATGCATGTGATTTGTGGCGGTACATTTGAGACTTGTCGGCCGCGGTGATTGATGTTATTCTAAAGTATTCGTCTGTTAGGGGCCTGTTATGAGTAGGCAGATCTCGGGAAAGGTTATGGTGGCTTGGACCACTACTTAGATATTGGCATATTCGATGGCTATGAGAATTCGCCGTATGTTGTTATAGCTCTCCTGTAGTGAGTTAAATGGAAGGTCTTATGTGATGAAGTATTAGCCTATCGTCAGTTCTAGAGCTATGATGGAAATTGTGTGTATCGTATATCCGCACGTGGGGTGCAGTGAGTAGTATGAAATTTGAAGTAAGGACCAAGGTCACGGTTTGGTCAATAAATGTGATATAAAGAGCTCGGATGAGCAGGAAAGGACTTTCAGTGTTTTGAGTAAGATGGGTATTAACATCAGTATCATTTGAGGTCGGTGTCCTGTGAGAAAGGCTTTGCATCCCGGTTAGGGACTCCTGATCGCTTTTCAGTGTTAGTGCAGCCGGTGGGTTGAATGTGCATGCCCGTTTAATTATTCGGAAGATGGTGGGAGCTTGTCCCACAAGAAGATTGTATAGGTGTGACTTGCATTCACTTGATTGGTTAGAAATTTAAACCAAGTATGAGGATTTTGGTGATATCATTCAATTGAGAATTTATGCCTGGAGGGCACTCTGCTTATTGGGTTATAGACCTGTGAAATACTATTGACTTATCTTGGCATGACCAGGATAGACTTAAGGTCGGTGGATAGATTTAATTGTGGAAGTGAGCCTTGCGTCAGGCCGGTTATGTTTCTTCCAGCAATGCGCCCTTTATGAAGGGATAGTCGCGGTCTTATTTCGCGGTTGGTTAATTCATGTAAGATATATTGTGCCGTATGAGTGTGAGACGGCTTGGTAAGTTCCTTATGTGTCGGGGTTCCGCTCAGCGGTGATGTTATAGGAGCATGATGGCTCTTGAGACTCAGATCTTATATCGCACCTCAGTTGTGCTTGAGTTGTAGCCTATAGCGCTATATGTTTCATTGTGTGTGATATCATGCACCTTAGTGTGCTTATGATCGATAGTCAGTATTTTGATGTGACGAGCTATTCAGCTCGACATATGACTCCTTGTGTGAGTTTTATATTGTTGGGGTCGGATGGCACGCCGCCATGGTTATATTGTTGGGATCGGGTGGCACGCCGCCATGGTTATATTGTTGGGATCGGGTGGCACGCCGCCATGGGCATATTGTTGGGATCGGGTTGCACGCCGCAACAATGTGGTGTCTATTCCAGTGTCTATTATTGCTTTTATGTGTTATGTTTCCTATTTTCTGAGGAGGCCCATGTTTATGTGAGAGCTGAATAGTTCTCTCTAGTGTTCGCCTTCTTTTGTATCACGTACGTATTAGTGGATTACTAGCACATTGTGTCATCTTGTGGGATTTTTGATTATGTCCGATGTGGCTTATCGCCTGAGCAGTTCGTACTGGGTGAGATGAGGTTATGGGATTTGGGGTCAGTGCAAACCGATTATATGAAGTATATTATAGAGGAAAATAACATTCTCTGGTTTAGGACAAGGTAATGGATCTTGTTAGAAGTATAGACTGAATGATTTGTTGACTTGGCAACTAAATATGAATTCCTGCACATCTCTTCCGTCGTATCGGTGTTGTAAAAGCTAGAGCAAGGCCCATGTAGGTCATGAGATGCAATGAGAGCATCAGATTTGTGGAATTTCGACTATTATATTTAAAGAATATTATTGTGGTCCCATGACTAAAGTGATGCAAAGTGTGAATTCAAAAAATTTATGCAGTCATGTATGGGTACATCGTGTGAAGAATGATATTGTGGTCGTATGATGGAAACATGCTAGGCAGGAAATTCCGGATGTTGGAATTGGGTCTAATGGCTTATTTACTCGAATAAAGGAGTATATCTATAGAGTTATCGAGCTAATGTGCTCAAATGAGTTGTGGAAGCACAGGAAGTTGCATGAGATGTTAAACCAGAGATTTTACACTACTTCAGTGTAGTTCTCAGCACGTTCGAGGACGAACGTATGTTTAAGTGCGGGAGATTGTAACGACCCAACCGGTCGTTTTGAGATACGGCGCGTCATTCAGCAGTTTGAGGCCATGAGCAACTTCATCTCAAGTATATTGACTTGTGTGTATGGTCAGAATTAAAATTCAAGAAGTTTGGAGTCAAATTTAAATGAAAATTCTCACTTCCAAAGCTTAAAATTGAAGAAATGAACTAGGATTGGAATTTTGAGTATACGACCTCGGAATTGAGATTTGAAGGTTCCAACAGGTTCATATGATGATTTCGGACTTGGGCGTATGCCCGGATCGGGTTTTGGATAACCCGGGAGCGTTTTGGCGCATATTATGGAAGATAGCATTTTAGAAGAAATTGCATCAATTTGGCTTAAAATGCATTTTAGTGTTATTGATGTCCGTTTGGGATTCCGAGACTCGGAGTAGCTCCGTATGGTTATTCTGGATTTGGGAGCGCGATCGGAAGTGAATTCGGAGGTCCGTAGGTCATTTTGGAGTCGTTTGGCTAAAGATAGAAAATTGAAGGTTTTTGAGAAAATTTGACCGTAAGTGGAAATTTTGATATCGGACTCAAAATGCAAATCTTATGGTTCGGATAGCTTCGTTAGGTGATTTGGGACTTAGGAGTGTGTCCGGAATATTTTTGTGATGATCGGTGTAGAATTAAGCTTGAATTGGTAAAGTTAGTATTTTGGCGAATTTCGGTTGATAGGTGAGATTTTGATCCGAGGGTCAGAATGGAATTCCGAAAGTTTCTGTAGCTTCGATATATCATTTTGGACGTGTGTGCAAAATTTGAAGTCAATCGGATGCGATTTGATAGGTTTCGACATCGGAAATAGAAGTTGGAAACTTCAAAGTTCATAAAGTTTGAATCGGGGTGTAATTCTTGGTTTTAGAGTTGTTTGATGTGGTTTGAGGCCTCGAGCAAGTCCGTAATGTGTTTTGGGGTTGGTTGGTATGATTGATTGGGGTCCCGGGGGCCTCGGGTGTGTTTCGGGTTGTGGTCACACTCTTATTTGATGTTTCAACCTTTGCTTCTTTGAACATAAAGGGGTACCATATTAGGTAAATGATCTCCAAATTCAGTTTTGTTTGAACCATTAGATCCGTATCGTAATTTTGGAGCCATAGCAAAAAGAATCGTCGAATTTGGACATCGTATGAGGAAGTTATGCTCATTTCCGTGCCGAGGAAAAGTGCTGGTGTCTGTCAGAACCGCAGAAGCGGAATTTGACCGCGGATGCGGAACCGCAAAAGCGGAAATAGAACCGCAAAAGCGGTCCCGCCTATGCGAAAATTATCCGCAAAAGCGGAAATGGGCCTGGTCAGTGTTTAAAACCGAGAAGTTTAGTATTTTGGGCATATCTTGAGTTCTAGAGCTCCGATTGAGGTGATTTTCGCGGTGTTGTTCTCGTCTCATCAAGGAGGTAAATATAAGAACTTTATTTTGATGTTTCTCCATGATTATTTCACTGTTAATGGAGGATTAATGGAGGGTTTGAGCCCTAGGCCTAAATTTTAGGAAATCTTTGATTTGAATGGGCAAACGGAGTCCGATTTTGATAAATTTTATATGAACGGACTCGTGTTGAGATAAGGAACCCGAATATATAACTTTCGTAATTTTTCGAGAAGCGTACCGAAAGTCGGGTTTTGGCAACTTGTGGGTTTTGGTGTATTTTGAATTGTTTTGGTTGGGTAATGCCCAATTGGCCTATTTTGATGTGATTATATTGATTTTTATCAGATACTACGCATGTGGAGGCCGACATTCGCGGCAAGAGAGTTGTCTCTTAGCGGTTTTGTACCGGAGTCGAGGTAAGTGGCTTGTCTAACCTCGCGTGGGGGAACCTTTACCCCTAGGATATTATGTGATAGTTTAAATGCCTTGTACGCGAGGTGACGGGCGTGTACATGCGCCGGTTGTTGTAACTCACTTTACTTGAATTGTTCAATTCGTGATATTCCTATTCTTAATTTATTAAATTATGACATCTACCTGGTATTCGTTAGGGAAGCATGATTAGGTAGGATTTATCTGTCTAATTGCCTAATTGTCCTACTTGAACTTCTTGATAATTGTTGGCACTAGTCCTCGGTGGAGTTATAGTTAAGCATATTATATTTCTCTCTGTGTATTCCTTTACTTGCTGTGTTTGTGGACCGCGGGTTCAATTCCCGGAGATCCAAGGGCTGCGGTTTCGATTCCCGGAGACCCGAAGTTTATTGATAAGTTATTGGTAGGGACTACGGGTTCGATTCCCGAGATCCTGAGTTATTGGTAGGGACTACGGGTTCGATTCCCGAGATCCCGAGTTATTGGTAGGGACTACGGGTTCGATTCCCGGAGATCCTGAGTTATTGATTATTTCCTTCTATTCTAATAGTACTAGTTGGCATTTTTCCTTCATTTCGTGTTCGATTCCCGGAGATCCTGATTTATTGATTATTTATTGAGACATGGGCTGCGGGTTCGATTCCCGGAGACACAGAGGTATTGTCAATGGGACCGTGGGTTCGATTCCCACAGGTCCTGGACTTGTTTTATTGAGTTGGTTATTTGTTGTTAGCTTAATTGTAGACGATTGCAGTAATCATCTTATTGTTGTTATTTCGGAAATTATTATCATTTAAACTGCTTATTATTGTTATTATCATTATATTATTGTTTCTCAGTAGGGCCCTGACCTTCCTCTTCACTACTCCATCGAGGTTAGGCTTGGCACTTACTGAGTACCGCCGTGGTGTACTCATGCTACTCTTCTGCATACTTTTGTTGTGCGGATCTAGGTACATCAAGACATGCCCATACTAGGTAATATCAGCAGCACATTTGGAGACCTCGAGGTATGATTTTCTATGTCTGCGGATCCGGAGGCCCTCCTTCTATTCTGATAGTTCTAGTAGATTTTTTTCCTTCATTTCGTTGTTTTAGATACTCTTTACACATAGAGCCACGGTTGTATTTCTCTTTTAGTCTGTGTTACCCGTGGGATTTCGGGTCTTGGTGGTGTTTATACAGTGTGTTTGACGGGTGTATGTGCCAAGCGGCACATATTACATTCTTATTTATATCGTTTTCCGCTATTTCTTATTTAATGTTCATAAACTGGTATATTCCGCAACGTGTTAGGCTTACCTAGTCGTGGGGACTGGGTGCCATCACGACATGTCCACGATTGGTGAACTAGGGTCGTGACAATGCTGTACTCAACTCAACCCGTGTACCCAGCTCTCGCTGAAATGCTCTCCAAAACTGAGAAGTGAACCGAGTACCCCTGTCGGATATGATAGACACTGGGACTCCATGCAATCGAACAATCTCTCGAATAAAGATCGCTGCCAACCGCTCCGATGAGTAGGTAGTACTAACTGGAATGAAGTGAGCTGACTTGGTCAGCCTATCCACAATCACCCATACAGAATCAAACTTCCTCGCCGTCCGAGGGAGTCCAGTAACAAAGTCCATAGTGATCCTCTCCCATTTCCACTCAGGAATAACAATGCGCTGAAATACACCACCGGGCCTCTGGTGCTCGTACTTAACCTGCTGACAGTTGAGGCACCGTGCTACATGTCTGACAATGTCCATTTTCATCTTTCTCCACCAATAGTGCTCTTTCAAATCTTGATACATCTTAGCGGCTCCTGGATGGATAGAATACCGCGAGCTATGGGCCTCTTCCAGAATCAACTCACGAAGGCCATCAACATTGGGCACACATATCCGGCCCTGCATCCTTAATACGCCGTCACTATCAATGGTGACATCTCTAGCGTCATCATGCTGAACTCTGTCCCTAAGGACAGCCAAATGTGGATCATCATACTGGCGCTCACGAATACGATCATATAGAGATGACCGAGATACAACACAAGCCAATACCCTGCCGGGCTCCGAAATATCTAACCTCACTAGCCGATTGGCTAGTACCTGAACATCATAAGCAAATGGCCTCTCCTCAGCTGGAATATATGCCAAGCTCCCCATACTGACCGCCTTCCGGCTCAAAGCATCGGCCACCACATTGGCCTTCCCCGGATGATATAATATAGTAATGTCATAATCCTTCAACAACTCTAGCCATCTCCGTTGTCTCAAATTAAGGTCTTTCTGTTTGAACAAGTGCTGGAGACTACGATGGTCGGTATACACCTCACATGACACACCGTATAAATAGTGCCTCCAAATCTTCAAGGCATGAACAATGGCGGCTAGCTCCAAATCATGAACAGGATAGTTCTTCTCATGCGGCTTCAATTGCCGAGAAGCATAAGCAATTACCTTTCCTTCCTGCATCAACACACAACCTATCCCCACTCTCGAGGCATCACAATAAACGGTATATGAACTTGAAGCTGATGGCAATACTAATACTGGAGCTGTGGTCAAAGCTGTCTTGAGCTTCTGAAAGCTCTCCTCGCACTCATCCGACCACACGAATGGTGCACCCTTCCGGGTCAATTTAGTCAATGAAGAAGCAATGGATGAAAATCCCTGAACAAACCGGCGATAATACCCCGCCAAGCCAAGAAAACTCCCGATCTCTGTAGCTGAGGACGGTCTAGGCCAACTCTGCACCGCCTCTATCTTTTTCTGATCAACCTGAATACCATCACGAGACACCACATGTCCCATAAATGCTACGGACTCGAGCCAAAACTCGCACTTGGAGAATTTAGCATATAGCTTCTCCTCTCTCAATCTCTGCAACACAATACTCAAATGCTGAGCATGCTCCTCCTGACTACGGGAGTAGACTAGAATGTCATCAATGAACACAATCACAAATAAATCCAAATAAGGCTTGAACACACTGTTCATCAGATGCATAAATGTTGCTGGGGCGTTGGTCAGCCCAAACGACATCACAAGAAACTCATAATGACCATATCGGGTCCCGAATGCAGTCTTCAATATATCTGAGTCTCTGATCTTCAGCTGATGATAGCCTGAACGAAGATCGATCTTAGAAAACACCCTTGCACCCTGTAATTGGTCAAACAAATCATCTATGCGTGGCAGAGGGTACTTGTTCTTCACTGTCACTTTGTTCAATTGCCTATAATCAATACACATCCGCATGGAACCATCTTTCTTTTTAACAAATAATACCGGCGCACCCCACGGAGACACACTAGGGCGGATGAAACCCTTATCCAGAAGTTCTTGAAGCTGCTCTTTCAGTTCTTTCAACTCAGCTGGTGCCATCCGATAAGGAGGAATGGATATGGGCTGAGTGCCCGGCACCAAGTCAATGCCAAAATCAATATCCCTGTCCGGCGGCATGCCCGGCAGGTCTGAGGGGAATACATCTGGGAAGTCCCTCACAATGGGTACAAAATCAATGCTAGGAGACTCAGCTCCCACATCTCTCACAAAAGCTAAGTACGATAAACACCCTTTTTCAACCATCTTCTGAGCTTTTAAGAACGAAATAACACGGCTAGGGACGAAATCAGTCGAACCCCGCCACTCAATCTGAGAAATACCAGGAATGGCCAACGTAACTGTCTTAGCATGACAATCCAATATAGCATGATACGGAGACAACCAGTCCATACCCAATATAACATCAAAGTCCACCATCCCCAACAATAACAAATCTGCCTGGGTCTCCAGACCCCTAATAGATATAACACAGGATCTATAGACATGATCCACAACAATCGTATCACCCACGGGGGTGGATACATGAACAGGTAAATCAAGACTACCACGAGTCGCACCCAAGTGATGTGCAAAATAAGAGGACACGTAAGAATATGTGGATCCCGGATCAAATATAACGCAGGCATCTCTCGTGACGTACGTAAATGATACTCGTAATCACGAGCATCGGAGGCAACCGCATCACGCCCGTCGTGAAGTGCATAGAACCGTGCCTAGCCTCCACCGTATCTCTCCTCGCCCTCGGGCGACCACGAGAAGACCGACCTCCACCTCTACTAGACCGAGATGGTGCCGAAGAGGAGGGCTGATCCCTCTGCTGAGTCCTGCCCCTACGTAGTCGAGGGCACTGTCTCCTCACGTGGCCAAACTCACCACACTCATAACATGCACCCGGTGCCGGAGAAGTAGGTGCCGCACTCGGACCGGGAGGGCACCAAGCTGATGACCGACCCTCGCCGAAATCCCCGTCGACCACGACCATGCGAACCTCCGCTCCGCTCTGGGCGGCCTGAATGAGAAGGTCTAGATGAGCGACCTCGGCTCTGCTGGGAATGCCCTCTAGATGGAGCACCGCTGAATCTGCCAGAACCGCGAGGCCTCTTGGCCTCCCGCTCCTCTCTCTCTCGGCGACGATCCGCCTCAACGGAGCGTGCCATATCAGCTACCTGCTCAAACGATGATGATAGAACTCGCTCGCTGGTCATAAGAATACGGACAGAGTAGTTGAGGCCATCAATGAACCTCCTGATCCTCTCCCTATCAGTAGGGATCATCCATGTGGCATGCCTAGCCAACTGAGTGAATCTAAGCTCATACTGAGTCACAGACATGTCGCCCTGAATCAACCACTCGAACCGGCGACGTAGCTCCTCGCGACGAGACCGAGGTACATATTTCTCTAGAAAGAGAGTAGAGAACTGCTGCCATGTGAGAGGTGCTGCTCTTGCAGGCCTACGCCTCTCAAACTCCTCCCACCAATCAAATGCGGGACCAGTGAACTGAAATGTAGTAAATGAAACTCCGCCGGACTCAAGAATACCAGCCGTACGCAGCATCTTCTGACATTTATCCAAGAAACCCTGGGCATCCTCGCCCTCAACGCCACTGAAATGGGGTGGCTGGAGTCTACCAAACCTCTCAAGACGACGCTGCTCGTCCTCGGGCATAACCTGAACCATATGCTCTGGAGGTGGAGCGGGTGCAGCTGGAGGAATAACCGGTGCAACCACCCGAGCGAGGACCGCCTCTGGCATCTGAAGTCCCTGAACAACCGGGTCAGGTGTGCGAGCTGTAGGGGTCTGCCGACCACCCCCTGACTGAGATGTCGCTACAGTAGCGGTAGCCGAAACTACCTGAGCCAAACCAGAACACACTGATAATATCTGAGCAAGAGTCTCCTGAAGACCAGGAATAGCAATAGATACAGTCTGGCCCTGAACTGGGGCTGCTGGAGCATCAACCACTGGGGGCTGCTCCTGAACCGGTACAACAGGCGGGTCAGCTGGCACCTGCCTCAGCCGCCCTACCTCTACCTCTAGCACGACCGCGCCCACGGCCTCTAACAGGTGGCAATGGAGGTCGTCCACCTCGTCCCGATGCTCGCGTTCTCGCCATCTGCGGGAGAATAGAATATAGAAGTTCAGTTCTCAGAACAACAAGATCGCACGACGGAGTTCAAGAAAAGTGAAGTTTTCCTAAAGATTCGCAGCCTCCCGAGGATAAGTACAGAGGCGTCCCCGTACCGATCCACAAGACTCTACTAACCGGCTCAAGACTCATGAGGCCTAGTAAACCTAGGTTCTGATACCAACTTGTCACGACCCCAAATCCGGTCGTGATGGCGCCCAGCACATTGCTAAGCCAGCCTGACCAATCAATATCAACAACGGAGCTAGAAGCTCTCTTTAACCCATTTAAGCATTTCAAAATATGAAACAATAGTACAACAGCGGGGAAACCAAGTCCCAAAATATACTAACTCCCATAGACCGAAGGGTCAAGAGTCATGAGCCTCTAAACAACATAAGTGTATAAAGGTTTATAAGATACCAAGTGCGGAAAGAAAAGTCAATACAACATCAAGACAGTAAGAAGGAATATCGGGTCCTGCGGACTCTGCAGCTACCTCGAATATCCACAAACGTCGCCTCGCACAGCTACCGGATCACTGCTGAGAGGTACCTGGATCTGCACACAAGGTGCAGGGAGTAAAATGAGTACTGCCAGACTCAGTGGTAATAAACAAGGGTAAGACAGCGCAGATAAGAAATCCGCAATAAATCACTATGTAAAGCTATAGTCAGCTACCCTGTCATAGATTCAATCTTCACTGTACCTGTACCAACAAATACCAATAAATAGCATAACAGCTATCAGATGTAGCTAAATGCAATGCAATGCATGATATAACCGCTACGGCGCGTAGCTCGATCCAATTTGGGTACCCGTGCTCACTGTGGGGGTTCAGACTCCGGAGGGGCTCCTACAGCCCAAGCACATCTTATAGAGATATTCCTGCGGCGCGCAGTCCGATCCAACATATACCTCGCTGCGGCGTGCAGCCCGATCCACTACTAGTCAGCTAATATGCAGATACAGCCTCGCAGGCTCAAAAGTAGTTTTTGAAAACTCTTTTATCATTTTTCAGTTGGAAAAACAGTAATATCAAGTTCCAGAGATTGGATTTAGCATAATAACAAAAATGGCTGCGGACTAGTAGTAAACTAGCATGTCTATGTGATAAGACAATGATAACGATCCTCGCGGGATCCAATAACTGGCTCACGCGTAGAATCAAGCTCCGCACGCGTAGAATCTGATCAAATACAGTAAAAATACAACAATTTAGGCCAATAGGACGACACCCAATCAATACAACTCAATTTACATCAAAATTCCCAAAGTTGTCAAAACCCGACTTTCGGTACGCTTATCGAAAAATCACGAAAGTCACATATTCGGAACCCTCATCTCAATACGAGTCTAAGCATATCAATTTTACCAAATTCGGACTCCATTTGCCCATTCAAAACCTTGATTTTCTAAAGTCCAAGCCTAGGGCTAAATCCTCCATAAATTACCCCAAATTCCTCCATTTTCATGATATAATTGCATAATATTACCAATACTAATCATAGTTTAAGTCCATAGATGATTACCTCGATGATTTCCCTTGAATTTCTCTTCAAAATCGCCCAAATCGCCTCTAAAGCCGAGACCCAAAATGTGTGAAATGTTCTGAAATTTTTCTAACTTCGGATACACTTACTTACAGCGATTTTCGCTTCTGCGGAATATTTTCCGCTCCTATGCACCCGTATCCGCGACCAAAGGGTCGCTTCAGCGGTTCCAGGCCTGGCCGGCCATTTCCGCTTCTGCGAGCAAAAGGGCCGCTTAAGCGGGCCCGCTTCTGCGAAGGAACTTCCGCTTCTGTGGAAACATCCGCCTCTGCGCACCATTGACCGCTTCTGCGGTCTCGCCCAAGCGGTCGAGTGTCCGCTTCTGCGGACCATGCCCATTTTCTTCCCCTTCGCTTCTGCGATCACTGGCTCGCACCAGCGATGCCGCTTCAGCGGAATTACTTCCGCTTCTGCGTAACCAGCCGCTCCTGCGCATCTCGTCCGCTTCTGCGGACACGCTCCTGCGTCCAAAATTCCGCAGGAGCGGAAACAACAGAAGCAGGATCCCAACCTGCAATTCTTCCACAATTTCTCCCGTTTAACCATCCGAAATCACCCCGAGGCCCCCCGGACCTCATCCAAACATACCAACACATCTTAATACCTTATTCGAACTTGCTCCAATCCTCAAAACACGTCTAATAACACCAAAACCCATAATTCACATCAAATTCAAGCCTAAATTCCTTAAAACATTCCGAATTACACATTCGATCAAAAACCCGACCAAACGACGTCCGAATGACCTGAAATTTTGCAGGCACATCCAAAATCACCTAACGGAGCTACTGCAACTGTCGGAATTCCATTCCGACCCCCGAATCAAAATCTCACCTACCGTTCGGATTTCGCCAAAATTCAACCTTAGCCAATTCAAGCCTATTTCTACACCGGGCCTCCAAATTCGATTCCGATCGCTCCCCTAAGTCACAAATCACCTCCCGGAACTAACCGAATCATCAGAATTCGATTCCGAGCCCTCTAACCAAATAGTCAACTCCGGGTTGACTTTCCTTATTCAAGTTTCCTTCAAAAAGGCTATATGCCTCATTTTCAATCCAATTCACTCCTAACTCACCCGATAGGCTCTAACACTGGATATAAAATCATCAAACATGCATTTACAACATAACGGGGTGATAATTCTCGTGACGACAGGCCGGGTCGTCAAAACACATGGGGCCCAATACATATTAGGCCCACATTCCATATTCATGGCCCATACCTCCCTAAATGATGAGTGTACAATTTCTACAAAGGGTTCTCCTGTCTCTTCAATTCCAACATCTCTCTTTGTATGCACATTATGTTTCTTTTTAGGGTTCAATAAGGAAATACATCCTTTCGAAGGAAAAAAGGGAATATAAAACAAAATAGGGAATTCATTACTAAATAAGATTATAGTACTTGTATAAATTCATCGCTTTAAATTCCAAATTTTCAAAGTAATTTAGTGATATCCTGATCCTTCCTTTACAAAAAAAAATACTTGAGAATATACCCTTGGAAATTCATAATAAAGATTCGTGATTGAAGAATTTAAAAACAAACTTCATGCGTCTTAATCTGTAACGAATAGTTTTCTTATTGTGGACAGGAGGGAGAGTACAAATAATAGTAGTATTAAAGGGATTTTTTCCTATCTATATACCATATATGAAACCTTATTACAATAAATGTATATATTTGGTAAATTACCCGCCTTGTGCACTATTTTTCTACAATTTTTATACCATTTATTAATTAGTAATTAATAGTAGCTAAATCTTCCTAATATGGCGCGCTAAAAATCAGAAAAAGGATATCCTAATTGATTTAGTGACCTTAAGTTCAAATTTAAACGCAAATCCTTTATCTAACCTCTCCCGAATTTTTTTCGTAATTCAAAAAAAAAAACTTCAGCAAATTGAAATCAAATCTGTTCTTCATCTTTTTTTTCTCAATCCACAAATCAAAAAATAATAAAATATAGAACAATACCTCAGCGACACCATTCAATCATGTCCAAAAATCCCAATCATGCTACAATTGAATGGAAAAAATTCTGATTATAAAAAATGGGTCTCATCTCTGTGTTTTTTGAGAAGAAGAAGGAATGTAGAAGAGGAAGTCTGATTTTATGTTAATATATACAAAATTCCTACATTTATCTACAAATAAACTATTAATTAATTTAAGTATGTATAAAGCAATATTATTTTTAAGGGTATCTAAAAAATTACTGCATTTATGCTACAATTAAACTACGATCTATGTTGAAAAAAAATGTAGACTACAAAATTTTCTATTCATCTATAAAATTCCTACAAAAAACTACAAATAAACTACAAATCAGTTTTAATATTGTATAAAGTTGTACTGTTTTTAAGGGTATCTATAAAATTACTACATTTATACTACATTAAACTACAAGGCGGGTAATTACTATATAATGGATTGAGTACAATAAACTACATTTAACTACAATTAAAATACATTTAACTACATAATAACTAAGAACAACTACAATAAAAAATGTCACCTCGTGCAACTTGTTTGATCTCACGTCTGCACGGATTTGTCGCGGAGATGCTCGGTTAGGGGTACGTTCCTGTCACGACCCAAACCCTGGTCGTGATGGCGCCAACACAATGCTAGGCAAGCCCGACCATATTATCCCTTAACCCAGCCAGTTATTAATCAAATTAAACTTAAACAGTAAATGATCATATCAGGTGATAACCGAAACGTAAAACATACAAAATACGTTCCCAACCATATCGTGGTGTCACGAGACTGAGCCTCTACAGAATAACATCCTAATACCACCAAGTATAGGCAAATAGGAAATCAACAAGATGATAAAGAAGGAGAAAACAAGCTTTGCGGACGTTGGCAGCTACCTCGTAATCTCCGCAAAAGTAGACAAGGATCAACAGCTACAATATCTCAACTGCTCTCGGGCACCTGTGGATCTGCACAGAAAGTGCAGGGGAGTGGGGTGAGTATTTTTCAACTCAATGAGTAACAATAATAAATAACAACTGAAGGTAAGAACTCCTGTGCTACCACTTAGCAGTTCTAAGGCAACCCTCACAGGTACGTCATCACTATAGAAATGCTCAAATCTCCAATCCACGTTTATCTCTACAAGATTCTACACTGATCCAACCCTCACTCTTACCCCTACGGTGTACGGCCATCTCAACATATAAAGACACATACCTATGTCTATAATGTATAAGTATTTAAGTAGATAATAGGATATGATTAAGTATAATGCTGGCGGCGTGCAGCCCGCTCCAATACATATACCGCTGCGGCGCGCAGCCCGCTCCATTTAACGTCGACGGCGCTCACTGGGGGTGTATACAGACTTCGGAGGGGCTCCCTAGGCCCAAGCACTATTATACTGCGGCGTGCAGCCCGATCCACACATGTATTACTGCGGCGCGCAGCCCGATCCCATAATATACACCAACGCTCACTGAGAATGTGTGCAGTCTCAAACTCCGAAGGGGCTCCTACAGCCCAAGCGCAATATACTACGGCGTGAAGTCCGTCCCACATGTATATTACATGTATATTACTGCGGCGTGCAGTCAGATCCAATATATATACTGCTGTGGCGTGCAGCCCGATCCAATATAGGTATATGTATATAATACCTCATAACGGGTCCTCGACCCTATCCCAGTCAGTATATACTTGGCCTTTCAGGCCCGATATAATATATCACAGTGGGTCCTTGACCCTGTCTCAGTCATTATAGACTTGGCCTTTCAGGTCCACTCAGCTAGAACAGGGAATTCCACCCTAGATAATCTCTCTCAATGTACACATCTAGTACGGGCTCATATTATGCTATACAGCTAGAGCTACGGCTGAGTGTATGTTTCCAACATGATATAAGGGTCACCTAGCTCTATAGGTTCCCTAATGCTCTACAGATCGGCACAAGGCCCCAAACATGGCTATTAGCCCAATTGTACAGTTATAGTCTCAGTAACAGTCATACAACAGAGTATTCTATTAGCCGGGAAGGACTAAGTCCGAACCCCCAATCACAATGTCACCACGCCCGTCATAGAACGCGTCTCTCATCTTAAGTGCTAGTACGGGGTTTCAAACCCTCAGTACATTATTTACTACTACCACTCACCTCGAACCGGTAGAAGCTTCAATCCGCCTTGCGCTTGCCTCGCAAATCAATCTCCTCGGGTGCCAAATCTGCTAAAAATCATAGAGAATGCATCAATATACGCTAATTTCACGAAATTTATTCGAAATAACCCAATTTATATCAAAACCCACAAGTTGTCAAAACCCGACTTTTGGTACACTTGTAGAAAAATTACAAAAATCACATATCCGGAATCCTCATCTCGATACGAGTCTAGGCATATAAAATTTACCAAAATCGGACTCCATTTGCCCACTCAAATCAGTGTTTTTCTTTAATTTAGGCCTAGGGCTCAAACCCACCTTTAATCTTCCATTTATAGGGATTTAACCAAGGATTTCATGTTAAAATGATGTAATTAAGCCACAAAACTTACCTCCAACGATAACCCGATGTTCTCCCAGCAATAACTCGCCCAAATCGCCCAATTCGCCTTCAAGAACCGAGCCCAAATGTTTTGCAACTTATGAAATTTTAACCCTTCTGTTATTTTTAACACAGGCGCGATTTCCGCTTCTGCGAACCAAAATCCGCCTCTGCGAGGCTGCCTCTGCGACCAAATGGTCGCTTCTGCGAAAATACTCCTAGCCGCCCAGCTTCGCTTCTGCGGCCCAGGTCTCGCTCCTGCGAGACCGCTCCTGCGAAACCCCCTTCCGCTCCTGCGAGCCTTACCGCTTCTGCGCAGCAGAGTCCGCTCCTGCGGACTCGCTTAGGCGACAAGTCTTCCGCTTCTGCGGATTCTCCCCTAACGAGCCCAGACCGCTTCTGCGGTCTTTCCTTCCGCACCTGCGGTGCCGCCCATGCGGACCAGGATCCGCCTCAGCGAACCCCAGCGCTTCTGCGCTCATTTTCCGCTCCTGCGGGCTCGCTCCTGCGCCCCCATTTCCGCAGGAGCGAAAACAACAGAACCAGAACTCTTCAAACCTGCAATTTCCATGTTTTTCTCCCGATTTACCATCCGAAAACACCCCGAGGCCCCCCGGACCTCATCCAAACACACCAACACATCTTAATACCTTATTCGAACTTGTTCCAATCCTCAAAACACGTCTAATAACATCAAAACCCATAATTCACATCGAATTCAAGCCTAAATTCCATAAAACATTCCGAATTACACAATCAATCAAAAACCCGACTAAACGACGTCCGAATGACCTGAAATTTTGCAGGCACATCCAAAATCACCTAGTGGAGCTACTGCAACTGTCGGAATTCGCCAAAATTCAAATCTCACCGGGTTCTGATTTCGCCAAATCTCACCTACCCCGGATCAAATCTCACCTACCGTTCGGATTTCGCCAAAATTCAACCTTAGCCAATTCAAGCCTATTTCTACACCGGGCCTCAAAATTCAATTCCGATCGCTCCCCTAAGTCACAATCTACCTCCCGGAACTAACCGAATCATCAGCATTCGATTCCGAGCTCTCTAACTAAATAGTCAACTCCGGGTTGACTTTTCTTATTCAAGTTCCCTTCAAAAAGGCTATATGCCTCATTTTCATTTCAATTCACTCCTAACTTCCCCGATAGACTCTAACATTGATATAAAAGCATGAATTATGTAATTACAACATAACGGGGTGGAAATTCCCGTGACGACGGGCCGGGTCGTCACATTCTCCCCCTCTTAAGCAAATGCTCGTCCTCGAGCGGGTCAAGAAACATACCCGAAGTCTCAAACAAGTGAGGATATCGGCTCCGCATCTCCTGCTCAACCTCCCAAGTAGCCTCCTCCACGGGTCGACCTCTCCACTGAACCTTAACCGATGCAATCTCCTTCGACCTCAACTTCCTTACTTGGCGACCCAAAATAGCAATAGGCTCCACATCATAGGATAGATCACCATCAAGCTGAATGGTACTGAAGTCTAATACATGGGACGGATCTCCGATGTATTTCCGGAGCATAGACACATGGAATACTGGATGAACGCTGGATAAGCTGGGTGGCAAGGCTAACTCATATGCCACCTCTCCAACTCTCCTGAGTATCTCAAAAGGACCAATGTACCTGGGACTCAACTTCCATTTCCTCCCGAACCTCATGACACCCTTCATGGGTGAAACCTTCAGCAATACTCTATCACCAACCATGAAAGACAACTCTCGAACCCTACGGTCCGCATAACTCTTCTGGCGAGACTGTGCTGTGCGAAGCCTCTCCTGGATCAACTTTGCTCTATCCAGAGCATCCTGAACTAACTCAGTCCCTATCAATCTATCCTCACCAGGCTCAAACCATCCCACGGGAGATCTACACCGTCTGCCATACAATGCCTCGTACGGGGCCATCTGAATACTCGACCGGTAGCTGTTGTTGTAGGCAAACTCAGCAAGTGGTAAGAATTCATCCCACGAACCACCAAAGTCAATCACACATGCTTGCAACATATCCTCCAGGATCTGAATAGTACGCTCAGACTGCCCGTCTGTCTGGGGGTGAAATGCTGTACTCAACTCAACCCTCGTACCCATCTCTCGCTGAAATGCTCTCCAAAACTGAGAAGTGAACTGAGTGCCTCTATCAGATATAATAGACACTGGGACCCCATGCAACCTGACAATCTCCCGAATAAAGATCGCCGCCAACCGCTTCGATGAGTAAGTAGTACAAACTGGGATGAAATGTGCGGACTTAGTCAACCGATCAACAATCACCCACACAGAATCAAACTTCCTCGCTGTCCGAGGAAGCCTAGTAACAAAATCCATGGTGATCCTCTCCCATTTCCACTCGGGAATAACCATACGCTGAAGAACACCGCCCGGTCTCTGATGCTCATATTTGACCTGCTGGCAATTGAGGCACTTAGCTACATGCCTAACAATATCCATCTTCATTCTCCTCCACCAGTAGTGTTGTCTCAAGTCTTGGTAAATCTTTGCGGCACCTGGGTGAATAGAGTACCGCGAACCGTGTGCCTCCTCAAGTATCAACTCCCGCAAACCATCAACATTGGGCACACATATACGGCCCTGCATCCTCAAAACACCATCACTGTCGATAGTCACATCTCTAACATCATTATGCTGCACTCTGTCCTTAAGGACAAGCAAATGTGGGTCATCATACTGTCGCTCCCCGATGCGATCATATAAGGAAGATCGAGAAACAACACAAGCCAACACCCGACTCGGCTCCGAAATATCTAATCTCACTAGCCGATTGGCTAGAGCCCGAACATCATAAGCAAATGGCCTCTCCCCAACTGGGATGAAAGCTAAGCTGCCCATGCTAACTGCCTTCCGACTCAAGGCATCGGCCACCACATTGGCCTTCCCCGGATGATACAGAATAGTGGTATCATAGTCCTTAAGCAACTCCAACCACCTCCCCTGTCTCAAATTAAGGTCCTTCTGTCTGAATAAGTGCTGAAGGCCGCGATGATCCGTGAACACCTCGCAGGAGACACCATACAGGTAATGCCTCCAAATCTTCAAAGCATGAACTATGGATGCTAGCTCCAAATCATGAACATGGTAGTTCTTCTCGTGGGGCTTCAACTGACGAGAAGCATAAGCAATGACCTTACCCTCCTGCATCAACACACAACCAATGCCAACTCCTGAGGCATCACAATATACAGTATAAGAATCTGAAGCTGTCGGTAGAATCAAGACTGGTGCTGTGGTCAGTGCTGTCTTGAGCTTCCGAAAGCTCTCCTCGCACTCCTCGGACCATAAGAAAGGAACACCCTTCCGAGTCAATCTAGTCAAGGGTGAAGCAATAGAAGAGAACCCCTGAACAAATCGGCGATAATACCCTGCCAATCCCAGAAAGCTACGGATCTCAGTAACTGAGGTCGGTCTGGGCCAACTCTGCACTGCCTCGACCTTCCTCGGATCTACCTGAATACCATCATAGGACACCATGTGCCCTACGAATGCCACGGACTCAAGCCAGAACTCACATTTGGAGAACTTAGCATATAGCTTCTCATCCCTCAATCTCTGTAACACAATACTCAAATGCTGAGCATGCTCCTCCTGACTACGGGAGTAGACTAGAATGTCATCAATGAACACAATCACAAATGAATCCAAATAAGGCCCGAACACACTGTTCATCAGATGCATAAATGCTGCTGGGGCATTGGTCGGCCCAAACGACATCACAAGGAACTCATAATGACCATATCGGGTCCAGAATGCAGTCTTCATAATGTCAGACTCTCTAATCTTCAGCTGATGGTAGCCTGAACGAAGATCAATCTTCGAGAACACCCTAGCTCCCTGGAGCTGATCAAATAAATCATCGATACGAGGAAGAGGATACTTATTCTTCACTGTTACTTTGTTTAGCGCCTATAGTCAATACACATCCTCATAGATCCGTCCTTCTTCTTAACAAACAGGACCGGTGCACCCCACGGCGACACACTCGGCCGAATGAACCCCTTATCTAGGAGTTCCTGGAGCTGCCTCCTTCAATTCCTTCAACTCAGCTGGTGCCATCCGATACGGAGGAATAGAAATAGGCTGAGTGCCTGGCACCAAATCGATACCAAAATCAATATCCCTGTCCGGCGGCATGCCCGGCAGGTCCGAGGGAAACACATCAGGAAAGTCTCGCACAATGGGAACATAATCAATACTGGGAGTCTGGGCCTCGACTTCCCGCACAAATGCTAAATAAGAGAGACATCCCTTCCCAACCATTTGTTGGGCCTCGAGGAAAGATATTACCCTGCTAGGTACATACTCAGTCGTGCCTCGCCACTCGATCCTCTGGAATGCCCGGCATAGCCAAAGTGACTGTCTTAGCATGACAGTCCATAATAGCATGACATGGAGATAGCCAGTCCATGCCCAATATAATATCAAAATCAACCATGCTGAGAAGCAACAGGTCTACTCGGGTCTCCAGACCTCTAATAGTGACCAAATAGGACCGGTATACGTGGTCCACAACAATAGTATCCCCTACCGGGGTAGATACATGCACTGGCAGCTCAAGACTCCCTCGGGTCGTGCCCAAATGAGGAGCAAAATATGTAGACACATAAGAATAAGTAGAACCGGGATCAAACAATACCGAGGCATCTCTGTGGCAGACTGAAATAATACCTGTAATGACAGCATCAGAAGCAACGGCCTCAGATCGGCCCTGAAAAGCATAGCATCTAGCCTGTCCGCCTGATCGGCCTCCCCCTCGAGAGCGACCCCTAGCTGTCTGACCCTCACCCCTAGCTGGCGGGGCGGGTGCTGAAGTAGAAGGACCAGATGACGAGGGTTGCCCCCTCTGCTGATAAGATCTGGAAACAAGACGGGGACACTCCCTACGGTGGTGCCCAAACTCTCCGCACTCGTAAGAACTCCCCGGTGCTGGGGACTGAGACTGATATGGACCCCTGGCGCTGGAGTGGCCAGCTGATGAACTAGACCGAGATGAACCCTGAGCAGATGGGGCATGTGAAGAACTCTGAGCTGGTATGGCACTGAGAGATGGCTGGCTCTGGTGCGAACCCTTATAACCCTGCCTAGAAGACCATCTGCGACGATCTGAACGACTCGACTGCGAAGATCTGAAAGAGTGACTTCGGCTCTGCTGACTCTGGCCTCTGGTCTGAGTACCACTGGAACTAGCTGCTTCTCGAGGCCTCTTGGCCTCCCTCTCATCCCTCTCCCTGCGATGATCTGTCTCTATGTCGCGAGCAATATCCACAGCATCCTCAAATGTACGACTCAAAACCCTCTCCCGAGTCATCGAATACGAATGGGGATAACTGAGGCCGTCCACGAAGCGCCCAATCCTCTCTCTGTCGGAATGAACCAACCACGGAGCATATCTGGACAACTCTGTAAACCTGATCTCATACTCTGACACTGACATGTCCCCCTGACGGAGACCCTCAAACTGCCTACGCATCTCCTCTCTCAGAGATCGAGGCACCCATTTCTCCAAGAACATAGTGGGCAACTCCGGCCATGATAGTGGTGCTGCCCCTGCCGGCCTGCGGCGCTCATAAGCCTCCCACCAAGCGAAGGCTGGCCCCTGAAACTAAAAGGTAGTGAAAGATACCCCACTGGACTCCAATATCCATGCCGTACGAAGCATCCGATGACACTTATCCAGAAAACCTTGGGCGTCCTCGCCCGGAGCACCAGTGAACACTGGAGGAGATAACCTGGTGAACCTCTCGAGACGACGCTGCTCATCGTCCGTCATAGCTGGGACCCTGTCCCCCTGAATCTGATCTGCTGGCTGAACCGGAACCACAGGCTGAACTTGAGGAGCCTCTGGTGTCTATAAGCCCTGCACTGCTGGCTCTGGAGTGCGTACTGCGGGGGTCTGATGACCACCCCCGATCCCTGATGCAGCTGCTGCAGTAGTAACTGAAACCGCCTGTGCTAGGCCAGTGCAGATTGCTAGTATCTGAGCCAGGGTCTCCTGTAGACCCGGAATAACAATGGGCACAGCTGGTGCCTGATCTGGTGCTGCTGGCACCTCTGCAACTGGGGGTTGTGGGTCAGCTGGCACTGCCTCAGCTGCCCTAACTCCGCCACGACCACGGCCACGTCCTCGGCCTCTAGCAGGTGGTAGTGGTGGTCGTCCTCCACGTCCGGATGATCGGGTTCTCGCCATCTGCGAGAGAATAGAATGTCAAAGTTTAGTTCAAGTCAAAAGTAATCGCACGACAAGAATTCCAAGAATTGAAACTTTTCCTAAAAGGTTTGCAGCCTCCCGAGGATAAGTACAGGCGTCCCCGCACCGATCCACGAGACTCTACCAACCGGCTCAAGACTCGCGAGACCTGTTAACCTAGGCTCTGATACCAACTTGTCACGACCCAAACCCTGGTCGTGATGGCGCCCAACACAATGCTAGGCAAGCCCGACCATATTATCCCTTAACCCAGCCAGTTATTAATCAAATTAAACTTAAACAATAAATGATCATATCAGGTGATAACCGAAACGTAAAACATACAAAATACGGTCCCAAACATATCGTGGTGTCACGAGACTGAGCCTCTACAGAATAGCATCCTAATACAATCAAGTCTAGGCAAATAGGAAATCAACAAGATGATAAAGAAGGAGAAAACAAGCTCTACGAACGCTGGCAGCTACCTCATAATCTCCGCAAAAGTAGACAAGGATCAACAGCTACAATGTCTCAACTGCTCTCGGGCACCTGTGGATCTGCACAGAAAGTGTAGGGAAGTGGGGTAAGTATTTTTCAACTTAGTGAGTAACAATAATAAATAACAACTGAAGGTAAGAACTCCTGTGCTATCACTTAGCAGTTCTAAGGCAACCCTCACAGGTACGTCATCACTATAGAAATGCTCAAATCTCCAATCCACGTTTATCTTTACAAGATTCTACACTGATCCAACCCTCACTCTTACCCCTACGGTGTACGACCATCTCAACATATAAAGACACATACCTATGTCTATAATGTATAAGTATTTAAGTAGATAATAGGATATGATTAAGTATAATGCTGCGGCGTGCAGCCCGCTCCAATACATATACCGCTGCGGCGCGCAGCCCGCTCCATTTAACGTCGACGGCGCTCACTGGGGGTGTATACAGGACTTCGGAGGGGCTCCCTAGGCCCAAGCACTATTATACTGCGGCGTGCAGCCCGATCCACACATGTACTACTGCGGCGTGCAGTCCGATCCAATATATATATGTATATATATTTATACTGTTGCGGCGCGCAGCCCGATCCCATAATATACACCAGTGCTCACTGAGAATGTGTGCAGACTCAGACTCCGAAGGGGCTCCTACAGCCCAAGTGCAATAATACTGCGGCGTGCAGTCCGATCCAATATATATACTGCTGCGGCGTGCAGCCCGATCCAATATAGGTATATGTATATAATACCTCATAATGGGTCCTCGACCCTATCCCATTCAATATGTGCTTGGCCTCTCAGGCCCAATATAATATATCATAGTGGGTCCTAGACCCTGTCTCAGTCAATATAGACTTGGCCTTTCAGGCCCACTCAGCTAGAACAGGGAATTCCACCCTAGATAATCTCTCTCAATGTACACATCTAGTACGGGCTCATATTATGCTATACAGCTAGAGCTACGGCCGAGTGTATGTTTCCAACATGATATAAGGGTCACCTAGCTCTATAGGTTCCCTAATGCTCTACAGATCGGCCACAAGGCCCCAAACATGGCCATTAGCCCAATTGTACAGTTATAGTCTCCGTAGCAGTCATACAATATAGTATTCTATTAGCCGGGAAGGACTAAGTCCGAACCCCCAATCACAATGTCACCACGCCCGTTATAGAACGCGCGTCTCATCTCAATATAGCACTGTGAAGTGCTAGTACGGGGTTTCAAACCCTCGGTACATTATTTACTACTACCACTCACCTTGAACCGGTAGAAGCTTCAATCCGCCTTGCGCTTGCCTCGCAAATCAATCTCCTCGGGTGCCAAATCTGCTCAAAATTATAGAGAATGCATCAATATACGCTAATTTCACGAAATTCATTCGAAATAACCCAATTTATTTCAAAACCCACAAGTTGTCAAAACCCGACTTTTGGTACACTTGTAGAAAAATTACAAAAATCACATATTCGGAATCCTCATCTCGATACGAGTCTAGGCATATAAAATTTACCAAAATCGGACTCCATTTGCCCACTCAAATCGGTGTTTTTCTTTAATTTAGGCCTAGGGCTCAAACCCACCTTTAATCTTCCATTTATAGGGATTTAACCAAGGATTTCATGTTAAAATGATGTAATTAAGCCACAAAACTTACCTCCAACGATAACCCGATGTTCTCCCAGCAATAACTCGCCCAAATCGCCCAATTCGCCTTCAAGAACCGAGCCCCAAATGTTTTGCAACTTATGAAATTTTAACCCTTCTGTTATTTTTAACACAGGCGCGATTTCCGCTTCTGCGAACCAAAATCCGCCTCTGCGAGGCCGCCTCTGCGACCAAATGGTCGCTTCTGCGAAAATACTCCTAGCCGCCCAGCTTCACTTCTGCGGCCCAGGTCTCGCTCCTGCGAGACCGCTCCTGCGAAACCCCCTTCCGCTCCTGCGAGCCTTACCACTTCTGCGCATCAGAGTCTGCTCCTGCGGAGTCGCTTAGGCGACAAGTCTTCCGCTTCTGCGGATTCTCCCCTAACGAGCCCAGACCGCTTCTGCGGTCTTTCCTTCCGCACCTGCGGTGCCGCCCATGCGGACCAGGATCCGCCTCAACGAACCCCAGCGCTTCTGCGCTCGTTTTCCGCTCCTGCGGGCTCGCTCCTGCGCCCCCATTTCCGCAGGAGCGAAAACAACAGAACCAGAACTCTTCAAACCTGCAATTTCCATGTTTTTCTCCCGATTTACCATCCGAAAACACCCCGAGGGCCCCGGGACCTCATCCAAACACACCAACACATCTTAATACCTTATTCGAACTTGTTCCAATCCTCAAAACACGTCTAATAACATCAAAACCCATAATTCACATCGAATTCAAGCCTAAATTCCTTAAAACATTCCGAATTACACAATCAATCAAAAACCCGACTAAACGACGTCCGAATGACTTGAAATTTTGCAGGCACATCCAAAATCACCTAACGGAGCTACTGCAACTGTCGGAATTCCATTCCGACCCCGGATCAAAATCTCACCTACCGTTCGGATTTCGCCAAAATTCAACCTTAGCCAATTCAAGCCTATTTCTACACCGGACCTCAAAATTCAATTCCGATCGCTCCCCTAAGTCACAATCTACCTCCCGGAACTAACCGAATCATAAGCATTCGATTCCGAGCTCTCTAACTAAATAGTCAACTCCGGGTTGACTTTTCTTATTCAAGTTCCCTTCAAAAAGGCTATATGCCTCATTTTCATTTCAATTCACTCCTAACTTCCCCGATAGACTCTAACATTGATATAAAAGCATGAATTATGTAATTACAACATAACGGGGTGGTAATTCCCGTGACGACGGGCCGGGTCGTCACAGTTCCATTGCTTACGATTTCGGTTGTATTTTTGTTGGGGATTTTTGTGTTGAAACCCCCAAGTCAAAAGAGGGAATGTCTGATACTTTACTAATTTCTTGAGGGTTTTGAGGTGATTTATTGTTGTTCATTCTTTACAACGACAAATTTGCCATAATTTTTTCGTAATTTGTGAGAATAAGAAAAATGGAGTGTGGATGTAGTTGGATATTGATAGATGGTATACGTACAGTGATGTAGTTGGAGAAGGAGAGATGGTATGGGGTGGGGTGTAGTTAGAGGAGGAAATTAGGGAAAAGTTTACTTTAATTTGAAAAGTTGAAGAAATAATCTCATCCGAATAGTAAAAAGTGGCGGATAAATTGATGAGATTGACTTTTTAGTGGGATAAGATTAAGTGATTAATAAATTGGCAAATTTTGTCCCTAAATACACTCCTACATTTAATGATAACTTAATTAAAGCCTTAATTTGAATTATGGTACATAAATTGAAACTTGGTATGCTTAAATGTAATAAACACAAACCTTAAACATGATTGGTAATAAGGTTTGCTATATGGTATACACATGTAAAAATTTCATTTTGTTTTTCATGAAGAAGGTTAGCTAATTTAGGTGTTAACAAACAAAGGCCAGGCCTCACGAATCAGGGCCTAGATCCAGTATTGAGTTTCATATCCCAATGAGATCAACAATTTTTGGGCTCTCTCTTACAAACTGTTCTTCGCCTTGGGCCCTCAATACCAGTATACCACTATATTAAAATGGGAAATTACTGTAGAAATTGTACGGGGCGCCTTATTTGGTCGCCCCCATTTAAAATATACTCATTTTTTTAGAACTCTTAACTTGTATTCACTTTTTAAAAAACTTCAGCACCATTTTAGCTTCTGCTTCTTTTGCTTCGTTTTCTTTCCTTTGTCCTTGCTGATGCTTTCTCCGCTGCGTTGCTTATCTCTTCCTTTGTCCTCGCTGCTACTTTCTCCACTGCGTTGCTTACTTTCTCCTTCACATAATGCATTTTCTTCTTTCTTCTTTGCCTTGCGTAAAATACTATAGTTGTTGATAACGTAGTAAATTGAAGGTTTTGTAGTTTGTGGGGAAATAATTAGTAGTAGTTAAATAGAACTATAACTGACTTATCTGAAATAAGTGTTATTTGGGTTAGTAAACATATAATGAACTAAATAACACATATCATCGTCTATAAAAAATATTTTATTTTTCAAAAAATATGCCACATAGACAGAAAAATCCACGTGGCAGGTGAGTGCGTCCATACTTTTTGCCACATTAGCGTCTAGGGAAGTAATGACCCTCAAGATGTCAAGTTGAGAGAGTTAATTAAGATCGGACAAAGTTCGGGGAGAATTCTAATAATCTAAGCCAAGTTTAGGGATAGTTTAAGGTATTTTGCCTTTGAAAAAATATTCTCAAAGGTTGGTCTATCTGCAAGGAGACTATTACTTGGGAGATTAGCAATGATAAAAATATAAAATTTTCGAACCATTGATGGATCCTTAGCCTTCCTCCCCTTCGAACCATTATTCATCATCCCTTAACCCTGCGCGAAGAGTGCTGAGGAAACCATTACCCATATATTCCTTTCTTGCCCCATAGTTAACAGTTTTTGGAATGAAATTGGTACCAATAATACTAGTATTACGCTGGTGGAGGGGCATTGGATTGATACTGTAAAAAGTTTCAACCCCCAATACCTCTCTTAATGTTAGATTGGCTTGGATTTTTCATTTTGCACTTTAGAACCCGTGGATCAATAGAAACAATAAAAACTTTAACAATGACCAACAACATCTCCCTCTAAGCCTAGTTATTACCCGTGCACAAGAATTTAAGCTCCTTACCTACAACCACTCTAGCCTAACCAACAAAAAGAGCATAAAGTTTAAATAGCATACATCAAGGCAAGGTGCTTATAAATTGAATACACATGAAGCTTATAAAGGCAATGATAAGATTGGTGGTTTGGGTGGTATCATCCAAAATTCCACTGAAGATTGGATTGTTGGTTTTCAAGAACATACTCATATGCTTAATCATACTTACGCCGAACTTCTTACTTTAAAGCAAGGACTGCAGCTTGCCCATGAAAGAAAATTGAAGCCGCTAGAGGTGAAAACAAACTCGGTGGAAGTAATACAACTGATTTAAAGTAATCATCCTACATATAACTCAATCGTTTAGTCTTGCAGGTGGTTAATGTTCCAGCTAGAGATCCAGAACATCATGCATAACTTTGGCGAAGCAAATTCAGTAGCCTATCTCTTGGCAAAGCACCAAGCTTGACTATTTCAACACTCAAGTGAAATTTGATACTGTCCCTCACTTTGTGGCTGCCAACTTTCTAGCAAATCAAAGGGGGTCCTCCTTTACTAGAACTATTTCAGAGGGCTCTTATAATAAATTAGCTAGTCTTGGAAATATCTGTGCTATAATTGGCACCTCTATTTTTTCTGATAGCCCCTTTAACTATACAAATCATGGACTCGAACCCACTGAGAATTCCATGATAGAACATTGTAATACTACGTAGTTTTTGTTAATAAAATATCCTTGTTAACCAAGAAAAAAAAGATTAACTTTAGTCCTAAAGGAAATAAGCAGTTGCTGTAAATATAATTCGGTTTAAAAGTTTGGAATTGAATCCCACATAGAAGTAAGGTTTAGCTACAACTGTTTAGTATAGCTAAGAAATACAAGTTCAAATAATTTCTTAATTATAAAGATTGTAATTTTTATTTTAAACTAATTAATTAACAAATACTACAAGCAGTGAAATTATCATTATCGGCTGACAAGACTAAGGGTTGGAGACAAGATTATGAAGGTCTAGAGTTATGATTTCTCCAATTCGGAATTATTGTTGCTATGTCATCTATAATTTCGCCTAAGTATTGTCTATCGATTGTAAGTACTTCATGTCACACCTCCTTTTTGCACACTTACCCCGAAGGATAATGCATAAGAGAGTTTTTCCAATTTAAGTGATAATATTCAAAATGGGATTATTTATTTATTTCATAGTCGCCACTTGGAATAAATTATGGTGTCCCAAGGCACCAATTTATTTAAATCCCAAATCGAGGAAATTTTCGACTTTCCAAATAAAGCCTGCGAACCACAAATTCTAAGTAAGGAATTCTGTTGACCCGAGGGAAGGTGTTAGGCACCCCCGGATATGGTTCTAGCACGGTCACTTAAATTATTGTAATGGCTAAATATCTGATTTTAAAACATGTTCAATACTATAATGCAATTTTAAATCATTTACCGCGTTTGTTTTTTTTAAAGAAAAAGTGAACCTTGTTATTGAGGGGCCCTGCAATTTTATTTTTTATATTTGGCGAGGCTCGTAACATTTTTTATTTAAAAGGATAATCCTAAAGTGACTACATTTTTTCTATTTAGTTTGTCTCTAAAAGAAAAGAAAAAGTCCTAATTAATTACTTGCTTAAAAAGCTACTCTATATTAGTACAAAAGATATTCCCTCACAAGCCGACTAAATGACAAATTTATTCTTCAAATTATAGAGCTAACTACAATTTGACAAAAACTAATAAAACGGAAAATAACAACAAATATTTATCAACAACTTGCTTTTCTATTTCATTTCCAAACTTCAACTTCCAATTCGAGCTTACATCAACACATGTTTTTTTAGAATGTGTACCTGATATTGAAAGGAATGGGAAGATGGGAAATAAACAGGGCGGTGAAAATACATCAACAACAACAGTAACAACCAGCAGTAGCTTCAACACCTCAATCCAGAAAATTCCAGCAATATGGAGAAAAACCAGTAAAAATAGAGAAGAAAAATATATTCCGGAATTTATCTTTGTTTTCTCTTTCTAGCTTTGAACTCTCTTCAATTCTTAAAAGAAACTCTCAAAAATTAAATTTCGTCTGTCTATACTTTTGTATCCAGAGTGTATATCGAGTGTATACTGCTCTCTTTATTTTTCTTATTTTTCTTCTCCTCCTATTTTTTTCCTCTCTTTTTTCCACCCTCCTTTTTTTCATAAATCTTCTCTTCTATTTATAAGCAAGAATTTCAAAAAAATTCAGATTCTTTTATTAAGAAGAAAATATTTTTTAATTAAAAAAAGCCCACTAATCCATGTTTTGCTCTCATTATTTTCTTCCTTAATTTTCTTGGCCCCCACTACTTTATGTTATGTGATTATGATTATTTTTGTCTAAAAAATCTAAAATTTTCTTTTTTGGGCCAAAGGGTTTTGGGTTGGCTAATGGTGCTTAGGATTGAACTTGTAACTTAATTTGCAAGATGGCCCAATCCAAATTTTTTCTATTTTGTTCTTCTCCATTATTCAACTTCCTAATTAATAAAGCCCAAAATACTAAGATTAATTTATAAAAACTAAAATTATCTTAAAAAACTAATTAACTCATTATAATAATGGTCACCTAAATTTAAATGGTAATTGTGAGCACGTGATTTTTGCCCTATACGAGAATTACTCCCAAAATGTCAAAAATAAAAGAGTTTTTGTGTTTGTTTGCAATATTTGGGGATTACATGTTCTTTTTCTTGTTGTTTGCATTTGTGTGCCCATGTCTACTTGTTTAAATTAATAAAAAAAATATATATATACAAAATATGTTGCATTTATATTTTTAGGATTAGTTCCGTACTTGGAAATAGTTAAGTTTATTTGTACGAAAATGAAAAAATAATAAAAAGGGGGTATTTTTCGCATTTCTTGTCATTTAATGTACAATTGTAGGATTTGGTATTTAATTATGTTAATTGTTAGTAAAAATTAATTGTATGTGTTACAAGTTAATCTGACTATATATATATGTATATGTATATATGTATATGTATATATATATATATATATATATATATATAAAATACAATATAGAGTCTAGTTTTAGGAAATAAAAGATAAGGAAATTAGATTTGGGCCAAAACCTAGTCCAAAACCAGGCCCAATCGAGTTACCCCAAACCCAGTCCGGTTCACCTTTAATCGGATCCGTCCATTTCAATTGATCCAACGGCCTCAATCACTCCGTTACACCCGACTCATTTCACCCCAAAGACCGGTCCGGTCCTAAACTAACTGAAGCGACGTCGTTTCCATTAATGAATTGATCCAAGTCGTTGATCTCATCAGATCGAACGGCTAGGATTAATCCATTCATTTTAATATGCCAAATCCCTTACCCAGCCCCCCTAAGCCGGACTCCCCTCACCTTCAGCGTCTCTCTTAGCGACGAACTAAGCCTCCGCCGTTCACCACCGTGCGCCGCCTGCCGGAAATCGCCTCACGGCGGTTCCGGTAGGCCAAACCACCCCAAATTTACACCAGCCCTTCTCCTCACCTCCCTCTCCTCGAATCCGGCCTTCGTTGGTCTCGAATCTGTCTCAAACGCGTCGAATATTGAATCGAAGATCGCCGGGATTTGAAATTCTATCCCAAACCACCCCAAACTCACCCCAAGCCCTCCCATGACCTCCCTCATACCCCTACTAGCCCTGGTTTGGCTCGAATCTTGCCAGAACTGGTCGAGCCCCAAAAACGGCCACATAAACCCTAAAAATCCAAAATGGGGTCTTCGTCCGAAATTGATAGGAGGTTGAGGTCTAATGGACCTTAATCTAGGTGTTCTCGACCGAGAACACCCCGATTAAGGCCCATTTGGCTTCAACGATTCAAGTCTGAGGTCAAGCCTGGGCCTTTGTTGATTTCAGAGGTATTCCTCCTCTTTCTTTGCTCCGCATTGATTTCTCTGTGTGTTGTTTGGTTCATGTTTGTTTATAAATTTTCTAGCATTCTTTCTCTATATCCCCGGACCTTTTATTTGGTCAATTTCTTTTCTTACTCATTTTTAATCAGTTGTTAGTTGTTGTGACCATCTTATGTGTCAAATTCGATTATCGTCGTTAACTAAAATCTGATATCCCCTGAGTCTGCCCATAAACCATGAATCACTGACTTGTTTGGCGTTTGCTTGTTCTTGATTGTATGTGTTGGGATCAATTAAGTAAATGTCGTCGCTTAGTTATACGAATTTTCCTGTTAAACACTGGATAGTGATTAATGTTGTTGATTTGATCCGAAATCATTACCAAGCTAAGTGCTTGAACTATTTGTGACTTTAAATTGAGTCCTGAATCTGATGTGGCTGTTAGCATCAGTGATTAATCAGAATTAGCACATTTTAGGATTCAAAAATGCCCTGCCCATAAAAGGGATTAGTGGAACCTGCTGCAGCAGGGCATGGTTGTGGCAGGCAATAGTTTAATTAGGTAAATCCCATACTCAGACATGTTTTAGTGGCTAAACAGAGAATATAATATGCTGGGCAGAGAAAAGGATGGGCAGGGTTTTTTTTCTGATTATAGTATCTTTAGAGTTTCATTTTTCAGCTATAAATATAGGGTTAAAAAATAGAGCAGGGGACTTCTTTTTTCTGAGGCAGCAGACATTAGAGGAGAGTTCTTTTAAAAAGAGCATTCTGGCATTGAAAATAAGGAAGAAGTAAAGAAGAAAAGAAAACATTTCCTGTGATAGAAAGGGGATCTTCTGGAAAACAGCATACATTAGAGAGGGAATTTTAAAAGGGGGAGCATTCTGAAATACAGAGAGTAGAGTTAGGACATACAGGAGGGTCTCTAACTTGAGTTGAAGTTTCAGTTAATTCTAAAACTGAAAGATAGTTGGCATTCTCCGTTTTCTGTTACATACTCGGATTTAAATAATAGGCAGAATTTTTTGGGTATTGGAATGTTTGTTTGAAGTCAATTGTGGTTCAATCAGTTGGGTACACAAGTCCCCTGGGGCATTTCAGAAGTATAGGGGTCTGTTTGATTTGGAATTCTTTGTTGTTGGTCTCTTTGAAGTAGTTGAGCCTTTGGCCATTGATTTCTCTCTTTGGAGTCTGTTTGCTGGGACATTTTGGTTGCCGTTTGGTTACTGTTGTACTGCTGATTGCTATCCTATTGTCACTGCTCACTCTTCTTCCTATTTCCATATTCCAGGTACACATCCCTATCATTGTAGCTTCTTGATTCGAAAAGGAAATGAAGCCTGAAGCTCACTTTTAAATCTGTTTAACACATGTAGTTGTCCAATGTTTCTTATGTTTGTAAGAGTACATGTAATTAAATTTGTCTTACTGGTTTGGGTTATGAAAATGCATTTAGATCAAAAACACACTGTTATTGGACATGTATAGAAAACTGAATTATTCCTGCTGTATCTATGTTTAAATCTTCTCTATTCATGGTGTGCGATTTCCAAATCCGTTAATACTCGATCCTGTGTTAAAATTGAGATTAATCATTTGTTTAAGTTGAAAGTTTAAGTTGATTTGAACACCCGTGAGAAATGATATCTTGAATTTGCAAAAATATGTGCCAGTTGCTCTTTGAGGATTCTTTGAATTCAAAGTAAGATTTTTTTCATGTAATTGTTCACCATAGTCTGGAATTTGCTCACTTAGTTATCCAGTCGTATGTTTACTCGAATCGGTTATAGTTGAGTATGACTTTGTCACATTATAGAAATTGGTTCGTTATTCTTCAATTGAACGACGTAATTAGATTAAAGGAATCGGGGGTGCATTTCATGTGACCCGACTCCAATTTTGAACAAGGTTAAATAAAGCGTGTCAGGAACCACAGGCGCATTTCATGTAATGTGGCTCGCAACATGTTTTAAATAATTTTGAATCAACTCTTAAATTAGTATAGCGGGATGTAGTTCGCTTTAAATTAGAATTAGAGGTGTGCCTCGCCTAACAGGTTATACAAATTGCGGGGCCCTCATAAATGTATATGTAAAAATATTTAGATTTCGAGATGTGCCGTTTCTTAGAAAATTTCATGGCCTTCTCAAAAGTGTAAATAAGTAATCGCTCTAGGCGCGTATTTTAATAATTTCACCTTCTTAAATACGGGTGTGCATTTCATGCGGCCCAGATCCAAATCCCAAAATGTTGAATAAGAATGTGTCGAAGATCCGGGTGCATTTCATGTGACGTGATTCGAAACATATTTTAGGGCAACATTCTCCTTCGTAAATAATAATAGTAATAAAAATGGTAAAGGGATATTAATTTGCATTAAGTACATAACTGTAAAAAATCAGATAAATAAGCCGAATATGACAGTTAAGCGACCGTGCTAGAACCACGGAATTCGGGAATGCCTAACACCTTCTCCCGGGTTAACAGAATTCCTTATCCGGATTTCTGGTTCGCGGACCATTAAATAGAGTCAAACCTTTCCTCAATTCGGGTTTCAAACCGGTGACTTGGGACACCATAAATCTCCCAAGTGGCGACTCCGAATCTCTCAATAAATGAACCCCGTTTTGGTTGTCCTTTAATTGGAAAAACTCTCTTTTATATCTTGCGTCCACGCGGGGTGCGTAAAAAGAGGTGTGACAGCTCTAGCGACTCCACTGGGGACTAAAAAAACCCAGAACCACTGGTTCTGGGTTTAAGAATTCGAGCTTTGAATAATTCTTATATTTGGCTTATTATCATCTGATTTTATTATATGTTTGTATTTAATGAGCTAAGTATTGTTTTACTGCTTTGATATTTTTGTGAATTGTACATATAAACTGTGCCGAAACCAATCTCCTCTCTGAGTCTTCTAAATCATGAAGAAGGGTGCACTTCGTGTGACTTCTTTTCTGTATAGTGTCTAGTTCCCATTTTAGAACGAGGTTTGGATAAGTTGAAAAACCGGTGAAGCTTCTGTATTCCCGGGTTGCTGCCTCCCCCTCGGCTCGAGCTGTCCGCTCGGGTAAGCCAGGTCTAGAACAATAAACCTAGGGTTTTAAACCTAGAATAACAAAGCTTCATGCCGGATCCCTAGTAGGAACGTTTATTTGCATCATGTTGCGTTTGACTTAGGGGACTCAACACAGGGGTTGGGTCCGTCTAGGACAGGTGACCTGAAATAAAAAGACCATCCTGCTACATCCTGTTTGTTTTACGCATATATTTGCTTCAGACTTGCAGGCTAACCGTTTTTTTTTGTTTTATTCTTGAAATAGATAAAAAAAAAAATAGTTTACTTGTTTTTTTAAAATGGATAAATAAATAATGTAGTTTGTTTTATCAAAACCGAACTACGTGGGTTTGATTCTCATTGGATGTGAGATACGTAGGCAACCTTTATCAGGTCCAACTTTAACTTTTGCAAAAATAGCCAAAATATCAAAACTATCTTTTCATACTAAATAAGTCGGTGATGCTGTTTTCAAAGAAAAACCGATTGTTCCCGAAAGGGACGCTGGAAGGCTGATTTCATATAAACGGCCACCTTTGGGGTCAATTTTTGATTTCGATCAATTCAGCCTTAAAATCTTCGTCCCCGAGACATTGAAAGGCCGTGATTGAAAACTGAGTTTTTTTTTAGCAAAACAAAGTTGTTTTTCTTTACTTAAATCACCTTAATAAATGTGCAGGATGAGCACGAATCAGAATAAATCATTTTCAGTCTATAGCGAGGTCCCTCAGCAGCTCCACATATGGTGGAATGATTTGGAAGACAGTAGCAAAAAGATAGTGGAGAGAATTTTGGGAGGCTTTGTTAATCTGCTAAACATCAAGCCGAGGAAAGACATCATCGAGGCACTGATATCGTTCTGGGATCCGACCCGCAATGTGTTCCGCTTTGTCGACTTTGAATTGACACCTATGCTAGAGGAGATTGCAGGCTATGCAGGATTAAATGGGAAATTAAGAGGGAAATACCTGCTTTCACCAAGACCGGTATCTCTGCATGGGTTTCTGGATTTGCTAAGCATTAGTCGGAAGGTGAAAAATGATGATTTATTAGGAGGATGTTGCGATCTCCAATTCTTATACCAACGGTACGGCACTCCTCGGGGTTTTGAAGAGTCAAACCTTGGACTAACTCACGCAGGGAATAGAACCAAGTGGGAGGCTAGACGAATTCTAGCATTCATAACGACATTCTTGGGGATTGTGATTTTTCCACGCGAAGACAAGAAAATAGAGATAAGTCTTGTTGGAATAGCTGATATTGCAATCAAAAAGGCTACCAGCACGGTAGTCCTTTTGGTTTTGTCCAAAATCTATCGAGCCTTGACTGTATGCCGAGAAGGGGGCAATTTCTTTCAAGGATGCAATCTGTTACTCCAATTGTGGATGCAAGAACACCTCCATCACCGGACACAATACATGAACCATGGGTTGATTGGGAAAAACTGTATCAGGGGTTTTGAAGAACGGATGATAGGCGTTGTATTCCCTGAAGGCGTCGAAGCATGGCTTGCACGACTAAGCTCAATAGAAGCCGATCAGGTTGAATGGGCGTTCGGGTGGTTACCCGATACCGAAGTAATATATATGGCAGCCGAGGAGTGTTATATTCTTCTGATGGGGATCCGCAGTGTCCAACCATATGTTCCTCATCGGGTATTGCGTCAACTCGGAAGGTTTCAGGTTATTCCTACTGATCAAGATCTGAGAAAGCACGCCATTGAGTTGAGCCCAGGAGTCGTATTCCCCGAAGAAAAGATTAGAAAGCCGTGGCATGAATGTAGATTCCTTGAGCCTAAAACTATGGTTCGGGAACTAGCTAAGGGTGAGGTGGATCCAAAGTATAATGTGTGGTTCGGGAAAAGGTTTCAGATTCGTCGGAAATGTTCTAAAAGAGCCCATGTCCAACAGTTCACGGAAGATTCACAGGAGCAATGGAATTGGCTAGCAAAGGAGGAAGGGTACAGGACGAAGATTGGTAGGATAGAAAAGCAGGTCCGGGACCTTCAATTCGAGAAGAATATGCAAGCTGCCGCCGACGAGGGAGATAAAAAGAAGTTGGCGCAAGAAAATGACTTTTTGAGAGCTCAAATCCAGCAAATGAAAAGGGATGCTGACAGACAATTGAGGAGTCGATCAGACAAAAAATTGATGAGGAGTTTAAAAAATCAAGTCACAGATGTCCAAAAGGAATTAGAAGAGTCAAAGGCCCAAACAATGAGGATCCGTACTAGCTGGAAGAGGGAGGCACATCAACAGGCACTTCATATACAGCAAGTGGAAAAAGATTATACTGAGGTCATCACCAATCTAAGAGAAACAAATGTTATCCTCAGGGAACGGGTCTTCAAACAAGCCAGGGATGCCAGGGCAGACCTCGACCGTTCCCACAATTTGATGGCCCGATTGCAAGAACAAGTGGATAGGCTCTTAGATCAGGTCACCTACAACGCTCGAAGATTGGGGGCGAAGAACCAGCAGATAGAACAACTACTCAGAGAAAGGGACATGATCAAAGACAGAATTGGAGAGATCGGGCATTATGTTACCATGAAGTGTTTAGCTTGTGAACAAATGGCCCGCGCCGCCCTTTTTGCTTCGATTATGGACTATGTTCATCAGATCATGAGAGAGTTAAGGAGACTGCACAGGGACCTCACACCAAGGCCCGCGGCGAGGCCGGACGATGCCTCGCGGGCCCCCAGGAGTTTAAGAGCATTGGGCTATTGATTAAAAGATGTATTTTTTACTTTTGTTGACATTTTCAGTATTTTAGGTTTTGTTGAGTCAAGCATTTCTCTTTTGTTGTTGATTATTGTAAGACATGTTTCGTGACCGTAAAGGTTTTTTTTCACTATGAGGATTCCAGAATTTCGCCACAATCTTGTTACCAGAACTACGCTCGGTCTGATTCACGCGGGGACGTGATACGTAGGCAATCCACATAAGATTCGACCACCACTAGAAAGAAAGGAAAAGAACATGAAGGTTAATAACAATAAGGTTTTCAAGGATAATTGAAAAAGGGAAAAAGAAAAAAAGAGAAAGAAAAAAAAAGAGAAGAAAAGAAGCTGGAATGACGCATGTGATGAGTACATATAGAAAGGGTTAATTGGTTAGGTGCATTGCATCCAACGTGCTATAACATGTCTGTTAAACTCAGTAAGCTAACAAGTTTGTTGCATTTCAGAAAAGTTTAGCAGTTGGCTTGACATAATATACTGGCCAGCCACCATTACCGTACTAGATCTAAAGGGCCAATTCCAGCGAGCATGTCTAGTTCCGGTAAAAGCCTCGAGGAAGAGAAATCAGAGATACAGATCATGAAAGAAGAGGTAGATCGGTTGAAACAGCAGATAACAGAGATGCACCTAGCCTGGGCTAGGGGACAGTCTTCACCAAACCTCCCTACTCTCGCATCAGCTCCAGAACATCCACCCCTTGATCCTTCGACAAGTGCCCCACTCTATCCATACTATCAAGGGGAAAACCCTTATGCCACCCAAGTTCCACCAGCCAAACAAAATCCTCCTCCGGTCACCCCTGTTTTTGTGGCACCCCCACCTGCTACTCTACAAAAGTCGTCCGGTGAGCCGCATGTTCAAATCCATGACAATTCTTACTATCCTCCCGAGCCTACCTTTAGGGGTCCTGAACCGCATCCACACACCCCTCACTGGGATAACCCGGCAGAACCGGAAAAGCACTTCCAAAGTTCGGAACATGAGGAAGTTATTATAAAAGTTAATAGCCTGGAGTAGTACTTCAGGAATATGCACGGTTTGGGCAACCAGGTCAGTGTAGCTTACAAGGATCTGTGTCCATTCCCAGATGTCCAGTTGCCAGCCGGGTTCAAAATGCCCAAGTTTGACCTATATGAGGGGCATGGTGATCCAGTAGACCATCTTCGAGGGTTTTGTAGTAAAATGCGAGGAGCCGGAGGACGAGACGAGATTCGGATAGCTTACTTCGGTCAGAGTTTGGGGGGATCTGCACTGGAGTGGTACACTAGGCAGGATCCTAGCAGATGGTTTACGTGGGATGATTTGGCTCAAGCATTCATTGGCCAGTTCCAGTATAATCTTGAAATAGTCCCAGACCGTTTATCATTGCTAAAGTTAGAGAAGAAACCCGCCGAAAGTTTCCTAGAATTTGATTTCCGCTGGAGGGAACAGGCAGCAAGGGTAGATCCGCCTATGAGAGAGAACGAGATGGTGGATTACTTCTTACAGACACTGGAGCCAACCTATTTCGGACATCTGGTGACGTCCGTGGGTAAGTCATTCACTGAGGTGATAAAGATGGGGGCTATGATCGAGGAAGGCTTGAAAGCCAACAAGATTATAAGCTATTCAGCGTTGAAAGCCACCACCCAAGCTATTCAAAGTGGTACCGGAGGAGTGCTTGGGAAAAAGAGGAAAGAAGAAGTCACGGCAGTCGAGTCCGGAACATGGTTCAGAAACAGAGGCCCCGCACCCCAATATAACCCGCCACAGCCTCACCACCAAAATTACCTCCACAATCCATATAACCACCCGCAACATTACTATCCAGCACCTGATCCCCATTTTACTGTCCGTCACGCTCAGTCATATGCCGCACCTCCCGTCCATGCACCATGGCGTGCACCAAACCCACAAAACAGTTATCCACCCCCAAGAGCCTACAGAAACCCCACGGGCGCGGGTTTTCGTCCGAACCAAGCATTCAAGAGCGACAGGGCGCCAAGGCCAAAGACTTTCACTCCCTTGGGAGAGTCTTACACCAGTCTGTTCCACCGATTAAAGCAAGTTGGGTTGCTAAATCCGGTCGAGGCTAAGTTGCCAAACCCTCTTCCAAAGAATTTGGATCATTCAATAAATTGTGCATATTGTTCAGGATGTCCGGGATATGACACAGAAAAGTGTTGGAGGTTGAAAACAGCTATCCAGGAACTCATCGACACTCGCAGGATTGAGGTCCAGACTCCAGCAGAACCCGACATCAACCGAAATCCACTCCCAACTCATCATGAGACCAACATGATCGAGCTGGTACGGGTAGAAGACGGAAAGGAGAAAACCTCTCAGACTGTAATGATGATCAAGTCTAGTGGGGTAGGAATGAAAAGGGGGCCAAACCTTGATGGGTCACTCATTTGCAAGAAGGACGTACAAGAGGGGTTGGAAGCAGAAAGGGGAAATGCAAGCGAAGTACCGGTGAGGCCGGGGGAAGCAAAATTAGTTGTACCAGGGGTAGCAACCAGACTCGTCTTAACGGTAGCAGGTGTTCGAGTGGATCCTTTCATCATCAAGCCAGCAATGCAGTTGCCAATAGCTGATAGCAAAGCTATTCCATGGAATTATGATCGGGTCATGACAACCTACAAAGGAAAAGAAGTTAAAGAGGAAGTTTGCGAAGCGCAAGGTTTGACCCGCTCAGGGAGGTGTTTTGCCCCGGCGGAATTGAGGAAGACTACTCCGGCAACACTGAAAAAGCCGGTAACTGACGAAGAGGCAGAAGAATTCCTGAAAAAGATGAAGCTGCATGATTATTCTGTCTTAGAACAACTGAAGAAAACCCCTGCGCAAATCTCATTGCTATCCTTGCTGATACATTCTGAAGAACATCGGCAAGCTTTGATGAAAGTTTTAAATGAGGCCCATGTACCTGATAAAATCTCTGTGAGTCATTTGGAAAAGATCACCAATAGGATCTTTGAAGCGAACCGGATCACTTTCACCGATGATGAGTTGCCTGAGGAAGGCACCGAGCACAACAAGGCTTTATATCTTACGGTAAAATGTGAGGAGTTGGTGGTTACCAAAGTCCTAGTCGACAATGGGTCCAGTGCGAACATTTGTCCTCTCTCTACACTAAACAAGTTGAAAGTGGATATCGGCAGGATACGCAAGAACAACATATGTGTCCGAGGGTTTGATGGAGGAGGCAAGGCGTCGGTCGGGGACATAATATTAATCTTGACAATTGGACCAGTGGAGTTTACCATGGAATTCCAGGTGCTGGACATGGTAGTGTCATATAATCTTCTGGTAGGGCGACCGTGGATCCATGCCGCAAAAGCAGTTCCATCCAGCCTACACCAACTAGTCAAGTTTGAGTAGGACCAACAGGAGATCGTAGTACATGGAGAGAATGATCTACAACCAGGCACCATCGTCCCCTTTGTTGAGACAGAAGAGGATGTTGGGCCATGGGTATACCAGATCTACGATGTGGTGTCCGCCAACCGAGTTCCAGAAGGGGAATGCATTCCCAATGACAGAATAATTACTGCAGACATCATGGTGGCTCATGAAATGTTGAGAAACGGTTTCATATCCGGCAAAGGTTTAGGTGCATCTCTACAAGGAATCATACAACCGGTATCTGTGGTAAAAAATGTGGGAACCTTCGGCTTAGGATTCAAGCCAACATCAGAGGACATCCAGCGAGCCAAGAGGAATAAGCAGAAGACATGGGTGCTCCCGAAGCTTGTTCCGCGCCTTTCCCGATCTTTTGTCAGGTCTGGAGTAAGAGGACATCCGACGACAAAGATTCCCAGTCCTATGGTTAGGCCAGACGAAGAGTTCTTAAGAAAATTCGAGGACCTATTCGCAGATGTATGCATGCTAGAGGATGGCGAAGGATCCAGCCATGCCGAGATACAGCTTGTGGGATCGAAAGCAAAATTGAATAATTGGAAGGCTACTCCTCTCCCTATCCGGAAGGAGTCTTGGTATTTTGTTTTGGATTGTTTTCTTTCGAAATTTTGTGTTGGGGTTGTCCCCGGAGTAAAATCTGTTTGTTTTAGTTCATTTTGATTTGAGTTTGCAAGCTTGTTTTTCCTTGTACTGTTCCCATTAATGAAATTTTGTTCCCTTCGTGTCTAATTTTGTTTATTTTCCTTCTTTTTACTTTTCTGAGCAGCTTTCTTTCAACTGATCTTAATGATATGGCGTGCTTAAAGATTAATCAACCCAGTCTAGAAAGTCAATCTGGTTTGGAAATAATAACGCATGAAATACGAGGTGACGAGAGTGAATCGGAATACGGCGATGATGAAGCCATAGAAGAAATCGGTGAAGAATTACGTCACTTCGAGGAAAAACCCAAACCAAATTTAAATGATACTGAGGCTGTTAATCTGGGGGACACAGATGACGTCAAAGAAACCAGGATAAGTGTCCATATTGAACCAAACCTGAGAGAAGAGTTGATCAAAACACTCATGGAGTTTAAAGACATTTTCGCATGGTCGTACGACGACATGCCGGGACTCAACACTGATCTAGTGGTTCATAAATTACCCACTGACCCGGCATGTCCTCCCGTCAAGCAAAAGCTGCGGAAATTCAAGACGGAGATGAGTGTAAAGATCAAGGAGGAAGTAACCAAGCATTTGCAGGCGAAAGTCATTCGTGTCACTCGATACCCTGAATGGTTGGCTAACGTAGTACCGGTGCCAAAGAAAGATGGAGAAGATCAGAGTATGCGTGGACTACCACAATCTCAACAAGGCGAGCCCTAAGGATAATTTCCCACTTCCCAATATCCATATCCTGATTGACAATTGCGCCGGACGTGAAATCGAATCCTTTGTGGACTGCTACGCGGGATATCATCATATCTTGATGGATGAAGAAGACGCAGAAAAGACGGCTTTTATCACACCATGGGGGACTTATTGCTACCGGGTGATGCCGTTCGGTTTGAAGAACACAGGGGCAACATACATGAGGGCGATGACTATGGTATTCCATGACATGATACACAAGGAAATTGAAATGTACGTGGATGATGTGATCATAAAATCTAGACGTCAAGAAGACCACGTCGCCGACCTCAGGAAGTTCTTTCAAAGACTTCGAAGATATGATATCAAGCTCAATCCGGCCAAATGCGCATTCAGAGTTCCATCAGGAAAGTTGCTAGGATTCATCGTTAGCCGACGGGGCATTGAGTTGGACCCATCCAAAATCAAGTCCATCCAGGAGTTACACCCGCCAAGGAATAAAACAGAGGTAATGAGTTTGTTGGGAAGGTTAAATTACATCGGTAGGTTTATTGCTCAACTTACAGCGACCTGTGAACCCATATTCCGTTTGTTGAAGAAAGACGCTGCGATAGAATGGACGACAGAATGTCAGGAAGCGTTTGACCAAATCAAAGGGTATTTGTCATACCCACCCATACTGGTTCCGCCTGAACCGGGTAGACCCCTGATTCTTTATCTGACGGTTTTGGAGAATTCGTTCAGCTGCGTACTGGGGCAGCATGATCTTAGTGGCAGGAAGGAATGGGCCATTTACTATCTCAATAAGAAATTCACGGTCCACGAGGTTAAGTACACTCATTTGGAAAAGACATGTTGTGCCTTGACTTGGGTAGCCCAGAAGCTAAAACATTATTTGTCTTCTTACACCACTTACCTCATTTTGCGTTTGGATCCATTGAAGTATATTTTTCAGAAACCTATGCCTATAGGGAGGTTAGAAAAATGGCAAATATTACTTACAGAGTTCGACATCATATATGTGACAAGGACGGCTATGAAAGCTCAAGCCCTAGCCGATCACTTAGCTGAGAATCTTGTCGATGACGGATACGAACATTTGAGGACGTATTTTTCGGACGAAGAAGAATTGCAAATTGATGGGTTGGAATTAACCGAGGATCCAGGGTGGAAGCTTTTCTTCGACGGAGCGGCGAACGCAAAAGGAGTCGGAGTAGGGGTTGTGCTTATCTCTGAAACAGGACATCATTATCCTGTTACTGCTCAACTGCATTTTCATTGTACCAATAATATGGCTGAGTACGAGGCATGTATCTTAGGGTTGCGATTAGCGGTGGACATGGATGTACAGGACGTCTTGGTCTTGGGGGACTCGGACCTTCTGTTACATCAGATTCAGGGAGAATGGGAAACCAGAGACTTGAAGCTTATCCCGTATCGTCAATGTTTGCATGATTTGACCAAGCGTTTTCGATCAGTAGAATTCAGACACATCCCAAGGATGCATAACGAGGTTGCCGATGCTCTAGCTACTCTGGCGTCAATGCTACATCACCCGGACAAGGTTCATGTCGATCCGTTACATATTCAGGTTTGAAATCAACATGCTTATTGCAATATGATAGAAGAAGAGATGGATGGGGAGCCATGGTTTCATGATGTCAAAGTGTACCTCAGGTTAGGAATATACCCAGAGCAAGCAACTAGAGATCAAAAGAGAGCTATTCGGCAATTGGCGAACGGATTTTTCCTTAGCGGAGGGGTGCTGTACAAAAGAACCCCAGATTTGGGATTGTTGAGATGCATAGATGCGAGTCAAGCCACAACAGTAATGAGAGATACACACTCGGGAGTTTGTGGGCCACACATGAGCGGATATGTATTGGCAAAGAAGATTCTTCGAGCAGGATATTACTAGCTCACTATGGAGCGTGATTGTATAAGTTTCGTGCGAAGATGCCATCAGTGTCAGATACACGGAGATTTGATTCATTCTCCACCGACTGAATTGCATACAATGTCAGCACCATGGCCGTTTGTTGCATGGGGTATGGATGTTATTGGACCTATAGAACCTGCGGCTTCCAATGGTCATAGGTTCATTATGGTAACGATCGATTATTTTACCAAGTGGGTGGAGGCCAAAACCTTCAAATTAGTGACCAAGAAGGCGGTGGTGGACTTCGTACATTCCCACATCATCTGTAGGTTTGGAATTCCAAAGATAATCATCATAGATAACGGTGCCAATCTTAACAGCGGATTGATGAAGGAGGTCTGCCAACAGTTCAAGATTACACACCGAAATTCCACACCATATCGTCCTAAAGCAAATGGTGCGGTTGAGGCAGCAAACAAGAATATAAAGAAGATATTGAGGAAGATGGTAGAAGGATCTAGGCAATGGCATGAAAAATTACCATTCGCACTATTGGGATACCGCACTACCGTCCGGACTTCGGTAGGTGCCACTCCTTACTTGTTGGTATATGGGACTAAAGCAGTAATACCAGCAGAAGTTGAAATCCCATCCCTCCGAATTGTCGCTGAAGTTGAGATTGACGAGGATGAGTGGGTCAAAACCCGATTAGAGCAATTGAGCTTGATCGATGAAAAGAGATTGACAGCAGTATGTCATGGCCAATTGTATCAAAAGAGAATGGCGAGAGCATACAACAAGAAGGTACGTCCCAGGAAATTTGAAGTGGGACAACATGTGCTGAAGAGAGTTCTACCACATCAGGCCGAAGCGAAAGGCAAGTTCGCTCCAAATTGGCAAGGGCCATTTGTTGTAACTAGAGTATTATCCAACGGCGCTTTATGTCTAACTGATATTGAAGGAAGGTGCACCGATATGGCTATCAATTCCGACGCAGTCAAGAGATATTACGTGTAATTCTTTAATGTGTTTGTCAACGTTTGGTTTCGTTTGTGTGTATTTGGCATTTTTCGGAGAATGAAATCACAGAGCCAATTTTTCTGCTACCCAAACACTTTAACCCTTGTTTTCCCCTTTGAGCCTTAATTATTCTTTCATATACCCTCTTTTGGAATCCTCAAGGAAGATGTGTAACAAAATAGAAAAAGAAACAAAGAAAGGACACAAGAAAAAGTGAACTACGTTCGACCTGATTCCTCAAGAAGGATACGTAGGCGCCACACGGCTCGGTCATAATAAAATAAAATAAAAAAAATCAAAGATTCCCCAAGCAACAAAACTGGGGCAGAAGTCATGTTTCGTTTGAAGATAGTGTGAGTTGTAATGAGCTACCCGTTGAGGTTAAATCCCTTTTCTCTAGCCTCGTACACTAAAACCGCATTAATGATCAAAAAGACCTCTCGATCAGTATTTGAGAAATGCCAAGCCACGCAAATGAAAGCCAAGAAGGACACTCCGATCCTCGACTGAGTCCAGGATTCGCAAGCTAAAAAATGGATAGCCATTTAGAGGGAGTTTCGGGGATAATACCCCAGCCTGGAAAGAAAGCAAAATGAGAGAGTCTTAACGGTGAAAACCCTCGCGGGCACCTTAAGGCGAAGAAAGCGAAGAGAAATAAAATGAGAGAGTCTTACGGTGAAAACCTTTGCGGGCACCCTAAGGCGACGGGAGATCGAGAGAAACGAGAGAATCTCATTAGTGAAAACCCTTTGAAGGGCACTATGAGGTGACAAGGCGAGATAGTTACAAGGTGTCCGTATGAGACAAGGTTGGGACATTCGTTTGCTTCTAGCAAAACGCGGCCATCAGAAAGTGATTGACATAAATAGACTGGATAGATTAATCTCAAAGGCGCGGCATAACCATTGGATCGGTTACACATTCAGATAAGTTTTTCCCAGTTTTGAGTTCAGAAAAGTTTTCCCTTTCTTTTGTCATTCGCGGTCAGCATTCTTTATCTATCATTTTTCTCTTCTTTTGTTTTCGAAAATTGACTTTTTAAAGCTTACTACCAAGTCTCCCAAAGCGGTACAATGAAGATGAATAGGCGTGGAACGAGGCAATAAGGCAAAAGTCGTTCCGATATTAAGGTTGGAACGACAGGTTGATTGAAAGGTTCATGGGAATTATGGAGTACGATGGACACATATTACACATCCAGAAGATGATGTCTCACAACAGATCATCGATTAAAAGGGTCGGACCAAACCGAAGGTTGGAATAAAAGGAGAGATGAGAGACCATCTGTGGAAAGAGCACCATCCCCAGCAAGTGTCAACGGCGCTCCCAAAAGTTCGAGGGAGGCCAAGCAGCTGAAAGAGAAAAGGAAAATGGCCCCCAACAAGAGTGGCATGACCACTCACTGCGTTTTGAAACTAACAATTTTTCTTTGATTTAAAGCAGGAAAAGAGGGTTCGTCGGCGGAAAAGCATGCCACGTAGAAGGTCATCAAACTGGGGCAGAAAATTTTCTCCCATTGCGAAAATTTTCTTGAAAACAAATACCCAGTGGATAAGGATAACGAGATTTCGCGAAATACCAGTTCTGAGCAGAATAGTTTTGAGAGAGGCCAGACAACACAAGGGGGTGATCTTTGAACCTGGTATCAACCCCAGCAGTTGTTGGAAAATGAAACACTAACTTCGAGATTCCCTCGACAGCATTATATCCCATAAGTTTTTCAAGGGAGCAGAGGTGTGAGTCCCGAAGGAGGTCTGGGAAGAAGGAAAAGGAAAAGGGGTCCCCCGCCAGGGTAATCCTCAGTTAATGACATTTCAATCCCCGGCGAGTCCGAGAGAGAACGAAAGGTGAAAGAAATAGAAAAAGAGGAAGTACTTCCCCGGCAGCATCATCCCCAGCAGGTGAGTAAACAGTTCCGAAGATATCTCCAGCAGCCAAAGGAAAAGTAACATGACCCCGTGGGAAAGAAATTCCAAGACAAGGTAATTCAGAAGAAAAGGGTGGCCCAAGAGACGATGCAGGAAGAAGAAAATGGTACAGGAAACAAAGGAAGGCGATAAGGATGGGATGAAATTAGTAAAATGGTAGTTGAAGTTAGGGAGCCCGCCTGAAGAATGGAGTGGCGATTTAGTTTTAAAGTTGTTGTTGAAGTCAGGGAGCTCGCCTGAAGAATGGAGTGGCGATTAAGTTTTGAAGTTGTAGCCGAAGTCAGGGAGCCCGCCTGAAGAACGGAGTGGCGATTTATTTTTGAAGTTGTAGTTGAAGTCAGGGAGCCCGCCTGAAGAATGGAGTGGTGATTTAGTTTTGAAGTTGTAGTTGAAGTCAGGGAGCCCGCCTGAAGAATGGAGTGGTGATTTATTTTGAAGTTGTAGCCGAAGATAGGGAGCCCGCCTGAAGAATGGAGTGGCGAATTTATTTTGAAGTTGTAGTTGAAGTCGGGGAGCCCGCTTGAAGAATGGAGTGGCGATTTATTTCGAAGTTGTAGTTGAAGTCGGGGAGCCCGCCTGAAGAATGGAGTGGCGATTTATTTTGAAGTTGTAGTTGAAGTCGGGGAGCCCGCCCGAAGAATGGAGTGGCGATTTTATTTTGAGGTTGTAGCCGGAGTCAGGGAGCCCGCCTGAAGAATGGAGTGGCAATTTTATTTTTAAAGTTGTAGTTGAAGTCAGGGAGCCCGCCTGAAGAATGGAGTGGCGATTTAGTTTTGAACTTGTAGTTGAAGTCAGGGAGCCCGCCTGAAAAATGAAGTGGCAATTTATTTTGAATTTGTTCGAGGAAAGCGGTTGAGTGCAATGGAAATCCCCAACGTGAATCCAAGTTCATAATCAAAAGGAAGGCAACAAGAATTAGAAAGATGGGTCCAGACTTCGAAGGAGAATAGTTCGACGATCACAAAGAAAGGACAAATGGTCGGAGTTCGGCAATCAAGATAGGCCGAGATAACAATTGTCAGAGGAGAAGAAGCATGTGAAGAAACATCAGAGCCAGCAGGATGGCAAGGAACATGACAAGATCAAGTTAAAAAGGATTGATAAGAATTTACAATACTGTAACTTAGTCTAGCTTCTTATTTTTGTTTAGCACGGTGTAATAAGGAGATCGGTTAAGCAGTGGCAACAGCAGCAACAACAGTAACAGCAAGATCACAGCAGTCATGGTAGTCCCAGCTACCAAAACTTCCCGAACTACATTGACCTGATTCCCTTTTAGCTAGGGATATGTAGGAGACCTTTGAAGCAAGGTTCGGTCAAACTTTTCCAAAAAAATGCTTCGTACGGAGTGCTTGAACGGGCAAAAATCGTTCGTATCCGCTCACTTATCTTCGCACGAAAACTCTTTATGTTTCCGCGCAAAGAGGGGCAGCTGTGAGCATGTGATTTTTGCCCTATACGAGAATTACTCCCAAAATATCAAAAATAAAAGAGTTTTTGTGTTTGTTTGCAATATTTGGGGATTACATGTTCTTTTTCTTGTTGTTTGCATTTGTGTGCCCATGTCTACTTGTTTAAATTAATAAAACAAAATATATATATACAAAATATGTTGCATTTATATTTTTAGGATTAGTTCCGTACTTGGAAATAGTTAAGTTTATTTGTACGAAAATGAAAAAATCATAAAAAAGGGGTATTTTTCGCATTTCTTGTCATTTAATGTACAATTGTAGGATTTGGTATTTAATTATGTTAATTGTTAGTAAAAATTAATTGTATGTGTTACAAGTTAATCTGACTATATATATATATGTATATACATATATATATATATATATATATATATATATATATATATATACATATATATATATATATATATAATACAATATAAAGTCTAGTTTTAGGAAATAAAAAGATAAGGAAATTAGATTTGGGCCAAAACCTAGTCCAAAACCAGGCCCAATCGAGTTACCCCAAACCCAGTCCGATTCACCTTTAATCGGATCCGTCCATTTCAATTGATCCTACGGCCTCAATCACTCCGTTACACCCGACTCATTTCACCCCAAAGACCGGTCCGGTCCTAAACTAACTGAAGCGACGTCGTTTCCATTAATGAATTGATCCAAGTCGTTGATCTCATCAGATCGAACGGCTAGGATTAATCCATTCATTTTAATATTCCAAATCCCTTACCCAGCCCCCCTAAGCCGGACTCCCCTCACCTTCAGCGTCTCTTTTGGAGACGAACTAAGCCTCCGTCGTCCACCACCGTGCGCTGCCTGCCGAAAATCACCTCACGGCGGTTCCGGTAGGCCAAACCACCCCAAATTTACACCTGCCCTTCTCCTCACCTCCCTCTCCTCGAATCCAGCCTTCGTTGGTCTCGAATCTGTCTCAAACGCGTCGAATATTGGATCGAAGGTCGCCGAGATTTGAAATTCTATCCCAAACCACCCCAAACTCACCCCAAGCCCTCCCATGACCTCCCTCATACCCCTACTAGCCCTGGTTCGGCTCGAATCTTGCCAGAACTGGTCGAGCCCCAAAACGGCCACATAAACCCTAAAAATCCAAAATGGGGTCTTCGTCCGAAATTGATAGGAGGTTGAGGTCTAATGAACCTTAATCTAGGTGTTCTCGACCGAGAACACCCCGATTAAGGCCCATTTGGCTTCAACGATTCAAGTCTGAGGTCAAGCCTGGGCCTTTGTTGATTTCAGAGGTATTCCTCCTCTTTCTTTGCTCCACATTGATTTCTCTGTGTGTTGTTTGGTTCATGTTTGTTTATAAATTTTCTAGCATTCTTTCTCTCTATCCTCGGACCCTTTATTTGGTCAATTTCTTTTCTTACTCATTTTAATCAGTTGTTAGTTGTTGTGACCATCTTATGTGTCAAATTCGATTAGCGTCGTTAACTAAAATCTTATATCCCCTGAGTCTGCCCATAAACCATGAATCACTGACTTGTTTAGCGTTTGCTTGTTCTTGATTGTATGTGTTGGGATCAATTAAGTAAATGTCGTCGCTTAGTTATACGAATTTTCCTGTTAAAACACTGGATAGTGATTAATGCTGTTGATTTGATCCGAAATCATTACCAAGCTAAGTGCTTGAACTATTTGTGACTTTAAATTGAGTCCTGAATCTGATGTGGCTGTTAGCATCAGTGATTAATCAGAATTAGCACATTTTAGGATTCAAAAATGCCCTGCCCATAAAAGGGATTAGTGGAACCTGCTGCAGCAGGGCATGGTTGTTGCAGGCAATAGTTTAATTAGGTAAATCCCATACTCGGACATGTTTTAGTGGCTAAACAGAGAATATAATATGCTGGGCAGAGAAAAGGATGGGCAGGGTTGTTTTCTGATTATAGTATCTTTAGAGTTTCATTTTTCAGCTATGAATATAGGGTTAAAAAACAGAGCAGGGGACTTCTTTTTTCTGAGGCAGCAGACATTAGAGGAGAGGTCTTTTAAAAAGAGCATTCTGGCATTGAAAATAAGGAAGAAGTAAAGAAGAAAAGAAAACATTTCCTGTGATAGAAAGGGGATCTTCTGGAAAACAGCATACATTAGAGAGGGAATTTTAAAAGGGGGAGCATTCTGAAATACAGAGAGTAGAGTTAGGACATACCGGAGGGTCTCTAGCTTGAGTTGAAGTTTTAGTTAATTCTAAAACTGAAAGATAGTTGGCATTCTCTGTTTTCTGTTACATACTCGGATTTAAATCATAGGCAGAATTTTTTGGGTATTGGAATGTTTGTTTGAAGTCAATTGTGGTTCAATCAGTTGGGTACACAAGTCCCCTGGGGCATTTCAGAAGTATAGGGGTCTGTTTGATTTGGAATTCTTTGTTGTTGGTCTCTTTGAAGTAGTTGAGCCTTTGGCCATTGATTTCTCTCTTTGGAGTCTGTTTTCTGGGACATTTTGGTTGCTGTTTGGTTACTGTTATACTGTTGATTGCTATCCTATTGTCACTGCTCACTCTTCTTCCTATTTCCATATTCCAGGTACACATCCCTATCATTGTAGCTTCTTGATTCGAAAAGGAAATGAAGCCTGAAGCTCACTTTTAAATCTGTTTAACACATGTAGTTGTCCAATGTTTCTTATGTTTGTAAGAGTACATGTAATTAAATTTGTCTTACTGGTTTGGGTTGTGAAAATGCATTTAGATCAAAAACACACTATTATTGGACATGTATAGAAACCTGAATTATTCCTGCTGTATCTATGTTTAAATCTTCTCTATTCATGGTGTGCGATTTCCAAATCCGTTAATACTCGATCCTGTGTTAAAATTGAGATTAATCATCTGTTTAAGTAGAAAGTTTAAGGTGATTTGAACACCCGTGAGGAATGATATCTTGAATTTGCAAAAATATGTGCCAATTGCTCTTTGAGGATTCTTTGAATTCAAAGTAAGATTTTTTCATGTAATTGTTTACCATAGTCTGGAATTTGCTCACTTAGTTATCTAGTCGTATGTTTACTCGAATCGGTTATAGTTGAGTATGACTTTGTCACATTATAGAAATTGGTTCATTATTCTTCAATTGAACGACATAATTAGATTAAAGGAATCGGGGGTGCATTTCATCTGACCCGACTCCAATTTTGAACAAGGTTAAATAAATCGTGTCAGGAACCACAGGCGCATTTCATGTAATGTGGCTCGCAACATATTTTAAATAATTTTGAATCAACTCTTAAATAAGTATAGCGGGATGTAGTTCGCTTTAAATTAGAATTAGAGGTGTGCCTCGCCTAACAGAAGTTATACAAATCGCGGGGCCCTCATAAATGTATATGTAAAAATATTTAGATTTCGATATGTGCCGTTTCTTAGCAAATTTCATGGCCTTCTCAAAAGTGTAAATAAGTAATCGCTCTAGGCGCGTATTTTAATAATTTCACCTTCTTAAAGACGGGTGTGCATTTCATGCGGCCCAGATCCAAATCCCAAAATGTTGAATAAGAATGTGTCGAGGATCCGGGTGCATTTCATGTGACGTGATTCGAAACATATTTTAGGGCAACATTCTCCTTCGTAAATAATAATAGTAATAAAAGCGGTAAAGGGAAATTAATTTGCATTAAGTACATAACTGTAAAAAATCAGATAAATAAGCCGAATATGACAGTTAAGCGACCGTGCTAGAACCACGGAATTCGGGAATGCCTAATACCTTCTACCGGGTTAACAGAATTTCTTATCCGGATTTCTGGTTCGCGGACCATTAAATAGAGTCAAACCTTTCCTCAATTCGGGTATCAAACCGGTGACTTGGGACACCATAAATCGCCCAAGTGGCGACTCCGAATCTCTCAATAAATGAACCCCGTTTGGTTGTCCTTTAATTGGAAAAACTCTCTTTTATATCTTGTGTCCACGCGGGGTGCGTAAAAAGAGGTGTGACAGTAATTAAATACAATCACACAATTCGGACATTTAAAGGCTAAAATGCAAAAGATGCCATTTTTGTGATTTTCACTTTGTAAGATAAAATTAATTACTCCTAATTATAGAATTAAATCCTAAATGCAAATGCGACATATATTTTTTTTTAATTTAACAAATAAACATGCACAAAAAATGACACTACTCACAACAATTGCAAACAAACTAAAAAATTATTTTATTTTGAATTTTTTGGGAGTAATCCTCATAGGGCAAAAATTACGTGCTTACAACTGCCCCTCTTTGTCCGGAAACGCGAAGAGTTTTCGTACAAAGATAAAGTGAGCAATATAAGGGATTTTTGCCCATTTGAAAACTCCATAAGGTTTTGAAAGAGTCTGACCGAACCTTGCTTCAAAGGCTTCCTACATATCCTTGGCTATAAAGGAATAAGGTTAGTGTAGTTCTAGAAGTTTTGGCAGCTGGGGCTACCCGAAACTATGATTCCACTGCTGTTGCTGCTGTTTCTTCTTGCCGAACTCCTTATTACACCAAAAGGGAAATTGAAGCTAAGCTAACTATGTCTATCAACTATGAGTTACAAGATTACTATCTATAATTCTCTTGAAAATTTGATCTTGAGTCTTAGCTGATTTTGCTGTAGACCTCGATCTGAATCTTGATGCTCGCAAGCTGTACATGCTTGTTTATTTCTGTAACATTGAGTGAAATGGGATTGGCGGGACTCGTGACTTCAATCAGATTCTGAGCAATCCGCACCTCTGTTTACTCCAACATTTGAACTCGTCTTCTTTTTGGTTCATTTCTTCTGTTCTTTATTCTTGATTGAGACTCAACTCGTAGGTTATCTCGATCATTGCGCCCCGAGGTCAAACCTGCTTAGACAACAAAACGAACAAACGAACAAAATTTTTCTGCCCAAGTTTCACTAGGAAAAATTTTGTGAGCTAGTCGTGACACAGAAAGTGATTAAAAAGACTCTTCGGTATTGGCCAAGTGAATCTTGATTTTTAAAACCTAGTTTCGGAAATAAATGCCCCACGGTTTTCTGGCCGGGAGATTTTCTAAAAAAGGTTCCACGGTTTTTCGGCCGGGATTTTTTTTTTAAAAAAAGATTCCATGGTTTTCTGACTGGGAAAAGAAAAGAAGGGGGTCCACAGCATTCTGGCTGGGAGATTCTCGGTTTTCTGATCGGGATACTATGAAAAGAAATGCTTCACGGCTTTCTAACCAAAAGACCCTCGGTTTTCTAGCTGGGGTTTTGAAATAAATGCTCCACAGTTTTCTGATCGGGAGATCCTCGGTTTTTGGGCCGGGATTTTGAAAGAAATGCTTCACGGCTTTATGGTTGGGAGATCCTCGGTATTTCTGGCCGGGATTTAAAGGAAACGCTCTACAGTTTTCTGACCGGGAGATCCTTGATTTTTTTCGCCGGGATTTAAAAGAAATGTTCCACGGTTTTCTGGCCGGGAGATCCTCAGTTTTCTGGCCGGGATTTAAAGGAAACGCTCCGCAGTTTTCTAACCACGAGATCCTCGGTTTTCTGGCTGGGAGATCCTCGATTTTCTGGCCGGGGTTTTGAAAGAAATGCTTTACTGCTTTCTGGCCGAAAGACCCTCGGTTTTCTGGCCGGGGTTTTGAAAGAAACGCTCTACAGTTTTCTGACCGGGAGATCCTCGGTTTTCTGGTCGGGGTTTAAAGGAAATGCTCCATAATTTTCTAACCGGGAGATCCTCGATTTTCTGGCCGGGATTTAAAAGAAATGTTCCACGGTTTCCTGGCCGGGAGATCCTCGATTTTCTGGCTGGGGTTTTGAAAGAAATTCTTCACGGCTTTCTAGCCGGAAGACCCTCAGTTTTCTAGTCGGGATTTAAAAGAAATGTTTCACTGTTTTCTGTTCGGCCAGTTGTGGCCACCCAGTCAGGTACCACAGCTCAGGCTGGAGATGGAGACTTGATCGGTTCTCCAAGCTGTTTACCACTACTTTCAGTGGTGCACATCAGAGGATCCTCAACATTTCTTATTCAGTTGCCACGAGATTCTCAAGACTATGGGGATAGTGGAATCTAATGGAGTTGACTTCTGCATATTCAGGCTTTCAGGATCCGCCAAGACTTGGTGGAGAGATTACTGTTCGACTCGACCAACAGGGTCCCCAGCTTTATCATGGGATCAGTTTGTAGAGTTATTTCTTGAGAAGTTTCTCCCTGTTACCCAGTGGGATGCACTTCGGAGGCAGTTTGAGCGCCTCCAGCAGGGTACTATGACGGTCACTCAGTATGAGATGAGATTTGTTGATCTGGCACATCATGTGGTTGTGATACTCCCCACAAAGCGGGAGAAGGTCTGCAGGTTTATAGATGGGCTAAATGAGCCGATTAGAATTCCGATGGCTATCGGAGTTGGGAGTGATATATCTTTTCAGGAGGCAGCTAATGCAACTTGTAGAGTTGAGATGGCTCTTGCTCGTGGAGGTGGTTATCCGTCAGACAAGAGGCCTCGTCATTCCGACATATTTAGTGGTTTTTCTTCTAGAGGCAGATAATCTTTTGATAGGGGCCAGTCTTCCAGACCTTTTCATTCAGCCCTCCAGGCTTCACAGGGTGGACCAGGTGATCGTGGGTTTCATGAGCACTATTCAGATCAGCCTCCCATTAGTGCTCAGCCTCATTAGAGTGTTCGTGGGGGCCATTCAGGTCGTTAGGTCCATTAGCCCCATCAGCCTAAATGTTTCTACGGTTATGGTGACCCAGGTCATCTTGTCAGGTTTTGCCCTCGAGCGATGGGAAACACTCAGCATCGGGGTCCTCGTCCCATGATTCAGGTTCCAGCCGACCCACAGCCTGCCCAGCCAGCCAGAGGCGAGGGTAGAGATCGTAGAGGTGGAGGTCAAGACCGTAGAGGTGGAGACCGTCCAGCCAGAGGTAGAGGTCAGCCAGAGGATGACCGTCCCAGAGATGTAGCTCACAGGGGAGGTGCTGATCCCCGATTTTATGCTTTACCAGCTAGGCCAGAGGCAGAGGCATCAGATGCCACGATTACAGAAACCATTCTTGTTTGTAACAGAGGTGCTTCAGTATTATTTGACCCGGGGTTTACATATTCATATGTGTCTTCCTACTTTGCACCGTATCTGGCCGTGCCTAGCTATGCCCTAGATATTCCAGTTTATGTGTCTACACCAGGGGGTAACTCCATTGTAGTCGACCAGGTGCGTCGTTCGTACATAGTTATTTTTGGGGATCTTGAGACCCGTGTTGATCTGTTGCTATTAGACATGGTGGATTTCGATGTCATATTGGGGATGGACTGGTTGTCTCCATACCATGCTATCTTAGACTGTCATGCCAAGACCGTGACCTTGGCCTTTCCAGAATCACCCCGACTAGAGTGGAGAGGGACCTTAGGCCACTCCGTTCGCACTGTTATTTCCTATGTTAAGGCTCGACGCATGGTCGATAAGAGGTGTCTAGCTTATTTGGCGTATGTTCATGATTCCAGTGCAGAAGTTCCTTCTATTGATTCAGGTCCTATTTTACAGGAGTTTCTCGAGGTTTTCCCTTCAGACATGCCGGGCATTCCACCCGATAGGGATATTGATTTCTGTATTGATCTGGCACCGGGCACTCAGCCCATCTCTATTCCGGCCTATCGTATGGCCCCGCCGGAGTTAAATGAGATAAAAGATCAGTTGCAAGACCTTCTAGAAAAGGGCTTTATCAGGCCTAGTGTTTCCCCTTGAGGAGCACCCGTGTTATTTGTGAAGAAGAAGGATGGCTCGATGCAGATGTGTATTAATTATCGGTAATTGAACAAAGTGACAATAAGGAACAAGTATCCACTACCGAGGATTGATGATTTGTTTGACCGGCTCCAAGGAGAGAGGGTGTTCTCAAAAATAGACTTGAGGTCGGGCTACCATCAGCTGAAGATCGGTGCGGCTGACATTCCTAAGACAGCCTTTCGCACTAGATACGGGCATTATAAATTCTTGGTCATATCCTTCTGATTGACCAACGCCCCAGCAGCGTTCATGGAGTTGATGAATCGGGTGTTCAAGCCTTACTTAGATCTGTTCGTGATAGTCTTTAAAGATGACATCCTAGTATACTCCCGCAGCCAGGAAGAGCACGAGAAGTACCTCAGAGTGGTTCTTCAGACTCTGAAGGATAATCAGTTATATGCCAAATTTTCGAAATCTGAGTTCTGATTGAGTTCGGTGGCATTTCTGGGTCATATTTTATCAGTGGAAGGTATTCAGGTAGACCCAAAGAAGATTGAGGTAGTCCAGAATTGGCCTCAACCAGCTTCAGTGACTGAGATCCAGAGTTTCTTGGGGTCAGCAGGTTACTACCGTCAATATTTGGAGGGGTTCTCTTCTATTGCAGCCCTGATGACCAGGTTGACCCAGAAGGGTGCCCAGTTCCAATGGTCAGATGAGTGTGAGGCGAGCTTTAAGAAGCTCAAGACCGCCTTGACTACAGCACCAGTGCTGATACTACCTACGGGTGCATGGCCTTATATAGTTTACTGTGATGCTTCCCGTACAGGGCTTGGAGCGGTATTGATGCAGGATGGTAAGGTTATTGCTTATTCTTCGAGACAGTTGAAAATACATGAGAAGAATTATCAAGTTCATGATCTTGAGCTGGCAGCAGTGGTTCATGCTTTAAAAATCTGGAGGCATTATCTATATGGTGTGGCGTGTGAGGTGTACACGGATCACAAGAGTCTGCAGTACTAGTTCAAGCAAAAGGAGTTGAATTTATGACAGCGGAGATGGTTGGAGTTGCTAAAGGACTATGATGTCACTATCCTATATCACCCAGGAAAGGCCGATGTGGTGGCCGATGCATTGAGTAGAAAGTTTGCCAGTATGGGTAGTCTCGCACATTCCGGTCAGTCAAAGACCACTTGCTCTAGATGTCCAGGCCTTAGCCAACCAGTTCGTGAGACTAGACATTTTTGAGCCTAGCAGGGTGGTAGCCTGCACGGTCGCTCGTTCGTCCCTATTAGTGCGTATCCGTGAGAGGCAATTTGATGATCCTCATTTGCGTGACTTGAGAGATACTGTGCAGCGGGGAGGTGCCACGAAGGTAACTCTAGATGATGACAGAGTATTGAGATTGCAGGGTTGAGTTTGTGTGCCTAATGTCGAGGGGATTCGAGAGTTGATCTTAGCGGAGGCCCACAGTTCGCGGTATTCTATTCACCCGGGCGCCGCGAAGATGTATCAGGATTTACGGCAGCACTATTGGTGGTGCAGGATGAAGAAAGACATCATTGCATATGTCGCTCGGTGTCTTAATTGTTAGCAGGTGAAGTATGAGCACTAGAGGCCTAGTGGTGTGTTCCACAGAATTGAAATTCCCGAGTGGAAATGGGAGCGGATCACTATGGACTTCATTACTAGACTTCCTTTGACTCGGAGGAAATTTGATGCTATTTGGGTCATTGTTGATAGGCTGACCAAGTCAGCACACTTCATTCCAGTATTTGTCTCTTACTCATCGGAGAGGTTAGCAAAGATTGACATCAGGGAGATTGTTCGTCTTCGTGGGGTGCCGGTGTCTATTATCTCAGATAGGGGTACGCAGTTTACCTCACTGTTCTGGAGAGCGATCCAGCAGGAGTTAGGCACTCAAGTTCAGTTGAGTACAGTTTTCATCCTCAGACGTACGGCCAGTCCGAGAGGACTATTCAAATTCTAGAGGACATGCTTCGAGCCTGTGTCATTGATTTTGGAGGCTCGTGGGACCAATTTCTTCCATTAGTGGAGTTCGCCTACAACAACAGCTACCAGTCTAGCATTCAGATGGCCCAGTATGAGGCGTTGTATGGTCGGCAATATCGGCCTCCAATCGGATGGTTTGAGCTGGGGAGGCTCGGTTGTTGGGTACAGACTTAGTTCAGGAGGCCATAAATAAGGTCAAAACTATCCAAGAGAGATTGCGTTAAGCTCAGTCCAGACAGAAGACTTATGTAGATCGTAAGGTTCGAGATGTAGATTTCATGGTTGGTGAGCGGGTATTGCTCCAGGTATCGCCTATGAAGGGCGTGAAGAGGTTTGGGAAGAAGTGCAAACTCAGCCCTAGGTATATTGGCCCATTTGAGATTCTGGACCGAGTTGGAGGGGTGGCTCACAGACTAGCTCTGCCGCCTAGCTTATCAGTCGTGCATCCAGTTTTTCATGTATCTATGCTTCGGAGGTACCACGACGACCCCACACATGTGTTAGACTTTAGTATTGTCCAATTGGACAATTACGTATCCTACGAGGAGGAGCCGGTGGCCATTCTAGACTGGCAGGTTCGACAGTTGAGGTCGAAGAGTTTTCCTTCTGTGTGTGTCTAGTGGAGAGGTCAGCCTCCTAATGCATCGACCTGGGAGTCCGAGTCTGATATGCGGAGCCGCTACCCACATTTGTTCCCCGACTCGGGTACTTCCTTCTCTTGTCCGTTCGAGGACGAACGGTTGTTTTAGAGGTGGAGGATGTGACAACCCAAAAGGTCATCACCTGTTTTCCTCACTTGTTCCGCACTTCCGAGGCCTTGAAAACCTCATTTAATGTTGCCTCTATTTACGTGCATAATCCAGACATGTAGCCGGAAAGATTTCGTGATAGAATATGTGAATTCTATGAGAAATTTGAAGAAAAATGATATTTATATTAATATAGTTGACTTCAGTCAACATTTTTGGTAAACGGACCCGGACCCGAGATCGGACGGTCCCGGAAGGTCCGTAGGAAAATATGGGACTCGGGCATGTGTCTGGAGTCGAATTCTGAGGCCTAGAGCCTAAGATATGAATTTTTCTGTTAAATTCTTTTTGCTGAAATTATTAAAGGAAAATGGATTAAATGACCTTGGTATCGGGCTCGTATTTTGGTTCCGATGCCCGGTACAAGTCTTAAATATTATATATGTGCTTTCTGCAAAGTTTGGTGACATTTGGATGTCGTTTGATGTGTTTTGAACCTTGAGTTCCAAATTTGAAAGTTATGAAACTAAAAGAAATATAATCATGAACTTGAGGCTTGATTTGATGAAAACAATGTTATATTGGCGATGTGATCACACGAGCAAGTTTGTAATATGTTTTTGAAGTTGTGTGCATGTTTGGTTTGGAGATTGGGGGCTCGGGTAAATATTTGATAGGCCGATGGAGCAAATTCTGAGAAATAATATAGCTGGTTTTTCACCCAGCTGCTATCTTCGCAAATGCGAAGATTTTCTCGCAATTGCGAGAAGAGCCAGGTTAGCCCTGGTTCGCAAATGCGAACCAGTCTTCGCAAATGTGAAGCTGGCAGGGGTGTGCAGTGGTTTGCAAATGAGAACATACCACGCAAATGCGAGGCTGACAGTAAATAGCCCATCTTCGCAAATGCGACTAAAATGTCGCAGATGCGAAGGCCCCAGTATTCCATCCTTGTTCGCAAATGCGAACCTTTTCTCGCAAATGCGAGAGCCACAGACCCAAAACCTACTATGTTGCAATTGTGAACAAATGTTCGCAATTGCAATATCCACAGCTGTGCAAATTTATACTTAAACAAAATTTTGACCTCTTTTCCTCATTCTTTCAAAACCCAACACACCACACACGATCCCCCAAGAGCAAAATCACTCCAAAACACTTGTAAGTTACTTTTTACTTAATTCTTTCAGTTCTTAACATCATTAAACATGTTTTTCAAGAGAAATCAAAGGTTTTGATGGTAGAAATTCTTGTTTTTGGGTAGAACCTAGGGTTTTCATGAATTGGGGAATTGGACCTCGAAGTGAGGTCCAATTTTGAAACTAATCATGTATTTGAACTCGTAAGGGAATGGGTAACCGGATTTTGGTCCGAACCACAAGTTCCGACCACGTGGGACCAGGGATGTTTTGGGATAAACTTTGAGAAAACCATTTTTAAGCATCCAAACTAAGTTATATAGTATTTATTAATGTAATGGAATCAATTGTGATTAGATTCGAGCAACTTGAAAGCTGAAATTCGAGGTAAAGCTATAGTTGAAGGATAAATTGGGCTTCAAGGCTAGAGGTAAGTGTTTGATCTATCCTAGCTTGAGGGAATAGGATTATGTTCTATGTGCTATGTGAACGAGTGCGATGTATGGGCTGTGGTGACGAGCATACATACATTGATGTCTAGCATGACCGTGAGTCGTTGTTGATATTTATTGTGAGTTGTTTTAAAGATGAAATTTTGAACCCTTGCCGGGTTGTGAAATTGAACACTATTTTCTCTTGCCAGGACTTGTTGTAAAGTGGATTATTGTTCTCCCTTGCCGGGATCTCATTGTGATGATTGTTATGTCCCTTGCCGGGATGGTTCATGATTTTTGTTTTCATTCTTTTGCCCTTAACTGTAATTGTTATTTGGGTGAGGAAGAGTGATAATGCACGAAGGGTGATGCCGTGCCTTGTTTACTGATTTTTTCATGAAGGGTAATGTCGTGCCTTGTTTTATTTATTATACACGAAGGATCATGCCGTGCCTTATTTTATTGATTATGCACGAAGGGTAATGTCGTGCCTTATGATATCGATTATGCACGAAGGGTAATACCGTGCCTTGTGATATTGATTATGCACGAAGGAACATTCTGTGTCATTGTTATTTGAACCATGCACGAAGGATCATGTTGTTCCATGGATGTGAGGATGAGAGTAAAAGCACGAAGGGTGATGTCGTGCAACTATTTGCTATTCCTTGTTTGATATTAATTGTTTCCGTTATACTCTGACTTCCGTTACTGATTTAATAGTTGTGGCTAACTGTTGTGTTTTCCCATTTATGGTACTTCTTATTGAATTTATTACTTGGTATTTCTTATTATCTTGTGATGTACATATGTATAGAACTACACAGGTTTATATGAGTGTCTGGTCCTAGGCTTGTCACTACTTCGCCGGGATAGGCCAGGCACTTACCAGCACATGGGGTCGGATTGTGCTAATACTACACTTCTGTACGTTTTTGCACAGGTCCAGGTATTGAACAGGAGTAGCAGCAGTAGTTGAGTATTCGTGAGAGTTGAGCATTCCAAGACTAAGGTAGCTTGCAGGCGTCCGCAGGCCCGGCATCTCTTCTATTTACTTATACTATTTGCTGTGGTCTCATTGTTCCGAGACAGACAGGTATATGTTATTTTCCTTCAGACCATTATGTGTAGTATTCATTAGTAGTTCATGAGTTGGTGACTCCACGTCTTGGGTAGAGGATTTCATCAGTATTATACCTTGGCATTATTTATCTCTATTTAGAAAGTCTTCCGCATTTATTAAATTGAATATTATTTCTCTTGATGGTAAATATGAGTATGAAAATAATGATATGAACGGGCTAATGTTTAATGATTTGGCTTGCCTAGCTACCACGAGTAGGCGCCGTCACGATCCCGATGTCGAGGGAAAATTCGGGTTGTGACAGGTAGTTAACAAAATATCCGAAGTGGAGAGCATGCCAATTCCTACAGTGGCTCCTACAGCAGTAATGGTGGCTAAAGAAATTATCAGAAATGGGTTCGCACTGGGAAAAGGTTTGGGGATAACTCTACAAGGGATAACACAACCAGTCCACTTGCTGGGAAATAATGACACCTTTGGCCTGGGTTTTAAGCCTACTTATGCCGACATCCAAAGAACCAAAAGAATGAAGAAGAAAAGTTGGACCCTCCCAAAACCAATTCCAAAATTATCCAACACCTTTACTAGGCCTGGTACACGAAGACATTTGGTAACAGCTGTGCCAAGTTATGCTGAAATAAGGCCAGATGCGGAGCTTCTAGCAAGGTTTGAAATGTTGTTTAAGGATGCAAACATTTTGGAGATGGGTGAGGGAACGAGTAGAATGGATGTTCAGCTCGTGGGACCCAGCACCACACTTAATAATTGGGAAGTTACTCCTCTTCCGATCAGGAGGGAGTTGTGGTAGTTAGCCTTAAAATATATCATTTTTCCCAAAGCTGTTCTGTTTTTGTAATCCTACACCCCTTTGAAAACAAATGTATCCAACCCTCTATTATCTTTTGAAAAAAAAAAATCAATGAAATGCAATTTCTTTCTTTCTTCACTTTTGCCTTATTTTTTTTCTTTTTTTTGTACATTTCAATATTTGTTGATTACAATGATATGTCATGCATGAAGGATTTCCCGGTCCAGTCTTGATAACCGAATAATTATACAGGAAATTGGAAATGAGTGTAAAGTAGAATATGAAGATGAGGAAATACTGGAGGAAATCAGTAAAGATTTGAATCAATATGAGAAAAAACCCATACTGAATTTAAATGAGACAGAATCTATTAATCTGGGGAGTGAGGATAATGTTCGGGAAACAAAGATCAGTGTACATTCAGAGGCTTCCCTCAGAGAAGATCTAATCAAGTTATTACATGAAGACAAGGACATATTTTCTTGTTCCTATGATGACATGCCCGGACTAAGCACTGATCCGGTGGTACAAAAATTGCCTATTTATTTGGAATGCCGGCCGGTAAAACAGAAGCTAAGAAAGTTTGAAAAGGACATCAGCATGAAAATAAAAGAAGAAGTTAACAAGCAATTAGAGGAAAATGTCATACGAGTTACTAAATATCCCACCTGGTTAGCTAATGTTGTGCCAGTTCCGAAGAAGGATAGAAAACCCAGGTTGTGTGTTGATTACAGAGACCTTAACAAGGCCAGTCCAAAGGATGATTTTCCATTGCCAAATATCCATATACTGATTGACAATTGCGCCAAACATGAAATTGGATCTTTTGTATACTGTTATGCGGGTTACCATCAGATCCTAATGGACGAAGAAGACGCAGAAAAGACGGCCTTTATCACGCATTGGGGAACATATTGTTATAGGGTGATGCCGTTTGGGTTGAAGAATGCTGGGGCTACGTATATGACGGTGATGACCACTATGTTTCATGATATGATGCACCGAGAGATAGAAGTGTATGTGGACGATGTCATCATTAAGTCAAAAAAGCAATGTGATCATGTTAAAGATTTGAGGAAGTTTTTTCAGAGGCTCCGAAGATATAATCTCAAGCTCAATCCAGCAAAATGTGCTTTTGGGGTGCCTTCAGGAAAGTTATTGGGGTTTATAGTAAGCCGGCATGGTATTGAATTGGACCCATCGAAGATAAATGCAATCCAGAATTTGCCTCCGCCGAAGAACAAGAAGCAAATAATGAGTTTATTGGGTAGATTGAACTATATTAGCAGGTTCATTGTTCAGCTAACCTCAACATGTGAGCCTATTTTCAAATTGTTGAAGAAATATGCTGCAGTAAATTTGACCAATGAATGCCAAGAAGCCTTTGATAAGATTAAAGAATATTTGGCCAATCCTCCAGTGTTAGTTCCTCCGAAACCGGGAAGACCTTTGATTTTGTATTTGACGGTATTAGACAATTCTTTTGGCTGCGTACTAGGGAAGCATGATGAGACTGGAAAGAAAGAGCAGGCGATATATTACCTCAGTAAAAAGTTCACATCTTATGAGGTAAAATACACTCAGTTGGAAAGAACATGTTTTGCATTAACTTGGGTTGCTCAGAAACTGAAACATTACTTGTCACCTTATACCACATATCTGATATCACGGTTAGACCCCTTTAGACCCATTGAAATATATATTTCAGAAGCCCATACTTACAGGAAGACTTGCTAAATGGCAGATTCTGCTCACGAAATTTGACATCATCTATGTAACACGTACGACAATGAAGGCGCAAGCAGTTGCAGATCATCTAGCAGAAAATCCAGTGGATGATGAATATGAGCCACTGAAGACATATTTTCCGGATGAGGAGGCAATGAATGTTGAAGAAGTGGAGCAAAATCACAAGCCATGTTGGAGAATGTAGTTCGACAGAGCTGTTAACATTAAAAGAGTAGGAATTGGAGCAGTACTTATTTCAGAAATGGGTCAACATTATCCCGTTACTGCTCAGCTTCGATTTTTTTGCACCAATAATATGGCTGAATATGAAGCGTGTATATTGGGATTAAAGATGGAAAGAGATATGGGTGTCCAAGTGATTTTGGTCATGGGTGACTCGGATCTGTTGATACATCAAATTCAGGGAGAATGGGAGACAAGAGATTTGAAGTTGATACCTTATCGGCATTGTCTACATGAATTGTCCCAGAGATTTCAATCTATAGAGTTCAAACACATCCCAAGAATGCACAATGAAGTAGCAGATGCTCTAGCCACATTATCCTTTATGTTGCATCATCCAAATAAAGCTTATGTAGATCCACTTCAGATACAGGTGCATGATCAAAATGCTTATTGTTTTGCTGTGGAAGAAGAATTTGATGGAGAGCCGTGATCGTGATATCAAAGAATACTTGAAGACAGGAAGATACCCAGAACAAGCCACTGGAGATCAGAAGAGGGCTATAAGACGATTAGAAAATTGATTTTTCCTCAGTGGAGGGATTGTATATAAAAGGACACCAGATCTAGGATTGTTGAGATGTGTGGATGCGCAACAAGCTGACACAATTATGATTGAGGTACATGCGGGAGCTTGTGGACCTCATATGAGCGGATACATTTTAGCAAAGAAAATACTGAGAGCAGGATATTATTGGCTCACCATGGAACGATATTGTATTAGATGTGTGAGGATATGCCACCAATGTCAAGTACATGAGGATTTGATTCACTCTCCACCCTATGAGTTGCATACAATGTATGCACCTTGGTCGTTTGTTGCCTGGGCCATGGATGTCATCGGACCAATAAAGTCTGTAGCCTCTAATCGACACAGATTTATTTTTGTCGCGATTGATTATTTTACCAAATGGGTGGAGATAAAGACATTTAAGGCAGTGAAGAAGAAAGCCATGGTGGATTTCGTGCATGAAAATATCATATGCCATTTTGGAGCTCCTAAAGTAATTATCACAGAAAATGGGGCAAATCTGAACAGTCACCTCATGGCAGAAGCATGTCAAAGATTTAAAATCCTGCATCGTAACTCTACACCTTACAGACCAAAGGCAAATGGAGCAGTAGAAGCTGCAAATAAGAATAAAGAAGATTCTCAGAAAAATGGTGGAAGAGTCTAGGTAATGGAATGACAAGTTACCTTTCGCTCTTATGGGTTATTGCACAACCATACGTACTTCGATTGGTTCCATACCCTACATTGGTGTATGGAACAGAGGCTATTATACCCGCAGATATTGAGATACCATCCCTTCAAATCATAGCTGAAGCTGAGATCGATGATGATGAATGGGTAAAAGCCCGGTTGGAACAATTGAATCTGATTGATGAAAAGAGGTTAACAGTAGTTTGCCATGGGCAATTATATCAGCGGAGAATGGCTAGAGCATATAATAAGAAGGTACGTCCTCAGAAATTTGAAGTGGGACAATTGGTATTGAGGCGTATTCTGCCGCATTGGCAAGGACCGTTCATGGTATCACGGGTGTTGTCCAATGGAGCCCTATATCTGACAGATGTTGAAGGAAAATGCGTTGAGACTGCTATCAATTCAGATGCAGTCAAGAGATATTATGTATGATTCATTTTCATTTGTATAATTGTATTTGTTGTGATTTTGGAATTGAAATGATGAAGACATTTTTATTCTATATCAAAACACTATTATCTATTGACATCCCCATTGAGCTTTATTTGATCAATTCTTTTATACCCCTATCTTGGAATTTCTCATGATACAAGAGAAAAAGTAGAAAAATGAAAAAATGGAAAAAAAAGAGAGAAAGAGCAAATGCAAACAAAAGCAAATTACAAACAAAAGAAAAAGACAAAAGCAAATCGTGAAAAAGTCAAACGAAACTATTAATTATTGACGTAGTTTGAACTACGTCTGACTTGATCCCTAAAGAGTACGTGTTGAGCCTCACTGAGGTTCATTCACGTTAAAGGAAAAATCCAAAAAAACCCCACATATTGAAACTGGGGTAGAAGTTATGTTTTATAATTCCGAAAGTTGTAAATATTTCTAAACCCTCATAAATTTTGAGCCTTTATATCCTTCTTTCTGAACCCGTCCAAAAGCCATATTATGGTCCAAAGAAATACCTTCTAATCAATTTCAAGAAAGTGACAATGCAATGTGAATAAAGGAGAACATGGCATGGACAATATCAGCGGTTCAGAAAATAAAAAGACAAAAGAAAAATGAGAGAGTCTCGTTGGTGAAAACCTTAACCGGCACCGTGAGGTGATTGTGAGGATGAGATAATAAAAATGAGAGAGTCTTATCAGTAAAAACCTTCACCGGCACTGTAAGGCGATAGTGAGTTGTGAGAGAAATAAATGAGAGAGTCTTGCCGGTGAAAACCTTAAATGGTACCGTAATGCGACTGTGAGGATTATTTTGAGAAGAAGAAAAAACAACAAAAAATAAGATTGGTTTGGGTTGAAAGAAAGTTGGAGTTGAGGAAATGGCAATTCGATTGGACAGACTGGGTCGGATTTTAAATACATGGCATGGTCAGAAGAATCAGCCAACATACAAAGATAAGTCTTATCACTACTCCAAATAACCCCTACCCTTTTGAAATTCATTTATTTCTGCATTTCATTGATTGAAAAACCAATTTTCCCATTGAAAGCTAACTACCAGCTTCTCATGACAAAAGGTGAAATAACGCTGGTTTGAAAAAAAGAAGAAAAAGAAGAAATAAAGAAGGACGGCGATCAAAGCCAAAGAAAATAAAAAAAAAGGAAAGAAAGAGAAACAAAGGAAATACAAAAGGAGCTTACAAAGGAAATCCAGCGAAAGGTTGCATAGCGAAGGAAAAGCAAAAAAAGGAAGGCAATAGAAGCAGAAGCAGCAAAATGCCAGTTGCCAGCAATTATGCAACTAATAAGATTGTTCTGTGATTTAGACATGAACAAATTGTCATTAATCACTTTAAAGTGAATGTGACCAATGTGGAAAAACAAAACACAAAAAGAAGTAAAACAATAAAAGGAGGAATCCGTAGAGGAGGACTCACTCAATCAAGCAAGAAAATACCAAAAACAACAAGAAATATCATCTTTTCAAAACTCATACCCCAGTTATCAAACTGTGGGAATACTTTTTTGCATTCGCATTTCATGCATCGGGTGCCCATCGGGATAACAAGGGAATACTTTTCTCCATTTGTATTTCATGCATCAGGCGCCCACCTGGATAACAAGGGAATACCTTTCTGCATTTGCATTTCATGCATCAGGCGCCCACCTGGATAACAAGGGAATACTTTTCTGCATTCGCATTTCATGCATCAGATGCCCACCTGGATAACAAGGGAAGACTTTTCAGCATTGCATTTCATGCATCAGGCGCCCACCTGGATAACAAGGGAATACTTTTCTGCATTCGCATTCCATGCATCAGACGCCCACCTGGATAACAAGGGAATTCTTTTCTGCATTTGCATTTCATGCATCAGGCGCCCACCTGGATAACAAGGGAATATTTTTTGCATTTGCATTTTATGCATCAGACGCCCTCCTGGATAACAAGGGAATACTTTTCTACATTCGCATTTCATGCATCAGGCGCCCATATGGATAACAAGGGAATACTTTTCTGCATTGCATTTTATGCATCAGGCGCCCACCTGGATAACAAGGGAATACTTTTCTGCATTCGCATTTCATGCATCAGGCACCCACCTGGATAACAAGGGATTACTTTTTTGCATTGCATTTCTATGCATCAGGCGCCCACTTGAATAACAAGGGAATACTTTTGTGCATTCGCATTTCATGCATCAAGCGCCCACCTGTATAACAAGGGAATACATTTCTGCAATTCGCATTTCATGCATCCGGCACCCACCTGTATAATAAGGGAATACTTTTCTGTAATTTTTTAATTTCTGTTCAGGTGCCCACCTGTATAACAAGGGAATACATTTCTGTAATTTTTAATTTCTGTTCAGGCGCCCACCTGTATAACAAGGGAATACATTTCTGCAATTTTTAATTTTTGTTCAGGCGCCCACCTGTTTAACAAGGGAATACATTTCTGCAATTTTAAATTTCTGCAATTTGTCTTGACTAACATTGAGTAACACCGTAACATGAGAAAAGCCCACACAGGAGCAGAGGAAAAAGTTTCATTGTTTTTTTTTTGGTTTTAAGCAGGTATTAATTTGAAAGCTGGGAGTACAATTAGAAGTCACACCAAAAGGATGCAAAGCAAGGGAAAGAAAATCAACAAAAAGAAACATGATAGCGTGGAAAATCAAGAAAAAAAATAGACAAGGAAGAATAAGAAGAACAAGAAATAGATAGGAACCATTGTAATTCGTAGGATTATAGCTTAAAATAGCTTCTTCATTTTACATTTTATCCCTGGTGTAATAAGGAGTAAGTTAATGGTCATAGCAATAGTAATGCAACAACAAAGTATTGGTAGTTTCAAACTTCCAGACCTTGTCGAACTACACTGACCTGATTCCTGTTTAGCCAGGATATTTACGAAACCTCTGAGGCAGGGTGTGGTAAAAAAAATATTTTTAAAATGCCTCTCATGGAATATGCTAGTGGGAAAAAATCTCTCATTACTACTCACTTGTCTTTGCACTGAAACTCTTCATGTTTTCGAGCAAAGAGGGGCAGCTGTGAGCACGTGATTTTTTTCCTAAGCAATAAAATTCCAAAATTAAAATAAATAATATTTTTTTGTGCAATTACATGTTTTTGATTGAAATAAAGTGTGTTTGTGTGATTGAACAATTAAAAATGAAAATTAGAAAATTTAAAAATAGGTCAAGTATAAATATCACAAATAAAAGAATTAAAAGAAAATTAGCAAAAATACAAGTATATTCCTGAAAATAAGGAAAAATAGCAAAAAATGTCAAAACATCTCAGAAAAATTAGAGAAAATAGGAAATAAGAAGAATTTTAATAATTTAAAAAGAACATAAAAAGAGAAAATAAAATACAACAAGAAAATATACAAAAAATATTTAAAATCATGGAAAATACACACAAAAAAAAACACAATTAGGCCAAATACACATGCCCAGATGCATTGGCCCAGTTAAATGTGAAAGACCGGACCAATTGATATGTAATGCATGATCTGAGCCGTCCATCTACACAATCCAACGGTTAACATTTAATCTGAGATTTTAATTAATTTGGTATAGTTTTGGACGAATAATCTGGGCCGTCCATCTATCTAATCCAACGGAGATGAGTTAGTCTCCATTTAAAATTAGACGATACCGTTTTAATACATAAAATCCTGGTCGTCGATCACAAACAATCCAAAGGCCAGGATTAATCTTTCAGCTCAGGGTATTTAAGGCTGGTCTCCTTTGAGACCGGCCAGTTTCAAAGCATAGCAAACCCTAGCCGCCCATGAGTTTCTTCTTTTCCTCCGTTTCTCTCATGCCGGTCATGGAGATTGCCCACCGTTCATGGCAGTCTTCGGCCATTTCTGAACCCCAAACCACCTTCTTCTTACTCTTCTACCCCCAACCTCCATGAAAACCCAGGAAAAACCCAAAAGCCCCAAGTTCTTGAAAATCCGGCCACCGGAGTTCTTCTCCGGTGACCACCATCTTTGATACTCACCCTCAAACCAACACCCCAGAACCACCTTACCTTGATCTTTAACCCCATGAACTCATTTTCTTTCGAATGTCTGTCAAACTCCTCGAATCTAAGAAAATAGTTTAACAACCCCACACCAAAAAGGCCCCCTCTTTTGTCTCAAAAACCTATTTCCTTCACTAAAAGACTTCGAATCTGAAGTCGGAAGTTTGAAAGAAAAAGAAAAAGGAAACTGGAAAAAGAAAAGAAGCGAAGAAAAGAAAACAACAAAAAAAAAAGAAATAAGGGGAAGCTCATGAGACCAATCCCGCTAAGCTAAGTCACTTGTCCCATTTTTATTTTTGTTTGAGCATGATTTTATATGTTAGTTCTATTTTTCCTTAATTTCTTTAATTAATTAGTTGCATGTTAGATTAGCTTCTTGTTTGAATAGTTTCTTGTTATAAACTTGTTTCTTTTAAGCATGCTCTATTAGACTCTCTGATAAAACTGTCTATTAACACTTGATTAAATATGCTCGAGCTTTTAGGGTTTTTGTGAGTTTGAACTTGAAAATATTCTAAATATATCTCTTATATTAAATCTGTTATGTTATGCCTAAAATCTGAGTTGTGAAGTTGTTTAATTAAAATTCAACCATATTCAAATTTTTCTCTGAGTTTTGGTTAGATGATAAATGATTCTGATTTGTGGCTATGTGTGCAAATTGATATGAAAGGTTATATTTGTAATGAGTTCATGTTATTAGACTACAATTAAGCCTATTATGCTCTAGGGGATATTGGTTATAGCCGTTTTAGACAATTAATTGGATAATTGGTTAACTTTGAAAATATGAAAAGTAGTTTAATTAGGTTAAAACTGAAAACGACATAAAAAGGGTTACAATTGAAATAACAATAGAGTGGTTAGTGTTGAAACTGGCCAACTTTGTAAAATTCTAAGGCTTAAATACAATTGGCTAGTTCTGAAACTAGTTAACTTTGTAATAATGACCATGAATCTCAAAATGGCTAAATCTACAAGTCTTAAACTAAGTCTAAGTAGCCATTGAACAATAATGGCTAATTTTGCAAAAGCCAACTCCAAAATACTAGACTGGCTAAAACTGAAAGAGTTTAATCCTAATAAATAAGTAGGCTAGTCCTGCAAATCATCTTCGATAGGCAATATTGAAATGAATACCTCTTAAAAGAGGTTAAAATTGAAAGGAAACTAATACCCAAATCTAGCTGTCTTAATTGACTTATGAAAACTGGCCAGTAGTTAAATAAGGCACAAAGTTGTGCACCAGATCTTAGATAGGTCGGGTAAATAGTAGCTAATAACAGGGGTATAAAAGGAATGAAAAATGGCATAATTGTAGATTTAATAGAGCCTACAAGGAAAAATCAGACATTTAGGCCTAGTATTTCTGCAATATTGCACAAAACAAAGGGTATAATAGACCCAACAAAAAGGCTTAATGGTTAATAACCTTAGCAAGTGAGGGTACACTAGTAAAACACCCCAAATAGAACCCAATAGAACCTTCTAGCAGATGCTGGAAGGCATTTTTGAATATGAATTAGGTGTTAAAGTGTAATAAACAAAAGAATTAAGGGGAGGGAATTATGAATAACTTTTTCAAATTCCCCCCCCCCCCGCCAAAATTTCACCATTTTTATCTATAAATAGGCTTGAATAAAGCCTGAATAAGGGCTTGATTTTTTTATGCATTCAGAGAATATATTCTGAAAACTAAAAATACTAAGAGTAAATTTCTGTTTTTAGTCGAAGCTCTGTTCTGAAATCTGTAGAATTCCTTTATCATCTGTTGATTTGCTGGGTTTTCTACTGGTCTTCTTCTACTGTGCTACTGGGTTACTGCTTTGCTGAATCTGGAATTCTCATTTGACTGTTGAATTCAATTATGTTGCTTTTCACACCTCTCTTTTTACTACCCCGCTAAGATCCCAATTAAGAGAATAGGGTATACCTCAATGTTCAAATACCCGGAAAGGATATAATAACGAAGAGGAAGGAGTTTTTCCAAATAAAGGACAATCGGTCCGGGATTTTGTTTAATTTTCAGAGTCTCCACTTGGAAAGATAATGGTGTTCCAAGTCACCGGTTAATCCCAAATCCGAGGAAATTGACTCTGTATTACAGTCCGTGAAACTAGAAACCTGGATAAGGAATTCTGTTAACCCGGGAGAAGGTGTTAGGCACTCCCAGATTCCGTGGTTTTAGCACGATCGCTCAACTGTCATTCTCAATTTTATATGACTTATTATATGCCTTTTACAATATGTACATGTTTCAAGCTTTAAACTTTTTACGAATTGCGATGTCGCGAAAACGTATTTCGAGTCACACCGCAACCAGTACGCCTGTGACCTTTAATACATTTCGGCTTCATTAGGATTTATGATTTGAGTCGCACCAAGTGCACACTCGTATTAAGGAAGGTATATTTATTAAATCGTGCCTAATAATCGTCTAGCGGCTTTAAATCTTTGGGAAAGGTCGTGGAATTTGCTATCAACCTTTCCGAATCTATTATATACTTATCATTTGTTTATATGGGGCCCCGCTGTTTTTCGTTGCTATGCGAGGCTCATCCCATTCATTTTTTAAAGTCCACACTTAATGTATAACTATATTATCTACCACTGTTATTCCCTTAACCAATTCCATTGCCCTACTTTTTCAGAAAATGAGTCCAGGCCTTGTTATTTTGTTGTTATTGGGCCTGGACTTCTGGGCTTATATTCAGCAGATTGCTGTGAATATCTGGGTCTCAATAACCCAGATTATGTTGAGGCTTTCGTTCAGAAACCCAACTGATATTCGAACACAATCCAGGCTTGCGTTACACGTTAGGCCCAGACCCAAACAAAACAGAGAAAATGAAAACGAAGATCGAAAGCTCGTGATATGAACAGGTACTTGAAATCAAAAGGAACAATTCAAATTATACTTTATTCATTAAGAGAAAAATTATTGTACAAAAACTAACGATACCAATTCTGAATCATAATTGTCTAATATGCATAAAACCTAATTAACAAACTATTTTTCACTTTGTTCTTCAATAGTTAATTCGTACTACTGATCCAGGGTTATTTACTAGCTAAGTGACAGGAGATTATTTAACTATGCAAAACATGATTAAACTAAATGATTCATTTACTTAAACTAAAACAGCTCATTTGGAGATGCTAGTTATATTTTATCACTGAGTTTACTATGAGTCGGGTTTCTTTGATATAGTAAAAAGCATTCTTAACTAAACTACTGTTTCGTTTTTAGTTGTTACAACCGTTTTAAACTCGTTTAAACCTAACTAACAAGTGTCAAATTAAACTATCTAATGAGTTGATTGAAACCGTTGTTATGAATTTAGCGCTATAGGACATAATTCGAAATTGATTGGACTAGTTTTACGATTTAACCTATTTTAACTAAGTGATTTTAGCTACTATAACTACATTATCTCTACTTACTACTTATTACATTGTTTCGTTTTGGCTTCCACATATACACAATATTTCCTAATGAATTACAGATCAAACTACTTAAACAGCTACAAAACTAAATGTAAAATGACAAGTGACTTTAAACTCGAATCAAGCTCTTCATTTCATCATAATAGCTTCAAATTACATAGCTCGAACGTGGATATGTACCTGATTCAGCAAAGAGATCCGATGAGTTCTAAGGGAAGGAATAGGTACAGCGGTTATAATCAACACAGGCAATGCAACAGTAAGCTAGAATGAATCCCAACGAGCAATTGGATCTTAACACAGCAACAGCGATAGAGACCCAATGAAAAGCAGAAATCCACACAGCTTTCAATATGAACTTCAAACAGAAAACCCAGGCAGCTATCTACGATCTAATGTAAAAAGTTTTTCTGAAAGTTTTGATTTTTCAAAATCCAGCCCTTAAACAGGCTCTAAATTGGGGTATTTATAGGTAAGAGATGGTGAAAATTTTTGGGGGGAAAAGCTAGAAAGTAATTCTAGTTCCCTCCCCTCCCTTTTTACCAATTCTTACATTTTAGTCCCATTTTCTGTTATGAAATGCCTTCCAGCATGTGCTGGAACATTCTATTTGATTCCTTTTTGGGGCTTTTACTAGTGTGCCCCTACATGTTAGTGTTATTTACTAAGTTACCCTTTCTTTAGGACCAATGTGCCCTTAATCTTTTGCAATATTGCAGAAATCATGAGCCTAAATGTCTTTAGTATCCCTATAGGCTCTATTAAATCCACAACTTTGCCATTTTCTATTCCCTATATGCCCTTAAGGGCATTCACTAATTACCCGACCTGTCCAGGTCATGTTTTTCTATTTCAGCTGTTATTTAATTATTGGCCACTGTTTACACTGATCTTTAAGACCTAGCCAGATTAAACTTCAATTCATTTCAATTTTAGCCACTTTTGTTTCATTTTCTTTTATTGAAGCTAGTTTGTAGGACTAGCCTGCTTAATTATTTAAAACTAACTTATTTAAGACTTGGCCAGTCCAAAGTTTGGACTTAGCCTTGCAATTTGTGCCAATTAGTGAACACATGCTGGCTAAGATTTTGCAAGTCTAGCCAACTAGTGAACACATGCCAATTGGGACTTTGCAAGTCTATCCTATTAGACTTAAGTCAATTTTATTACACACCTGGCCTATTTAACACTTAGCCAGTGTTTTAAAATTATTAGAGTTGGTCAGTCGCAAGACTGACCACTCTTTATTATTCATTTCACTTGTGACCTCTTTTTGTGGTTTTCAATTTTAACCCATTTTAAACTACTTAAAACATATTTTTCACAATTAGCCACTTTTCAGGTTATTACACTACTGCATCTATAACCAATTCCACCTAAGCATGCTAGGTATTAACAGTAATCAACTAACACAAAATTATTGAAAACATAGCCTTTTTTCACACAAAATTGCATACATAGCCATGAAACCAGAGTTACTTATCTTTTAACCAAAACTCAGAGAAGAGATTGAATATTGTTGAATTTCAATCAAAGACTTATAATTCAGATTTCACAACACAGTGTATCAATCAATCATGAAGCAGGCATAATCGGAACTTTCTTATGTTTAAAAGGCTACTGAAAACCCTAATCATGTTTACATATTCTTGACCAAGCAAAGATGGGTAGAACTTATAAAAGAGGCTTCAGAAGAAGGCATGGCTTAAATAGAATAACAAAGAGCTCTAGAAGATAAGGACTAATCTAAACATACAGTATTCATACGTCTAAAGAAGAAAATCTAAGTAGAAGACATGATAATAGATATGAAGATGAAGAAGGATTAACCAAAGAAAGATAGATCTTAACAGAGAAACAGAATAAACAGGGATTTTTCAAAGACGATAACCTTAATCTATCATGCAGTTGTTTAAATGGCTAACATACTAAAAACATACTGGAAACAAAGAATCAAACAAAGATAAGCAAAAATCACAGAAAAATAAACAAGAAAGAGGGAAAAAATGACTTAGCTTGTAGGATTTGACTCCTGAGCTTCCTTATTTCTTTTTATTTTCTTCTTTTTCCTTTTTTCAGTTTTTCTTTTCTTTTCCTTATTTTATTTTACTTATTTTCTACTAATTTTTCCTTAATTTCCGCTATTAATGCTCTTTTTATTAATTTTCCTTTTAACTAAATTTAAAATGCATGTATTTAACCTATTTTTTTGATTTTCTATTTTTAATCTCTAATTATTCAATCACACAAATGCATCTAATTTCAATCAAAACATGTAATTGCCCCAAAAATATTATTTATTTTAATTTTGGAATTGATTGCTTAAGGCAAAAATCACGTGCTCACAGCCGCCCCTCTTTGCTCGGGAACACGAAGAGTTTTAGTGAAAAGACAAGTGAGTATAATGAGAGATTTTGGCCCATTGGCATATTCTGTGAGAAGCATTTTTGAAAACCTTTTGACCGCACCCTGCCTCAGAGGTTGCCTACATATCCAGGGCTAAATAGGAATCAGTTCAGTGTAGTTTTAAAACTACCAGACTTACTGTTGCATTGACACTGTTATGACTTACTGACCTACTCCTTATTACACCAGGGGGTAAAAATGTAAAATGAAGAAGCTATTCTAAGCTATAATTCTACGAGTTACAATTGTTCCTATCTAACTTCTGGTGTCTTTATTCTTCTTTGTCTCTTCTTCCTTGATTTTCTGTGCGGCTGTCATTCTTTTTTGTTGATTTTTCTTTTTTTCTTGCTTCCCCTTTTTTTGTGATTTTCGATGGTACTCCTCGCCTTTAAACTGATACCTGCTCAAAACAAAACAAAAACAACAAAATTTTTCTTCTGCCCCAGTGTGGGCTTTTCGTGTTACGGTGTTACTCATGTTAGCTAACACAAACCAAAATTGTAGGAATTAAAATTGCAGAAATATATTCCCTTGCAATACAGGTGGGCGCCTTAACAGAAATTAAAATTGCAAAAATGTATTCCCTTGTTATACAGGTGGGCGCCTGAACGGAAAACTAAAATTGCATAAATGTATTCCATTGTTATACAGGTGGGCACCTGAACAGAAATTAAAATTGCAGAATTGTATTCCCTTGTTATACAGGTGGGCGCCTGAACAGAAATTAAAATTGCAGAAATATATTCCCTTGTTATACAGATGGGTGCCTAAGTAGAAATTAAAATTGCGGAAATCTATTCCCTTGTTATTCAGAAGGGCGCCTGATGCATGAAATGCGAATGCAAAAAAATATTCCCTTGTTATCTAGGTGGGCGCCTGATGCATGAAAATGCGAATGCAGAAAAAGTATTCCCTTGTTATCCAGGTGGGTGCCTGATGCATGAGATGCGAATGCAGAAAAATATTCCCTTGTTATCCAGGTGTGCGCCTGATCCATAAAATGCGAATGCAGAAAAGTGTTCCCTTGTTATCCAGATGGGTGCCTGATGCATGAAATGCGAATGCAGAAAAAGATTCCCTTGTTATCCAGGTGGGCACCTGATGCATGAAATGCGAATGCAGAAAAGTATTCCCTTGTTATCCACGTGGGCGCCTGATCATGAAATGCGAACGTAAAAACGTATTCTCTTGTTATCCACGTGGGCGCCTGATGCATGAAATGCGAATGCAGAAAAGTATTCCCTTGTTATCTAGGTGGGCGCCTGATGCATGAAATGCGAATGCAGAAAAGTATTCCCTCAGTTTGATAACTGGGGTGTGAAATTTAAAAAGATGATACGTTCCTGTTGTTTTTGGTATTTTCTTGATTGAGTGATTCCTCCTCTATGGATTCCACCATTTATTGCTGAACTTTCTTTTTTGTGTTTTCTCTCTTTTCGCATTGGTCACATTCACTTTAAAGTGATTAGTGATGAATCATTCCTGTCTAAATAACAAAACAAATTTTATTAATTATAAACTGTTGGCAAATGGCATCTGTTGCTCCTGCCTTTTATTGCTTTCCTTTTTTGCTTTTGTTCTGTTGTGCAGTCTTTCAGTTGACTATCTTTTGTAAACTCTTTTTGTATTTTTCCTTGCTTTTCACCTTTTTTGTTTTCTTTTCTTTCGGCTCTGATTGCCACCCTTCTTTATTTCTTTTCAACTCCTTTTCTTTTCTTTCTTTTCTGATCCAATGTTATTTCAGCTCTTATCATCAGAAGCTGGTAGTTAGCTTTCAAAGGACAAACAATGAAATGCAGAAACAAATGAATTTTCGAAAGAGGTGGGGGTGTTTTGGAGAAGTGATAGAACTTATCTGGGTATGTTGGCTGATTCCGTTGACCATGCCATGTATTTAAACTCTGACCCAGTTCGTCCAATTCATTATTCCGACTCCAACTTTCTTGCAACCCAAACCAATTCTATTTTTGTTGCTTTTCTTTTCTAAAACAAACCTCGCGATGCCTTATGGTGCTGTGAAAGGTTTTCACCAATATGACTCTCTCATTTATTTCGCTCAACCTCACAATCGCCCTGCAGTGCCGGTAAAGGTTTTCACTGACAAGACTCTCTCATTTTATTTCTCTCAGCCTCACGGTCGCCTCACGGTGCCGATTTAGGTTTTCACCGATGACACTCTCTCATTTTTTCTTATTTATATTTTTTCTTTTGTCTTTTGTTTTTCTGAACCACCGGTGTTGTCCGTGCCCTATTTTTTTTTATTCTCATTGTATTTATTATTTTCTTGAAATTGATTAGAAGGTTTTTATTGGGACCGTAATGTGGCTTTTAGATGGGTTAAGAAAGAAGGATATAAAGGCTCGAAATTTTACGAGGGTTTCAAACATATTTACAACTCTCGGAATTATAAAACATAACTTCTGCCCCAGTTTCAATATGTGGGGGATTTTTGGATTTATTCTTTATTGTGACTGAACCTCGATGAGGCTGCCTACGTAACCTTTCGGGATCAAGTCAAAACGTAGTTCGGATCATAAGATCGCTTCCTTGTTGCAATTTGACTTCTCCCAATTTTTTGTATTTTTCTTTCTGTTTGCATTTTGCTTTTTTTTTTAAATTTTTTTATCATAAGTGATTCCGAGAGAGGGGTATGAAAGAAAAGATCGAATACGGCTCAAAGGGGATGTCAATGGATAAAGTGTTTGGATAGAGAATAAAATGCCTTCTTCATTTCAATTCCCAAATCACAACAAAATACAATTATACAATTGAAAAGGAATCATACATAGTATCTTTTGACCGCATCTGAATTGATAGCAGTCTCTATGCATTTCGCTTCAACGTCTGTCAGAAATAATTCCCCATTAGACAACACTCGTGATACCATGAACAGCCCTTGCCAGTTTGGCGCGAATTTGCCTTTTTCTTCTGCCCAATGCGGTAAGATACGCCTCAATACCAGTTGTCTGACTTCAAACTTCCGAGGACGCACCTTCTTATTATATGCTCTGGCCATTCTTTGTTGATATAATTGCCCATGGCAAACCGCTGCTAACCTCTTCTCAACGATCAGATTTAATTGTTCCAATCAGGATTTTACCCATTCATCGTCATCAATCTTAGCTCCAGCTATGATTCAAAGTGACGATATCTCGATTTCCGCGGGTATCACAGCCTCTGTCCCATGCAGCAATTAATAGGGTGTGGCGCCAATAGAAGTACGCATTGTTGTGCGATAACCCATAAGAGCGAAAGACAGCTTCTCATGCCATTGTCTAGACTCTTCCACCATTTTCCTAAGGATCCTCTTTATATTCTTATTTGCAGCTTCTACTACTCCATTCGCCTTTGGCCTGTAAGGTGTAGAGTTACGATGCAGGATTTTAAACCTCTGACATGCTTCCGCCATGAGGTGACTGTTCAGATTTGCCACGTTGTCTGTGATAATTACTTTGGGAATTCCAAATCGGCATATAATATTTTCATGCACGAAATCCACCACGGCTTTCTTCCTCACCGCCTTGAATGTATTTGCCTCCACCCACTTAGTAAAGTAGTCAATCGCGACCAAGATGAATCATTGTCCATTAGAAGCTGCAGGCTCTATTGGTCCGATAACATCCATGCCCCAAGTGACAAATTGCCAAGGTGCAGACATCGTATGCAATTCATAAGGTGGGGAGTGAATTAAATCTCCATGTACTTGGCACTGGTGGCATTTCTTCACATACCTGATACAGTCTCGCTCCATGGTGAGCCAATAATATCCTGCTCTCAAAATCTTCTTTGCTAAGATATATCCACTCATATGAGGTTCGCAAGCTCCAGCGTACACCTCAGTCATAATCATATCAGCTTGTTGTGTATCCACACATCTCAGCAAGCCCAAGTCTGATGTTTATTTATATATAATTCGTCCATTGAGGAAAAATCCATTCGCTAAACGTCTTACAACTCTCTTTTGATCCCCGGTGGCTTGTTCTGGGTATTTTCCTATCTTCAAGTATTCCTTGATATCGTGATACCATGGTTCCCCATCTAACTCTCCTTCCACAGCAAAACAATAAGCATTTTGATCATACACTTGTATTTGGAGTGGATTTATATAGGCTTTATCCGGATGATGTAACATAGAGGATAGTGTGGCCAGAGCATATGTTACTTCTTTGTGCATTCTTGGGATATGTTTGAACTCTATGGATTGGAATCTTTGGGACAGTTCATGTAGACAATGTCGATAAGGTATCAATTTCAAATCTCTTGTTTCCCATTCTCCCTGAATTTGATGTATCAAACGATCCGAGTCACCCATGACCAAGATCTCTTGAACACCCATATCTATTGCCATCCTAAATCCCAATATACATGCCTCATATTCGGCCATATTATTGGTATAGAAAAATCGAAGCTGAGCGGTAACAGTATAGTGTTGACCCATTTCTGAAATAAGCATTGCTCCAATCCCAACTCCTTTACTATTGACGGCTCTGTCGAAGTACATCTTCCATCCTGGCTTATCACTTCGTTCCATTTCTTCGACATTCATTGCCTCCTCATCCGGAAAATATGTCTTTAGTGGCTCATCTTCATCATCCACTTGATTTTCTGCTAAGTGATCTGCAACTGCTTGCGCCTTCATCGCCGTACGTGTTACACAAATGATGTCAAATTCTATGAGCTGAATCTGCCTTTTAGCAAGTCTCCCCGTAGGCATGGGCTTTTGGAATATATACTTCAGAGGATCTAACCGTGTGTGACGACCCGGCCCGTAGTCACGAGAATTAGCACCCGTTATGTTGTAAATACATGTTTTATGATTTTATATCAGTGTTAGAGTCTATTGGGTGAGTTAGGAGTGAATTGGATTGAAAATGAGGCATATAGCCTTTTTGAAGGAAACTTGAATAAGGAAAGTCAACCCGGAGTTGACTATTTGGTTAGAGGGCTCGGAATCAGATTCTGATGATTCGGTTAGTTCCGGGAGATGATTTGTGACTTAGGGGAGCGATCGGAATTTCATTTGGAGGCGCGATGTAGAAATAGGCTTGAATTGGCTAAGGTTGAATTTTGGCGAAATCCGAACGGTAGGTGAGATTTTGATCCGGGAGTCGGAATGGAATTCTGACAGTTGCAGTAGCTCCGTTAGGTGATTTTGGATGTGCCTGCAAAATTTTAGGTCATTCGGACGTCGTTTGGTCGGGTTTTTGATTGAATGTGTAATTCGGAATGTTTTAAGGAATTTAGGCTTGAATTCGATGCGAATTATGGGTTTTGATGTTGTTAGACGTGTTTTGAGGATTTGAGCAAGTTTGAATAAGGTGTTAGGATGTGTTGGTGTGTTTGGATGGGGTCCCGGGGGCCTCGGGGTGTTTTCGGGTGGCTAAACGGGAGAAAATGTGGAAAAAATTGCAGGTTGGGATTCTGTTTCTGTTGTTTCCGCTCCTGCGGAATTGGGGGCGCAGGAGCGAGTCCGCAGAAGCGGACGAGGGGCGCAGTAGCGCTTGGTTACGCAGAAGCGGAAATCATTCCGCTGAAGCGGCGTCGCAGGAGCGTGGTGTAGATCGTAGAAGCGGAATTTGCCAAGAGATGGGAAGTCCGCAGAAGCGGAAGATCGACCGCATAGGCGAGTCCGCAGAAGCGGACACTTGATCGCAGAGGCGGAAAGGACCGCAGAAGCGGACTAATTTCCGCAGAAGCGGATGCGTAGGAGCGGTCCCTGGATCGCTGGTGCGGAAATGGCCAAAAGGGCCTGGGTTCGCAGAAGCGACCAAAAGGTCGCAGAAGCGGTTCCGCAGGGGCGGAATTTTATCCACAGAAGCGAAAATCGCTGTGAGTTAAGTGTATCAGAAGTTAGAAAAAATTTCAGAACATTTCACACATTTGGGTCTCGGCTTTAGAGGCGATTTGGGCGATTTTGAAGAGAAACTCAAGGGAAATCATCGGGTAATCAACTATGGACTTAAACTATGATTAGTATTGGTAATATTATGCAATTATATCATGAAAATGGAGGAATTTGGGGTAATTTATGGAGGATTTAGCCCTAGGCTTGAACTTTAGAAAATCAAGGTTTTGAATGGGCAAATGGAGTCCGAATTTGGTAAAATTGATATGCTTAGACTCGTATTGAGATGAGGGTTCCGAATATGTGATTTTCGTGATTTTTCGACAAGCGTACCGAAAGTCGGGTTTTGACAACTTTGGGAATTTTGATGTAAATTGGGTTATATTGATTGGGTGTTGTTCTATTGGCCTAATTTGTTGTATTTCTACTGTATTTGATCGGATTCTACGCGTGCGGAGCTTGATTCTCGTGGCAAGGGCATTGCGGAGTAGTCGTCGCGCCGTATTGAGGTGAGTAATAGATGTGGGTGATGACCAGCGGGTTCGAAACCCCGGTATACCACTTTGTGATGCTTTATAGCGGCGAGACACGCACACTCTTGAGAGTGCGGGGTCGATCATGAACTTGGAGACTATATATTAGTCCGACCTGTTGATACTGTATTATTGGCTATTCTCGAGCCGTTGAACCCCCTTCTTGGGCGGTTGAGTATACTTGTGGACCGTGAGCCAGTTATTGGATCCCGCGAGGATCGTTATCATTGTCTTATCATGTAGACATGCTAGTTTACTACTAGTCCGCAGCTATTTCTATTATTATGCTAATTCCAATCTCTGGAACTTGATATTACTGTTTTCCAACTGAAAAATGATAAAAGAGTTTTCAAAAACTACTTTTGAGCCTGCGAGGCCGTATCTGCATATTAGCCGACTAGTAGTGGATCGGGCTGCACGCCGCAGCAAGATATATGTTGGATCGGACTGCACGCCGCAGTGATATCTCTATGAGATGTGCTTGGGTTGTAGGAGCCCCTCCGGAGTCTGAACCCCCACAGTGAGCACGGGTACCCAAAATTGGAGTCGGGCTACGCGCCGTAGCGGTCATATCATGCATTGCATTGAATTTAGCTACATCTTCTAGCTGTTATGCTATTTATTGGTATTTGTTGGTACAGGTACAGTGAATATCGATTCTATGACAGGGTAGCTGATTATAGTTTTACATAGTGCTTTATTGCGGATTTCTTATCTGCGCTGTCTTACCCTTGTTTATTACCACTGAGTCTGGCAGTACTCATTTTACTCCCTGCACCTTGTGTGCAGATCCAGGTACCTCTCAGCAGACTTGATTCAGTATCTACTGGGAGGCATTGTGCGGGATAGTCGAGGTAGCTGCAGCGTCCGCAGGACCTGACACCCCTTCTAGCTGTCATTTCTTATCTTGTTGTCTTTTCTTTCCGCATTGATTTTGTTATAAACTTTATTACACTTATGTTCTTTAGAGGCTCATGACTCTTGACCCTTGGTCTATGGGAGTTGATGTATTATGGGACTTGGTTCCCCGTTTTCGTTATATGTATCGCTGTTATTTCGTGAATTAATATGCTTAAATGGGCTACAGAGAGCTTCTAGCTCCGTTGTTAATATTGATTGGTCAGGCTGGCTTAGCAATGTGCTGGGCGCCATCACGACCGGATTTGGGGTCGTGACAAGTCGGTATCAGAGCCTAGGTTTACTAGGCCTCATGAGTCTTGAGCCGGTTGGTAGAGTCTTGTGGATCGGTACGGGGATGCTTGTACTTATCCTCGGGAGGCTGCGAACCTTTAGGAAACACTTCACATTTCTTGAACTCTGTCGTGCGATCTTGTTGTTCTGAGAACTGAGCTTCTATATTCTATTCTCTCGCAGATGGCGAGAACGCGAGCTTCAAGACGAGGTGGATGACCTCCATTGCCACCTGTTAGAGGCCGTGGGCACGGTCGTGCTAGAGTTAGAGGTAGGGCGGCTGAGGAAGTGCCAGCTGACCCGCCCGTTGTACCAGTTCAGGAGCAGCCCCCAGTGGTTGATGCTCCAGCAGCCCCAGTTCAGGGCCAGACTGTATCTATTGCTATTCCTGGTCTTCAGGAGACTCTTGCTCGGATATTATCGGTGTGTTCCGGTTTGGCTCAGGTAGTTTCAGCTACTGCTACTGCAGCGACATCTCAGACAGGGGGTGGTCAGCAGACCCCTGCAGCTCGCACACCTGACCCGGTTGTTCAGGGACTTCAGACGCCAGAGGCGAGTCCCCGCTCAGGTGGTTGCACCGGTTATTCCTCCAGCTGCACCAGCTCCAGCTCCAGAGCATATGGTTCAGGTTATGCCCGATGACGAGTAGCGTCATCTTGAGAGATTTGGTAGACTTCATCCACCCCATTTCAGTGGCGTTGAGGGCGAAGATGCCCAGGGTTTCTTGGATAAGTGTTAGAAGATGCTGCGTACGGCTGGTATTCTTGAGTCCAGCGGAGTTTTATTTACTACATTTCAGTTCACTGGTCCCGCATTTGATTGGTGGGAGGAGTTTGAGAGGCGTAGGCCTGCAAGAGCAGCACCTCTCACATGGCAGCAGTTCTCTACTCTCTTTCTAGAGAAATATGTACCTCGGTCTCGTCGCGAGGAGCTACGTCGCCGGTTCGAGTGGTTGATTCAGGGCGACATGTCTGTGACTCAGTATGAGCTTAGATTCACTCAGTTGGCTAGGCATGCCACATGGATGATCCCCACTGATAGGGAGAGGATCGGGAGGTTCATTGATGGCCTCAACTACTCTATCCGTATTCTTATGACCAGCGAGCGAGTTCTGTCATCATCGTTTGAGCAGGTTGCTGATATGGCACGCTCTATTGAGGCGGATCGTCGCCGAGAGAGAGAGGAGCGGGAGGCCGAGAGGCCTCGTGGTTCTGGCAGTTTCAGTGGTGCTCCATCTAGAGGGCATTCCCAGCAGAGCAGAGGTCGCTCATCTAGACCTTCTTATTCAGGCCGCCTAGAGCAGATCGGAGGTTCTTATGGTCGTGGTCGACAGGGGTTTCAGCAGGGTCAGTCATGCTTAGTGCCCTTCCAGCCCAGGGTGCAGCACCTACTTCATCAGCCCAGGGTTCTTCTGCGGCGAGGGGTTCCCTTCAGTCCCCTTCTCCAGCACCAGGTGCATGTTATGAGTGTGGTGAGTTTGGCCACATGAGGAGACAGTGCCCTCGACTCCATAGGGACAGGACTCGGTAGAGGGATTAGCCCTCCTCTTCAGCACCAGCTCAGTCTAGTAGAGGTGGAGGTCAGTCTTCTCGTGGTCGCCCCAGGGGCGAGGAGAGATCCGGTGGAGGCCAGGCACGGTTCTATGCACTTCCTGACAGGCGTGATGCAGTTGCCTCCGATGCTGTGATTACAGGTATCATTTCTGTCTGTCAGAGAGATGCCTCTGTTCTATTTGATCCAGGGTCCACATATTCTTACGTGTCCTCTTATTTTGCACATCACTTGGGTGCGACTCGTAGTAGTCTTGATTTACGTGTTCATGTATCCACCCCCGTGGGTGATACGATCGTTGTGGATCATGTCTATAGATCCTGTGTTATATCTATTGGGGGTCTGGAGACCCAGGCGGATTTGTTATTGTTGGGGATGGTGGACTTTGATGTTATATTGGGTATGGACTGGTTGTCTCCGTACCATGCTATATTGGACTCTCATGCTAAGACAGTTACGTTGGCCATTCCTGGTATTTCTCAGATTGAGTGGCGGGGTTCGACCGATTTCGTCCCTAGCCGTGTTATTTCGTTCTTAAAAGCTCAGAAGATGGTTGGAAAAGGGTGCTTATCGTACTTAGCTTTTGTGAGAGATGTGGGAGCTGAATCTCCTAGCATTGATTCTGTACCTGTTGTGAGGGACTTCCCAGATGTATTCCCCTCAGACCTGCCGGGCATGCCACCGGAAAGGGATATTGATTTTGGCATTGACTTGGTGCCGGGCACTCAGCCCATATCCATTCCTCCTTATCGAATGGCACCAACCAAGTTGAAAGAACTGAAAGAGCAGCTTCAAGAGCTTCTGGATAAGGGTTTCATCCGCCCTAGTGTGTCTCCGTGGGGTGCGCCGGTGCTATTTGTTAAAAAGAAAGATGGTTCCATGCGAATGTGTATTGATTATAGGCAATTGAACAAAGTGACGGTGAAGAACAAGTACCCTCTACCGCGCATAGATGATTTGTTTGATCAGGTTACAGGGTGCGAGGGTGTTTTCTAAGATCGATCTTCGTTCAGGCTATCACCAGCTGAAGATCAGGGACTCGGATATTATGAAGACTGCATTCAGGACCCGATATGGTCATTATGAGTTTCTTGTGATGTCGTTTGGGCTGACCAATGCCCCAGCAGCATTTATGCATCTGATGAACAGTGTGTTCGGGCCTTATTTGGATTCATTTGTGATTGTGTTCATTGATGACATTCTAGTCTACTCCCGTAGTCAGGAGGAGCATGCTCAGCATTTGAGTATTGTGTTGCAGATATTAAGGGAGGAGAAGCTATATGCTAAATTCTCCAAGTGCGAGTTTTGGCTCGAGTCCGTGGCATTTCCGGGACATGTGGTGTCTCGTGATGGTATTCAGGTTGATCAGAAAAAAGATAGAGGCGGTGCAGAGTTGGCCTAGACCAACCTCAACTACAGAGATTAGGAGTTTTCTCGGCTTGGCGGAGTATTATCGCCGGTTTGTTCATGGATTTTCATCCATTGCTTCTTCATTGACTAAATTGACCCAGAATGGTGCACCATTCGTGTGGTCGGATGAGTGTGAGGAGAGCTTTCAGATGCTCAAGACAGCTTTGACCACAACTCCGGTATTAGTGTTGCCATCAGCTTCGGGTTCATATACTGTTTATTGTGATGCTTCGAGAGTGGGGATAGGTTGTGTATTGATGCAGGAAGGTAAGGTGATTGCATATGCTTCTCGGCAGTTGAAGCCACATGAGAAGAACTATCCTGTTCATGATTTGGAGCTAGCCGCCATTGTTCATGCATTGAATATTTGGAGACACTATTTGTATGGTGTGTCTTGTGAGGTGTATACCGACCATCGTAGTCTCCGGCACTTGTTCAAATAGAAAGACCTTAATTTGAGACAGCGGAGATGGCTGGAGTTGCTGAAGGATTATGACATTACTATATTATATCATCCGAGGAAGGCCAATGTGGTGGCCGATGCTTTGAGCCGGAAGGCGGTCAGTATGGGGAGCTTGGCATATATTCCAGTCGAGGAGAGGCCACTTGCTTATGATGTTCAGGTGCTAGCCAATCGGCTAGTGAGGTTAGATATTTCAGAGCCCAGCAGGGTATTGGCTTGTGTTGTATCTCGGTCATCTCTATATGATCGTATTCATGAGCACCAGTATGATGATCCACATTTGGCTGTCCTGAGGGACAGAGTTCAGCATGATGATGTTAGAGATGTCACCATTGATAGTGACGGCGTATTGAGGATGCAGGGACGGATATGCGTGCCCAATGTTGATGGCCTTCGTGAGTTGATTCTGGAGGAGGCCCATAGCTCGCGGTATTCTAGCCATCCAGGAGCCGCGAAGATGTATCAAGATTTGAAACAGCATTATTGGTGGAGAAAGATGAAGATGGACATTGTTAGACATGTAGCACGGTGCCTCACCTGTCAGCAGGTTAAGTACGAGCATCAGAGGCCCGGCGGTGTATTTCAGCACATTGTTATTCCTGAGTGGAAATGGGAGAGGATCACTATAGACTTTGTTACTGGACTCCCTCGGACGGCGAGGAAGTTTGATTCTGTATGGGTGATTGTGGATAGACTGACCAAGTCAGCTCACTTCATTCCAGTTAGTACTACCTACTCATCGAAGCGGTTGGCAGCGATCTTTATTCGAGAGATTGTTCGGTTGCATGGAGTTCCAGTGTCTATCATATCCGACAGGGGTACTCAGTTCACTTCTCAGTTTTGGAGAGCATTTCAGCGAGAGATGGGTACGCGGGTTGAGTTGAGTACAGCATTTCACCCCCAGACAGACGGACAGTCTGAGCGCACTATTCGGATCTTGGAGGATATGTTGCGAGCTTGTGTGATTGATTTTGGTGGTTCGTGGGATGAGTTCCTACCACTTGCCGAGTTTGCCTACAACAACAGTTATCAGTCGAGTATTCGGATGGCCCCGTATGAGGCATTGTATGGCAGGCGGTGTAGATCCCCCGTGGGATGGTTTGAGCCTGGTGAGGTTAGATTGATAGGGACCGAGTTAGTCCAGGATGCTCTGGATAGAGCAAAGTTGATCCAGGAGAGGCTTCGTACAGCACAGTCTCGTCAGGAAGAGTTATGCGGACCGTAGAGTTCGAGAGTTGTCTTTCATGGTTGGTGACAGAGTATTGTTGAAGATTTCACCTATGAAGGGTGTCATGAGGTTTGGGAAGAAAGGAAAGTTGAGTCCCGGGTACATTGGTCCTTTTGAGATACTTAGGAGAGTTGGAGAGGTGGCATATGAGTTGGCCTTGCCGCCCAGCTTATCCAGCGTTCATCCAGTATTCCATGTGTCTATGCTCCGTCATGAATTAGTATGCATTCTCAATATTTATCACAAGTCACACTCTCTTCCAAGAATGGAGTATAATCTGTATTTGTTTTAGGATATATTTTTAGAAACATTATTGTTCTCCATTTTTATAGTTACCATAATGATGACTATTATTATTTTTTCATTTGTCACAACAATATTCATTTGTCATCCACTTGTCTCTATTTAGACTTATTATGCCAGCTACCATATTCACTTCAAGAATGTGACGACCCGGCCCGTCGTCACGAGAATTACCACCCCGTTATATTGTAAATACATGTTTTATGATTTTATATCGGTGTTAGAGTCTATCGGGTGAGTTAGGAGTGAATTGGATTGAAAATGAGGCATATAGCCTTTTTGAAGGAAACTTGAATAAGGAAAGTCAACCCGGAGTTGACTATTTGGTTAGAGGGCTCGGAATCGGATTCCGATGATTCGGTTAGTTCCGGGAGATGATTTGTGACTTAGGGCAGCGATCGGAATTTAATTTGGAGGCGCGGTGTAGAAATAGGCTTGAATTGGCTAAGGTTGAATTTTGGCGAAATCCGAACGGTAGGTGAGATTTTGATCTGGGAGTCGGAATGGAATTCCGACAGCTGCAGTAGCTCCGTTAGGTGATTTTGGATGTGCCTGCAAAATTTCAGGTCATTCGGACGTCGTTTGGTCGGGTCTTTGATTGAATGTGTAATTCGGAATGTTTTAAGGAATTTAGGCTTGAATTCGATGCGAATTATGGGTTTTGATGTTGTTAGACGTGTTTTGAGGATTTGAGCAAGTTTGAATAAGGTGTTAGGATGTGTTGGTGTGTTTGGATGGGGTCCCGAGGGCCTCGGGGTGTTTTCGGGTGGCTAAACGGGAGAAAATGTGGAAAAAATTGCAGGTTGGGATTCTGTTTCTGTTGTTTCCGCTCCTGCGGAATTGGGGGCGCAGGAGCGAGTCCGCAGAAGCGGACGAGGGGCACAGGAGCGCTTGGTTACACAGAAGCGGAAATCATTCCGCTGAAAGCGTCGCAGGAGCGTGGTGTAGATCGCAGAAGCAGAATTTGCCAAGAGATGGGAAGTCCGCAGAAGCGGAAGGTCGACCGCATAGGCGAGTCCGCAGAAGCGGACACTTGATCGCAGAGGCGGAAAGGACCGCAGAAGCGGACTAATTTCCGCAGAAGCGGATGTGTAGGAGCGGTCCCTGGATCGCTGGTGCGGAAATGGCCAAAAGGGCCTGGGTTCGCAGAAGCGACCAAAAGGTCGCAGAAGCGGTTCCGCAGGGGCGGAATTTTCTCGGCAGAAGCGAAAATCGCTGTGAGTTAAGTGTATCAGAAGTTAGAAAAAATTTCAGAACATTTCACACATTTGGGTCTCGGCTTTAGAGGCGATTTGGGCGATTTTGAAGAGAAACTCAAGGGAAATCATCGGGTAATCAACTATGGACTTAAACTATGATTAGTATTGGTAATATTATGCAATTATATCATGAAAATGGAGGAATTTGGGGTAATTTATGGAGGATTTAGCCCTAGGCTTGAACTTTAGAAAATCAAGGTTTTGAATGGGCAAATGGAGTCCGAATTTGGTAAAATTGATATGCTTAGACTCGTATTGAGATGAGGGTTCCGAATATGTGATTTTCGTGATTTTTCGACAAGCGTACCGAAAGTCGGGTTTTGACAACTTTGGGAATTTTGATGTAAATTGGGTTATATTGATTGGGTGTTGTTCCATTGGCCTAATTTGTTGTATTTCTACTGTATTTGATCAGATTCTACGCGTGCGGAGCTTGATTCTCGTGGCAAGGGCATTGCGGAGTAGTCGTCGCGCCGTATTGAGGTGAGTAATAGATGTGGGTGATGACCGGCGGGTTCGAAACCCCGGTATACCACTTTGTGACGCTGTATAGCGGCGAGACACGCACACTCTCGAGAGTGCGGGGTCGATCATGAATTGGAGACTATATATTAGTCCAACCTGTTGATACTGTATTATTGGCTATTCTAGAGCCGTCGAACCTCCTTCTCGGATGGTTGCATATATATATATTGTGATAATGGCTACTCTTGAGCCGAGGAACCCCCTTCTTGGGCGGTTGATTATACATGTGGGCTGTGAGCCAGTTATTGGATCCCGCGAGGATCGTTATCATTGTCTTATCATATAGACATGCTAGTTTACTACTAGTGAGCCTGCGAGGCTGTATCTGCATATTAGCTGACTAGTAGTGGATCGGGCTGCGCGCCGCAGCGAGATATATATGTTGGATCGGGCTGCACGCCGCAGTAAATCTCTATGAGATGTGCTTGGGCTGTAGGAGCCCCTCCGGAGTTTGAACCCCCACAGTGAGCACGGGTACCCAAAATTGGAGTCGGGCTACGCGCCGTGGCGGTCATATCATGCATTGCATTTAGCTACATCTTCTAGCTGTTATGCTATTTATTGGTATTTGTTGGTACAGGTACAGTGAATATTGATTCTATGACAGGGTAGCTGATTATAGTTTTACATAGTGCTTTATTGCGGATTTCTTATCTACGCTGTCTTACCCTTGTTTATTACCACTAAGTCTGGCAGTACTCATTTTACTCCCTGCACCTTGTGTGCAGATCCAGGTACCTCTCAGCAGACTTGATTCGGTAGCTACTCGGAGGCATTGTGCGGGATAGTCGAGGTAGCTGCAGCGTCCGCAGGACCTGACTCCCCTTCTAGCTGTCATTTCTTATCTTGTTGTCTTTCCTTTCCGCATTAAGTTTGTTATAAAGATTATTACACTTATGTTCTTTAGAGGCTCATGACTCTTGACCCTTGGTCTATGGAAGTTGATGTATTATGGGACTTGGTTCCCCGTTTCGTTATATGTATCGCTGTTATTTCGTGAATTAATATGCTTAAATGGGCTACAAAGAGCTTCTAGCTCCGTTGTTAATATTAATTGGTCAGGCTGGCTTAGCAATGTGCTGGGCGCCATCACGACCGGATTTGGGGTCGTGACACCGTGATATCAGATATGTATTGTAAGTTGACAAGTAATGCTTCAATTTCTGAGCCACCCAGGTTAATGCACAACATGTTCTCTCTAACTGTGTATATTTTACCTCGTAAGATGCGAATTTCTTACTAAGGTAATATATAGCTTGCTCTTTCTTGACAGTCTCATCGTGCTGTCCCAGTACACAGCCAAAGGAGTTATCAAGCACCGTCAGATATAAGATCAAAGGTCTTCCCAGCTCCGGAGGAACTAACACTGGAGGATTTGCCAAATATTCCTTGATTTAATTGAAGGTTTATTGACATTCATCGATCCATTTCACTGCTGCATCCTTCTTTAACAATTTGAAAATAAGCTCACATGTTGATGTCAACTGAGCGATGAACCGGCTGATATAATTCAGCCTGCCTTGTAAGCTCATTACTTCCGTCTTGTTCTTCAGCGGAGGAAAACTCTGGATGGCTTTTATCTTTAACGGATCTAGCTCAATGCCTCGCCTACTTACTATAAATCCCAAGACCTTCCCTGAAGGTACTCCAAAAGCGCATTTCGCAGGATTGAGTTTAAGATTATACCTCCGGAGCCTTTGGAAAAACTTCCTCAAGTCATTGACATGTTCATGTTTCTTCTTAGACTTTATGATGACGTCGTCCACATACACTTCAATTTGTCTATGCATCATATCGTGAAACATTGTGGTCATTGCCCTCATGTAAGTAGCTCCGACATTATTTAACCCAAACGGCATCACTCTATAGTAGTATGTTCCCCAAGGTGTGATAAAAGTTGTTTTCTCCGCATCTTCTTCATCCATTAGGATCTGGTTATAACCTGCATAGCAATCTACAAAAGAGCCAATTTCATGCTTGGCGCAATTTTCGATTAATTGGCAATGGAAAGTCATCCTTTGGACTGGCCTTGTTGAGGTCTCTATAATCAACAGACACCCTGGTTTTTCCATCTTTCTTTGGAACCGACACAACATTCGCTAACTAGGTAGGGTATTTGGTAACTCGTATGACCTTTGCCTCAAATTGCTTATTCACCTCTTCTTTTATCTTTAGGCTAATGTCCGTTTTGAACTTTCTCAACTTTTGTTTTACCGGCCGGCATTCGGGATAGATAGGCAACTTGTGTACGACCAAGTCAGTGCTAAGTCCGGGCATGTCATCATAGGACTAGGGAAAGATGTCCTTGTATTCATGCAATAGCTTTATTAGTTCTTCTCTGAGGGAAGCTTCAAGGTGAACACTGATTTTTGTCTCCCAGACATTATCCTCATTCCCCAAATTAATAGATTCTGTCTCACTTATGTTCAGTTTGGGTTTTTCTTCATATTGATTCAAGTTTTTACTTATTTCCTCTAGTATTTCCTCATCTTCATATTCTATTTCACTCGCATTTTCAATTTCTTGTATAATGATTCGATTGCCAAAACTGGGCCGGGAATCCTTCATGCATGACATATCATCAAAACCAGCGCATATTGAACTGTACAAAAGGAAGAAAGGAAAAATAATAAAAATAAGGAAAAAATGAAGAAAGAAGAAGAAATTGCATTTTATTGATATTTTTTCAAAAAGATGACAGAGACTGGATACATTTGATTTCAGTGGGGTGGGCGGTTTACAAAAATAAAATTGCTTTTGGGAAATGATGATATATTTTGAAAGCTAACTACCAAGACTCCCTCCTGATTGGAAAAGTAGTGGCTTCTTAATTATTGAGTGCAACACAGGGCCCCACAAACTGGATATCCATCTTACTGGTCCCCTCGCCCAGCTCCACCATGTTCACATCCCAAAATAACATTTCAAACCTCGCGAGGACTTCCACATCTGGCCTTATCTCAGCATATCTTGACGCAGCATTCATCAAATGTCGTTGTGTACCAGGCTTAGCGAAGGTGTCGGATAATTTTGGGACTAGTTTCGTGAGGGTCCAACTTTTCTTTTTGGTTCTTTTGGCTTTCTGGATGTCGGTATAGATAGGTTTAAAGCCCAAGCCAAAGGTATCATTGTTTCCCGGTAGATGGACAGGTTGTGTTATTCCCTGTAAAGCTATCCCCAAACCTTTTCCCGATGTGAACCCATTTCTGATCATCTCTTTAGCTACCATTACTGTGGTAGATGCCACTGTAGGGATTGGCAAGCTCTCTCCTTTGGCTATCTTGTTAACTACCACAGTGTTTGTTACCTGATACACCCATGGGCCCTTGTCCCCCTCAATTTCCTCAAAAGGCATTATGGTATTACAAGCGTCTTCCTCTCCATGCACTGTAATTTATTGTTGTTCCCATTCGAACTTTACCATTTGGTGCAGGGAAGATGGTACGGCTTTGGCCACATGGATCCATGGTCATCCCAGCAATAGATTATAAGACACAGTGACGTCCAACACCCGAAATTCCATGGTAAAGTCTACCGGCCCAATGGTGACCTCCAGCACAATATCTCCCAAGGTATTTTTGCTTCCTCCGTCGAACCCTCGAACACTCACATTATTTCGATGGATTCTTTCAGGATTAATATTCAACTTTCCGAGAGTCGAGAGTGGACAAATGTTTGCACTCGACCCGTTGTCTATTAGAACCGAGTAACCACTGATTCTTCACTTTTGACAGTGAGATAGAGTGCTTTGTTATGTTCAGTCCCTTCCATAGGCAAATTGTCCGAGAATGTTATCTTGTTCGACTCAAAAATTTTGTTGGTGATCTTTTCAAGATGGCAGACTGAGATTTTTTCGGGGACATGTGCTTCATTTAGTATTTTTAACAACGCCTTCCTGTGCTCCTCTGAGTGAATTAGCAATGAAAGCAATGAGATTTGTGCAGGCGTCTTTCTCAGCTGTTCTACTATCGAGTAGTCTTGACCTTTTATTTTCTTCAAAAACTCTTCTGCTTCTTCTTCAGAGACCGGCTTCTTCACATGACTCTCCTTTACCACCTTCATTTTTCTTAATTCTTCCAGGGCAAAGCACCACCCGGAACGAGTAAGGCCTTGTGTTTCATTGACCTCCCCTGTAACTTCTTTTCCCCTGTACATTACTGTGACCTTGTTGTAATTCCAAGGTATGGCTTTGGTATCTACCACCGGAATTTGCACCACCGGCTTTATGACCACCGGTTCCATGTACGCTCCTTTCACTGTCAATAGCGGCTTAGCCCCGGGCACCACAATTTTCATAGTCTCAACCACTAGCTGCTTCTGCACTGGTAACTCGGCTATCGCTTTCTCCTTCTTGACCACTTTCTCCACTTTACTGTTGGACTTTATCATCATTACTGATTGGGACGGCTTCTTGCTGCTCTCTTCTTGTTCTAACTCAATCATGTGTGTCTCATGATGAGTTGGTAATGGATTTTGAGTAATGTTTGGAGTCTCTAGAACTTGCACCTCGATCCTCCTAGTGTCAATGAGCTCCTATGTAGTAGATTTCAAGTGCCAACATTTTTTAGTATCGTGCCCAGTGCCCCATAGCAATATTCACATCTGACCGACTGGTCAATGTTTCTGGGAGGTGGGTTTGGCAGTTTTGGTTCAATTGGGTTTAGCATCCCCAACACTTTCAGACGATAATAGATGCTAGTATCAGACTCCCCCAACGAGGTGAATGTTTTCTTTGTTTGGGCTCTGTTTCCCATTTCTGGATCAGGTCGAAAGCTGGGTCTATTTGGGTTCTTGTAAGTTCTGGATAAGGGTAGGTGTTCTGTGTATGATAAACACTGTGTGGAGCTTAGCCTCGCCATACATGTGGAGGCGATGGGTAATGTTGGGCTTATGGGATGGGGTAATGTGGAGTCGTGGGTGTATAATATGGTGGAGGTGGGTTGTAAGGTGCTGGCGGGTATGATTGGTACGGGCAAAGTGGGTGATGGTATGTATTTTGGCTCCGAGTCCATGGTCTACTTTCTACTACTGAAAGCTCTTCCATCTTCTTCTTTCCAATAGACCCTCCATTTCTGGTCTGTATCGCCTGATTCGTAGCCTTGAAAGCAGAAAAGCTCATGATTTTGTTGGTTTTCAATCCTTCCTCTACAAAACTCCCCATTTTCACTACTTCATTGAAATTTTTACCAATAGCCGACACCAGATGGCCATAGTAAGTAGGCTCTAGGGCCTGCAGAAAACAATCTACCATTTCAGTCTCCTTTATAGGAGGATCCACTCGTGCCGCTTGTTCTCTCCATCTAAATCCGTACTCCCGATAACTTTCCCCGGGCTTCTTTTCCATATTGGTAAGCGACAGCATGTCTGGAATTATCTCCAAGTTGTACTGGAAGTGGTTGGCAAATTATTGAGCTAGATCATCCCAGATAAGCTATCTAGTGTGATCCTGACGTGTATACCACTCTAGCGCAGAACCGCTCAAACTCTGACTAAAGTATGCCATCAAAAGTTCATCTTTCCCCCCTGTACCACGCATTTTGCTGCAATAACCTCTGAGATGGGCTACAGGATCCTCGTGTCCATCGTACATGTCAAATTTGGGTAACTTGAATCCAACCGGGAGCTGCACTTCTGGGAACAAACACAAATCTTTGTATGCTACGCTCACTTGTCCTCCTAGCCCTTGTATGTTACGGAAAGGTTGTTCTAAACTCCTCATCTTCCGTGCCATTTCCTCTTGTTCCAAGTTCTTGATGGGTTTTTCTTTAATAGTCTCCATCAGTTGGGTATAAGAGTCATACTGCCTAAATGTCGGCTCCGGCGGATAGTAATGGGTGTCTTGCATATGGAACATTGGTTCACTTGATGACTTATGCAGAGCAACAGGTGGTGGTGCCACATACATCGGGGCTACTTGTGGTGGCTGAGGTGGAATTTGCTTGGACAGTTGTGGTGGTGCTTGTGAAGTAGTGGCATAGTAGTGATGGTAATCTGGGTGCGTGGAGGATGAGTTCATGGTAGGTGGCTCGGGGTTGGGACTGGCAGGAGGGACATATGCTGGGTTGGCTGGATATGTGGGTAAGGGTTGACCCCTAGACCAAGCTTGGTACATTTTCGACATTTGCTGCTTGAGCTTATACATTTCCTCCTTCATCCCCACAACGTCCACAACCTCCCCTTCTTGCACTGGGTCCATGATAGTTGGCTCAATTTCTTGAGACACAGCCTTAGTCATAGTTTTTTATCGTGTGTTGTAATGATGATTTGCCAGAGTACCAGTTGCCAGCTGAAATTTGATTCTCATAAACAACAACACTTATTAATAGTTAGTACATAAAAGTATAAGATGCAACGATTAAAAATAACAACTTTTGCCTTTGATCGTTATGCATCATCCCGGCAGTTATTCCATTGTGAACCAACATCCGTTTCTTATTCAATCATCTCTTTTCTCTTTTTTTTTTTTATTTTTGTTCTCTTTTTCTATTCATCTTTCTTTTTCTCTTTTTTCTTATCTTCTCTTTTCCTTTCTCTTTTTTTCTCTCTTTTTATTTCTTTCTTTCTTCTTTTCTTTAATGATTTTCGTTCCTACATATTTGCCTATCGTACAAACAATTGATATAAAGTGAAAAAGGATTAGCAACAACTTCTTTGATCTTTTCATTGATACTCAAAAATATTGATTTACAAAATGATGTTGTGCTACCAATGCAAAAGAAATGCGAATACAAAATGCATGCCCTATGAGTACATTAATGCTCCTAATGTCCGCGAGACGTTGTTCGGTCTTGTCGCGGGACTATATGCTAATCCACTTTGGAGCCTATCTCGGTTAGACATGACTTACTTCACAAAGAACTTCACGGCTGATGCAAATGTTGCTTGGGACATATCTTCACACAATTGGCATTTTCTGGTGATGTACTGAGCAATATAGACAATTCTTTCTCGAACGACCCCCTTTTCTTGAAGTAATCTGCTGATCTGTTTGGCGCAAGCGTCTAACGTTTGTTGGTTCTCTTTTTGTAGCTGTTGTAACTCGAACTCTAATCGAACCATAGTCATGTAACAATGCTCTCTTTCTTCCTCAAACTCTTTGATTATCTTGTTACTTTTGACTGTGGCTGTGATGACTTTCTTTCTCAATCGAGCTACCTCAACTTCATGTTTATCTTGTAGTTGCTGAACCATTTTAGCTCTTTCATCGGCATCTCTAGACAGTTGCTTCCGAACCCTGACTAACTCCTTTTTCTGCTTTATCAAGATCGAAGCTGTAGTCATTCACTTTGCACCGAAGATTTTTAATTAGTTTCTTGTCTCGGTCTAAGCGAACAGGGGTCTCGGATGCAATTTTCATTTTTGCAACTTGAGCCTTTAGAATTTCATTCTCCTTTTTCAGCTGCTTCTTTTCTCCTTCTTCAGATGCTGCCTGTAAGCTGCTCTCGAATTGGATATCTCGCAACTGTTTTTCTAGCAAGCTGATTTTGGCCTTATACTCATTTTCTTTGGCCACCCAATTTCCGTATTCCTTAGAATGCTCAGCCAAATCTTGAATGTGAGGTCTTTTCAATGGTCTATTATTATCAATACCTCATCGATACCACACAGCGTACCCTGGCGATACTTCTCCCTGAGCTCTATTTTCTACACAAGTTTCTGTTTTCAAATTTTGACACTCATTCCAAATCTGTTGGACCTTTTCTTCCGGGAATTGCCCATCCGGACTAATCTCTATTGCTTGCAAACTGAGGTCCCCATCCTTTGGTATAACTTTATATCTTCCAAGCTGTCGTAGGACCCTGTATGGGGCATAAGGCTAGATACTTTTTAATCCCATGATCAAGAAGTGTGACCCTTCCATCGACATGTAAATCACCTCGTCGAGGGCCAACCATCCATATGCCCAACCAATTTGGCTATCGGTCAACGATCGTAGATATGAAATCCAACCTTTAACTCCCTCTGGCAGCTAAACTTCTTTTGTTCTTGTATAGAATTCTTCGAGGCACGTTCTTTCAGTCAGCCCATAGCTTGAGAACGAAGGATGATGGCATAGATGTTCTATCAACCAGATTTGCAGAATCAAGTTACATCCCTCAAAGAAGTTGTACCCTGCTTTACATATTGTCAAGGCACGGTAGATATCGGCTATAATCATTGGGACCAAAGTGCAATTATCTTGTACAATCAAGGTGCTTTCCACCCCGGCGACTCTTGTATCAATGTGCCCGTCCTTTCTTGGAAATATGATTATCCCGAGGAACGCCACCTGAAAAGCGAATCGTCGATGCTCCTCCCATTTGGCTCAGTTGGACTTACTACATAGTTTGTTTGTGGGGTCATTGAAACCACCGACATGTCCATATCTATTGTAGATGAAGTTTAAGGAGCAAAACCCATTAACCAAATCCTCATTGTGGACGTTCCGAGCAATATTCAAAGAGTCTAGGAAGCGGTGCACCGTTATCGCTCTTGGAGCCACTGGGTATTTCTCTTTTAAGGGGACCTCATTTTTCCCTATGTAGTAAGCAACTTCTTCAAGAGTGGGAGTGAGTTCAAAGTCCGAAAAATGTAGAACGTTGTGCGCAGGATCCCAGCATGTAACAAGTGCTCGGATTATATCGCCTCGGGGAATTATGTCCATTAATCCCGTAAGGTCCTTCAGATAACATTTAACCGAATTATGCCCTTCTTGTCCCATGTCGTTCCACCATAATCTTAGCTCCAAAGGGATTCTATACATTAAAGTGAAGGGTTCATTTTGTATCGTGCTCATCCTGCACATTAATTAAAGGCGATTTTATTTAGAAAAAGAAAAAATATTTTTCAAAGCAAATTTCATTTTATAACCTTCTTAGGTTTTTATTTTGAAAAAGGAAAAGACACGACTTTCGAAGTGGCCATTTTTGCCAAAACAGCCTTCCGGCGTCCTTTCGAAACATTCCGCTATTTCCAAAAATAGCGATCACCTCGATTATTTGAAACAAAAATATTTTTTGGACATTTTTAAAAGGGTAGTTGGACCCGTTCAAGGGTTGCCTACGTATCCCACCTAATGGCGAGAATCAAACATGCGTAGTTCGGTCAAATTAATTGACCAATTATTTTAACAACAAAACTATTTCCTATTTTTTAAACAACTCTTTTATCAATATCTCTCTCTCTCTCTCTCTCTTTTTCATTTTCAAATACTCCTTTTTCCATTTCTCGGGAATTTTGCCGGTCCGTATAACGATCAAAGACAATTAAAAATGCAACATATAGTATGCTTGGTCTTCAATTACCGGGTTACCTATCGTAGACGGACCCAACCCCTGTGTTGAGTCCCCTAAGTCAGTTATGATGCAAATAATCGTCCTAGACCTATATTAAATGTCTTATAGTTTTCATAAAGTGCTAGACCGTGTACCCGAGCGGACAACTCGGATAGAGGAGGGGGCTACGTACCTGTGACTCGCGGGGTTAATCAGCTTTGTAACTTATCCGGCCTCTATTTCTTATTTTTGGTATTGACACTAACAGAAAGGGGAGTCTCAACCAGTAAGCACATTCCGGAGGTAAATAAGAGAAGGGTTCTCGGCACAATTTATATATACAATCCATATAATATCAAAGCGGTAAAACATATAGCAAGTTGTTCAAAGCATATAACAGAGTCAAATAACATCGAGGACAACAATTCTAACGAGCTTGAATTCTTAAACCCTGAAACCGAAGTTCTGGGTTGCTTATCCCCAGCAGAGTCGCCAGAGCTATCACACCTCCCTTTTTACTACCCCGCTAAGTCCCCAGTTAAGAGAATAGGGTATACCTCAATGTTCAAATACCCGGAAAGGATATAATAACGAAGAGGAAGGAGTTTTTCCTAATAAATGACAATCGGTCAGGGATTTTGTTTAATTTTCAGAGTCGCCACTTGGAAAGATAATGGTGTTCCAAGTCACCGGTTAATCCCGAATCCGAGGAAATTGACTCTGTATTATAGTTCGCGGAACTAGAAATCTGGATAAGGAATTCTGTTAACCCATGAGAAGGTGTTAGGCACTCCCGGATTCCGTGGTTTTAGCACAGTCGCTCAACTGTCGTTTGCGATTTTATATGACTTATTATATGCCTTTACAATATGTACATGTTTCAAGCTTTAAATTTTTTACGAATTGCATCATCGCAAAAACGTATTTCGAGTCACACCGCAACCAGTACGCCTGTGACCTTTAATACATTTCAGCTTCGTTGGGATTTATGATTTGAGTCGTACCAAGTGCACACTCGTATTAAGGAAGGTATATTTATTAAATCGTGCCTAATAATCGTCTAGAGGCTTTAAATCTTTGGTAAAGGTTGTTGAATTTGCTATTAACCTTCCCGAATCTATTATATACTCATCATTTGTTTATATGGGGCCCCGCTATTTTTCGTTGCTATGCGAGGCTCATCCCATTCGTTTTTAACAGTCCACACTTAATGTATAACTATATTTTCTACCACTGTTTTTCCCTTAACCAATTCAATTGCCCTACTTTTCCAGAAAATGAGTCCAGGCCTTGTTATTTTGTTTTTACTGGGCCTGGACTTCTAGGCTTATATTCAGCAGATTGCTGTGAATATCTGGGTCTCAATAACTCATATTATGTTGAGGCTTTCGCTCAGAAACCCAACTGATATTCGAACACAATCCAGGCCTGCGTTACATGTTAGGCCCAGACGCAAATGAAACAGAGAAAATGAAAACAATTATCGAAAGCTCATGATATGAACAGGTACTTGAAATCAAAAGGAACAAATTCAAATTATACTTTATTCATTAAGAGAAAAATTACTGTACAAAAACTAATGATACCAATTCTGAATCATAATTGTCTAATATGCATAAAACCTAATTAACAAACTATTTTTCACTTTGTTCATTAATAGTTAATTCGTACTACTGATCCAGGGTTATTTACTAGCTAAGTGACATGAGATTATTTAACTATGCAAAACATGATTAAACTAAATGATTCATTTACTTAAACTAAAACAGCTCATTTGCAGATGCTAGTTATATTTTATCACTGAGTTTACTATGAGTCGGGTTTATTTGATATAGTAAAAATCATTCTTAACTAAACTACTGTTTCTTTTTTTGTTGTTACAGCCGTTTTAAACTCGTTTAAACCTAACTAACAAATGTCAAATTAAACCATCTCATGAGTTGATTGAAAACGTTATTATGAATTTAGCGCTATAGGACTTAATTCGAAATTGATTGGACTAGTTTTACGGTTTAACCTATTTTAACTAAGTGATTTTAGCTACTATAACTACATTATCTATACTTACTACTTATTACATTGTTTCGTTTGAGCTTCCGCATATACACAATATTTCCTAATGAATTACATATCTAACTACTTAAACATCTACAAAACAAAATGTAAAATGACAAGTAACTTTAAACTCGCATCAAGCTCTTCATTTCATCATAATAGCTTCAAATTACATAGCTCGAACGAGGATATGTACCTAATTCAGCAAAGAGATCCGATGAGTTCTAAGGGAAGGAATAGGTACAACGATTAGAATCAACACAGGCAATGCAACAATAAGCTAGAATGAATCCCAATGAACAATTGGATCTTAACACATCAACAGCAATAGAGACCCAATGAAAAGCAGAAATCCATACAGCTTTCAATATGAACTTCAAACAGAAAACCCTGGCAGCTATCTACGATCTAGTGTATAAAGTTTTTCTGAAAATTTTGATTTTTCAAAATCCAGCCCTTAAACAGGCTCTAAATGGGGGTATTTATAGGTGAGAGATGGTGAAAATTTTTTTTTTGGGGGGGGGGAAGCTAGAAAGTAATTCTAGTTCCCTCCTCTCCTTTTTTACCAATTCTTACATTTAAGTTCCATTTTCTGTTATGAAATGCCTTCCAGCATATGCTGGAAGGTTCTATTTGATTCCTTTTTGGGGCTTTTACTAGTGTGCCCCTACTTGTTAGTGTTATTTACTAAGTTACCTTTTCTTAAGGACCAATGTGCCCTTAATCTTGTGCAATATTGCAGAAATCATGAGCCTAAATATCTTTAGTACCCCTATAGGCTCTATTAAATCCACGACTTTGCCATTTTCTATTCCTTATATGCCCTTAAGGGCATTCACTAATTACCCAACCTGTTCAGGTCAGATTTTTCTATTTTTAGCTCTTATTTAATTACCGGCCAGTGTTTACACTGATCTTTAAGACCTGGCCAGATTAAACTTCAATTCATTTCAATTTTAGCCACTTTTGTTTCATTTTCTGTTATTGAAGCTCGTTTGCAGGACTAGCCTACTTAATTATTTAGAACTAACTTATTTAAGACTTGGCCAGTCCAAAGTTTGGACTTAGCCTTGAAATTAGGGCCAACTAGTGAACACAGGTTGGCTAAGACTTTGCAAGTCTAGCCAACTAGTGAACACATGCCAATTGGCACTTTGCAAGTCTAGCCTATTAGACTTAAGTCAATTTTATTACACACCTGGCCTATTTAACACTTAACAAGTGTTTCAAAATTTTAAGAGTTGGTCAATTGCAAGACTGACCACCCTTTGTTATTCATTTCACTTGTGACCTCTTTTTGTGGTTTTCAATTTTAACCCATTTTAAACTACTTAAAACATGTTTTTCACAATTAGCCACTTTTTAGGTTATTACACTACTACAGCTATAACCAATTCCACCTAAGCATGCTAGGTATTAACAGTAATCAACTAACACAAAATTGTTTCAAACATAGCCTTTTTTCACAGAAAATTGCATTCATAGCCATGAAACCAGAGTTACTTATCTTTTAACCAAAACTCAGAGAAGAGATTGAATATTTTTGAATTTCAATCAAAGACTTTTAATTCAGATTTCACAACACAGTGTATCAATCAATCATGAAGCAGGCATAGTCGGAACTTTCTTATGTTTAAAAGGCTACTGAAAAACCCTAATCATGTTTACATGTTCTTGACCAAACACAGATGGGTAGAACTTATAAAAGAGGCTTCAGAAGAAGGCATGGATTAAGCAGAATAACAGAGAGTTCTAGAAGATAAGAACTAATCTAAACATGCAGTGATTCATACGTCTAAAGAAGAAAATCTAAGTAGAAGACATGATAATAGATATGAAGATGAAGAAGGATTAACCAAAGAAAGACAGATCTTAATAGAGAAACAAAATATACATGGATTTTTCAGAGATGATAACCCTAATCTATCATGCAGTTGTTTAAATGGCTAACATACTAAAAATATACTGGAAACATAGAATTAAACAAAGACAAACAAAAATCACAGAAAAATAAACAGGAAAGAGGGAAAAAATGACTTAGCTCGCAGGATTTGACTCATGAGCTTCCTTATTTCTTTTTCTTTTCTTCTTTTTCCTTTTTCCTTTTTCCCGTTGTTCTTTTCTTTTTCTTATTTTCTTTTTTCTGGTTTTCTTCTTTCAGATCCAAGACTTCAGCTTTGAATTCTTTTTGTTTTGGGGATGGGTGTTAGAAGTGGAAAAGGTGGGATTTTTGGGTAGTGGTTTGTTTGAGTAGCCGGAGTTAGGGTTCCGGCGACTTTCTTTCAAAGATTCGAGGAGCTGCAGTAATATTCGAGGGAAAAGGTTGGTGACGCGTGATAGATCAGGAGATGAGGGTTGGTTGGTGTTAATTTGGAAGCTGTTCTCATAGGTTTGGTCACTGGAGATGAACTCCGATAATCGGAGTTTCAAGAAACTAGGGTTTTTAAGGTTTCTTGGGGGTTTTCATGGTGGCTTGTGGTGGAGAAGAAGACGATGAGGGTTTTTGGGGTTAGGGTTGGCCGGAGATGGCCATGAGAGACGGCCAGTCTCCATGGCCAGCAGTGAGAAGAGGGAGATGAAGAAGAAGAAGTGGGCGGCTAGGGTTTGGGACTTTAAGAAATGGCCGGTCTCTAAAGAGACCGTACCTATATATACTCGTGGCCACTGATGAATTCCTGCCCATTAGATCAAATGAGATCAATGGCCAGGATTGAATTCTCCAAACGACACCGTCTCATTTAAATGGGAGACCAATTCACGTCCGTTAGATCTCAAAGTATGAACGACCCAGATGATCTTGGATTTAGTTAATTAATTAATTCCGGTCAAAGGTCTCAGCCGTTGGATTTGGTATAATGGATGGCTGAGATCATTTAATTTCAAAATAACTAGAACGGTCTCCAAATGTTTTGGGCCAATGCATTTGGGCTGGCATCTGGCCCAAATCTCTTATTTTTGTATTTTCCTTGTAATTTCTTTGTATTTTTTATTATTTTTGTGGTATTTTCCTTTGTATTTCATTTTTCTTTTTGTATTATTTCAATTATTCAATTTCCTACTTCCACTAATTTTCTGATATTCTTTGACAATTTTCTACTAATTTTTCCTTAATTTCCGCTGTTAATGCTCTTTTTGTTAATTTTCTTTTGAACTACTTAATTTAAAATGCATGTATTTAACCTATTTTTTTTTATTTTCTAATTTTAATCTCTAATTATTCAATCACACAAATGCATCTAATTTCAATCAAAACATGTAATTGCACCCAAAAATATTATTTATTTTAACTTTGGAATTTATTGCTTAGGGCAAAAATCAGGTGCTCACATTGCTGTGTTCATTCATCTCTACTACTGTTCCTTTGCTGCAGTGATCAATCTGCTTATTCTCTCATCTTCACTCCCTTCGACTCATAAGATCTTTCATTGCTGAATCAGGTACACAGCTGAACTTCAAACATGTAACTGCAGTGAATTTGAAGTGGATGAATAAATCGAGATGATTTTTCGAGAATTGTTTCTGCATTTACTTTTGTCTTAACACACAAGTAGTTGAACCTGTAATTCAATAGGTATTGTTGTATAACCAACTCATGTGAAGCACGAACATATGCTGGAAACAATGTAATAGTATAGTAAGTAAAAGTAGAGTAGTGATAGTAATTGAAATCACCTAGTTAAAATAGGTTAATGGTAAAATTAATTCAGTTAATCTTGAAAATAGGTTCATAACAGTAAATTCGTATAAATATTCTTAATCAACGGGTGGTAGATAGTTAAATTCAATAATTTCTAGCTTTCCTTGAAAAATTTAATAGTAGTTAGAATAACATCAAATGAAACAGTAGCTAAATATGAAGTTAATTATCATAAGGTTGATCGAATGGGTTACACAATTAGCTTAGTGACTAAATATAATTAGTTTCTGAAAGATACAAGGAGTTACAATTTAGTGAATCATTTAGTAGTAATACCGTCTTATATAGTTAAAGAACATGCTGTCACTTTTAGCCAATAAATAACTTGTTTCAGTAGTTTAAAATAAGTTTGTTGAAATATAAAAAAACAAAAGTAGTCTAACAATGGAATTTCATTCACATTAAATAATTGAGATTTGAAGCTAGCATTGTAACTTCATATTATCATTTCTCTTCATTGAATTAATATAATTCGAACTTTGCTTTCTTCTGATTTGATTATTTGCGTATATGATGAATTTTAATTTCTGTTTATCCTTTTCAACTTTGTTTGGTTTTGTGATGACCCGGCCCGTCATCACGTGAGTTATCACCCCGTTACCCCCCTTATCTGCTTGTTAATGTCGTACTATGCATGTTGGGTAAGTTTGAGTCAATTCAGATTGAGTTTAGTTGGAAATGAGACAAATAGTCTCTTAGAAGAAGGAACAGTTGAGAAAAGTCAGCTGGATGTTGACCTGTGAGTTAGAGAGCTCGGAATCGAATTCTGATTATTCGATCAGCTCCGGGAGGTCATTTATGAGCTAGGAGAGCGATCGGAAGTGAATTTAGAGGTCCGGTGTAGTTTTAGGCTTGATTGGCTAAAGTTGAATGTTGGCGATATCCGATCGATAGGTGAGATTTTGATCTGGTAGACAGAATGGAATTCCGACAGTTGTCGTAGCTCTGTTAGGTGATTTTGGATGTGCCTGCAAAATTTTAGGTAATACGGAGGTCGTTTCGTCGGGTTTTTGGTCGAATGTCGGTTGAGGAAGTTTGAATGGAAACTTAGGCTTGAATTGCTTGAATTCGATGTTATCCCATGTTAAAGTATGTGTTTTTGCTATTGGAGCAAGTTTGTATGGTGCTATGGACTATGGTTGTGGCTTTCGTTGGGGTCCCGGGGGACCCGGGGTGGTTTCAGGAGGTTAAACGGAGGAATTTTTAAGGTTTTGCAGGTCTGGATTTTTGGGCTTCTGCTATTTTCGCTTCTGCGGGTGGGGGACTGCAGAAGCGGATGCGTAGGGGCAGAATTTATCTCGCAAAAGCGAGTTTGGGATGGCCTGGGCATTTCCGCAGAAGCGGCCCAGGATAAGCAGGGGCGGGCTCGTAGAAGCGGCCCAGGATCGCAGGAGCGAAGGTAGGCCAGCTGGTGAGTTTTCGCAGAAGTGGAGCCCAGTCCGCTTAGGCGGTCTCGCATGTGCGAGACCTGGACCGCAAAAGCGGAACTGGGCAGCTTGGTATGGAACCACAGAAGCGAACTATTGTCCGCAGAAGCGGACTCGCAGGAGCGAGTCAGGAGTCGCAGGAGCGGAAATAGCGCCTGTGTTAAAAATAACAGAAGGGGTAAATTTCACAAGTTAAAAACATTTGGGCTCGGTATTGAGAGGCGAAATTGGGCGATTTGGGCGAGAGATTGCGGGTAGATCATCGCGTTATCATCGGAGGTGAGTTTTATGGTTCATTTACGCATTTTTATCTTGAAATCCTCCTCTATTTCACTGAAATTGGATCAAATTGTGAGGAAATTTAGCCTAAGCCAGGGTTTTGGTAAATTGTCAATTTGAGTGGGCAATCGGAGTCCGATTTTGAAAAACTTTATATGCATAGACTCATAATGAGACAAGAGTTCTGAATATATAACTTTTGTAATTTTTCGAGAAGCGCACCAAAAGTCGGGTTTTGGCAACTTAGTGGGTTTTGGTTCAATTGGGAGTTACTTCGAATTGGTTGTGTGTCATTGCATATATTGCTGTATTCTCTATGATTTTGAACAGATTTGGCATCCGAGGAGATTGATTTCCGAGGCAAGTGCAAGGCGGACTAAGGCTTCTACCGGTTCGAGGTGAGTGGTAGTAGTAAATAATGACCGAGGGTTTGAAACCCCGTACTAGCACTTCACAGTGCTTTGTTGAGATGAGATTCGCATCTTGTGACGGTCGTAGTGATATTATGATTGGGGGTTCGGGCTTGGTCCTTCCCGGCTAATAGAATACTGTATATTATGATTGATAATGAGATTATAACTGTGTAATTAGGCTAATAGCCATGTTTGGGGCCTTGTGCCGATCTGTAGATCATTAGGGGTCCTGTAGAGCTAGGTGACCCTTATATCATGTTGGAAACTTACACTCAGCCGCAAAACTAGCTGAATAGCATACTAAGAGCAAGTACGTGATGTGCACTACGAGAGATAGGTTACTGAGAGTGGAAACTCCCTTATTTAGCTGAGTGGGCCTGAAAGGCCAATCCAATACTAATTGGACAGGGTCGAGGACCCGTTAGGAGGTATTATATACATATATATAAATATTGGATCGGGTTGCACGCCGCAGCGGTATATATATTGGATCGGGCTGCACGCCGCAGTAGTATATATATTGGATCGGGCTGCACGCCACAACAGTATATATATTGGATCGGGTTGAATGCCGCAGTAGTATACATATTAGATTGGGCTGCACGCCGCAGCAGTATATATATTGGATCGGGCCTGCACGCTGCAGCAATATATATATTGGATCGGGCTGCACGCTGCAGCGGTATATATATTGGATCGGGCTGCACGCCGCAGCAGTATACATATTAGATCGGGCTACACGCCGCAGCAGTATATATATATCGGATCGGGCTGCATGCCGCAACAGTATACATATTGGATCGGGCTGCATATATATATATATATATATATATATATATATATATATATTTTGGATCGGGCTGCACGCCGCAACATTATACTCATTCATATACTTATACATTTTAGACATAGGGATATATATACCTTCATACCTTGAGATGGCTGAACACCACAGTGGTATGAGTGAGAATTTGGTCAGTGTGGGACCTTGCTGAGATAGATGTGGACTCGGGATCAGAGTGCTTACTATAGTGATGACTTACCTGTGGGGGGTTGCCTTAGAACTGTTTAGTGATAGCACAGGAGTTCTTACTTTCAGTTATTGTTTATTATTATTACTCACTGAGTTGAAATATACTCACCCCACTCCCCTGCACTTTCTGTGCAGATCCACAGGTGACCGAGAGCAGTTGAGTGGTTATAGCTGCTGATCAGTATCTACTTTTGCGGAGACTAAGAGGTAGCTGTCGGCGTCCGCAGAGCCTGTTTTCTCCTTCTTTATCGTCTTGTTGTTTCATCTTGCTTAGACTTGTTTGTACTAGGATGTTATTCTGTAGAGGCTCAAACTCGTGACACCACGATATGGTTTGGACCGCATTTTGTATGCTTTTACTATTACGTTGCCATATTTATATGATCACTTGTTGTTTAAGTTTAATTGGATTCACTGGAATTAATAATTGGATGGTTTAGAAGGTAATATGGTCGGTCTTGCGTAGCATTGTGTTGGGTGCCATCACGATCGGGGTTTGGGTCGTGACAAGTTGGTATCAGAGTATAAGTTAACAGGTCTCGCAAGTCATGAGCCGGTTGGTAGAGTCTTGTGGATCGGTACGGGGACGCCTGTACTTATCCTCAGGAGGCTAAAAACCTTTTAGGAAAAGTTTCAATTCTTGGGATTCTTGTCGTGCAATTACCTTTGACTTGAACTGAACTTTGACATTGTATTCTCTCGCAGATGGCGGGAACTCGAGCTTCCGGACGGGGAGGATGACCACCACTACCACCTGCTAGAGGCCGTGGACGAGCCACGAGGGAAACACTTGTTGCTCCACTAGTTGCCCCGGCTCACGATCAGGCTCCAGCTATAGACATTCCAGTAGCACTTGTTCGGGCACCGGCGGTGCCCATTGTGATTCTAGTCCTTCAGGAGGCCTTGGCTCAGATATTATGAGTTTGCACTGACCTGGCTGAGGCAGTTTTAGCCACTACCGCAGTAGCTGCTTCTCAGGCTGGAGGAGGCAATCAGACCCCCATTGCTCGCACACCTGAGCAGGTAGTGCAGGGATTGTAGACACCAGAGGCTCTTCCAGTTCAGCCTATGGTTCCGGTTCAGCCAGCGGATCAGGTTCCGGGGGACAGGTTCCCAGCTATATTGGACGATGAGCAACGTCGTCTCGAGAGGTTCACCAGGTTATCTCCTCCAGTTTTCACTGGTGCTTCGGGCGAGAACGCCCAAGGTTTTTTGAACAAGTATCGTCGGATGCTTTGTACGGAAAGGATCTTGGAGTCCAGTGGGGTGTCTTTCACCACCTTCCAGTTTCAGGGGCCAGCTTTCGCTTGGTGGGAGTCTTATGAGCGCCGCAGGCCAGCTGGGGCATCACTATTATCATGGCCAGAGTTATCCACCATGTTCTTTGAGAAGTGGGTGCCTCGATATCAGAGAGAATAGATGCGTAGGCAGTTTGAGGGTCTCCGTCAGGGGGACATGACAGTGTCATAGTACAAAATCAGGTTTATAGAGTTGTCTAGACATGCACCGTGGTTGGTTCTTTCCGACAGAGAGAGGATTGGACGCTTTGTAGACGGCCTCATTTATCCCATTCGTATTCTGATGACTCGAAAGAGGGTTTTGAGTCGTACATTTGAGGAAGCTGTGGATATTTCTCGCGACATAGAGTCAGATCGTCGCAGAGAGCGGGACGAGAGGGAGGCCAAGAGGCCTCGAGGTTCAGCTAGTTCCAGTGGCACTCAGAGCAGAGGCTAGAGTCAGCAGAGCCGAGGTCGCTCTTTCAGATCTTCGCAGTCGGGTCGCTTGGATCGTCGTAGGTGGTCTTCTAGTCAGGGCTATCATGGTTCGCACCAAAGCCAGCCATCTCTCAGTGCCATGCCATCTCAGAGTTCTTCATAGGCCCCATCTGCTCAGGGTTCATCTTGGCCTAGTTTATCAGCTTGCCACTCCAGTTCCACGGGTCCTTATCAGTCTCAGCCCCTAGCACCGGGGAGTTGCTACGAGTGCAGAGAGTTTGGGCACCACCGTAGGGAGTGTCCCCGTCTTGCTTCCAGGTCTTATCAGCAGAGGGGGCAACCCTCGTTATCTGGTCCTTCTACTTCTGCACCCGCACCGCCAGCTAGGGGTGAGGGCCAGTCAGCTAGGGGTCGCCCTCGAGAGGAAGGCCGATCAGGAGGACATGCTAGATGCTATGCTCATCAGGGCCGATCCGAGGCCGTTGCTTCTGATGGAGTTATTACACGTATTATTTCAGTCTGCCACAGAAATGCCTCAGTGTTGTTCGATCCTGGTTCTACTTATTCTTATGTGTCTACATATTTTTCTCCTCATTTGGACACGACCAGAGGGTGTCTTGAGCTGCCAGTGCATGTATCTACCCCGGTAGAGAAAACTATTGTTGTGGACCATGTATACCAGTCCTATTTGGTCACTATTGGGGGTCTGGAGACCCGAGTGGACCTGTTGCTTCTCAGCATGATCGATTTTAATGTTATATTGGGCATGGACTGGCTATCTCCATGTCATGCTATTCCGGACTATCATGCTAAGACAGTCACCTTGGCTATGTCGGACGTTCAGAGGATCGAGTGGCGAGGCACGACTGAGTATGTACCTAGCAGGGTAATATCTTTCCTCAAGGCCCAACGAATGGTTGGGACGGGATGTCTCTCTTATTTAGCATTTGTACGGGAGGTCGAGGCCCAGTATTGATTCTATTCCCATTGTGCGAGACTTTCCTGACGTGTTTCCCTCAGACCTGTGGGGCACGCCGCCGGACAGGGATATTGATTTTGGGATCGATTTGGTGCCAGGCACTCAGCCTATTTCTATTCCTCCATATTGGATAGCACCAGCTGAGCTGAAGGAATTGAAGGAGCAGCTCTAGGAACACCTAGATAAGGGGTTCATTCGGCCGAGTGTGTCGCCGTGGGGTGCACCGGTCCTGTTTGTTAAGAAGAACGATGGATCCATGAGGATGTGTATTGACTACAGGCAGATGAACAAAGTTACAGTGAAGAATAAGTATCCTCTGCCTTGTATTGATGATTTATTTGATCAGATCCAGGGAGCTAGGGTATTCTCGAAGATTGATCTTCGTTCAGACTACCATCAGCTAAAGATTATAGAGTCCAACATTTAGAAGACTGCATTCAGGAACAAATATGATCACTATGAGTTCCCTGTGATGTCTTTTGGGCTGACCAATGCCCCAGCAAGATTTATGCATCTGATGAACAGTGTATTCAGGCCCTATCTGGATTTATTTGTGATTGTATTCATTGATGACATTCTAGTCTACTCTCGTAGCAAGGAGGAGCATGCTCGACACTTGAGTATTGTATTGCAGAGATTGAGAGAGGAGAAGCTATATGCCAAGTTCTCCAAATGTGAGTTCTGGCTTGAGTCCGTGGCATTCTTAGGACACATGGTGTCTCGTGATGGTATTCAGGTAGATCCGAGGAAGGTAGAGGCAGTGCAGAGTTGGCCCGGACCGACCTCAGTTTCTGAGATTCGTAGCTTTCTGGGATTGGCAGGGTATTATCGCCGATTCGTTTAGGGATTCTCTTATATTGCTTCACCCTTGACTAGATTGACTCAGAAGGGTGTTCCTTTCATATGGTCCGAGGAGTGCGAGGAGAGCTTTCAGAAGCTCAAGACAGCACTGACCACAGCACGAGTCTTGATTCTGCCGTCAGCTTCAGATCCTTATACTGTGTATTGTGATGCCTCAGGAGTTGGCATTAGTTGTGTGTTGATGCATGAGGGTAGGGTTATTCCTTATGCTTCTCGTCAGTTGAAGCCCCATGAGAAGAACTACCCTGTCCATGATTTGGAGCTATCAGCCATAGTTCACGCTTTGAAGATTTGGAGGCATTACCTCTATGGTGTCTCATGCCAGGTGTACACGGATAATCGCAGTCTTTAGCACTTATTCAGATAGAAAGACCTTAATTTGAGACAGTGAAGGTGGTTGGAGTTGCTTAAGGATTATGACATCACTATCTTGTATCATCCGGGGAAGGCCAATATTGTGGCTGATGCTTTGAGTTAGAAGGCAGTTAGTATGGGCAGCCTAGCTTTCATCCCAGTTGGGGAGAGGCCATTTGCTTATGATGTTCAGGCCCTAGCTAATCGGCTAGTGAGGTTGGATATTTCGGAGCCGAGTCGAGTGTTGGCTTGTGTTGTTTCTCGATCTTCATTATATGATCGCATCAGGGAGCGACAGTATGATGACCCACATTTGCTTGTCCTTAAGGACAGAGTGCAGCATAATGATGCTAGAGATGTGACTATCGACAGTGATGGTGTTCTGAGGATGCAAGGCCGTATATGCGTGCCCAATGTAGATGGTTTGCGGGAGTTGATACTTGAGGAGGCACACAGTTCGCGGTACTCTATTCACCCAGGTGCCGTGAAGATGAACCAAGACTTGAGACAACACTACTGGTGGAGGAGAATGAAGATGGATATTGTTAGGCATGTAGCCAAGCGCCTCAATTGCCAGCAGGTCAAGTATGAGCATTAGAGACCGGGTGGTGTTCTTCAGCGTATGGTCATTCCCGAGTTGAAATGGGAGAGGATCACCATGGATTTCGTTACTGAACTCCCTCGAACAGCGAGGAAGTTTGATTCTGTGTGGATGATTATTGATCGGCTGACTAAGTCCACACATTTCATCCCAATTAGTACTACTTACTCATTGGAGCGGTTGGCAGCGATCTTTATTCGGGAGATTGTCAGGTTGTATGGGATCCTAGTGTCTATTATATCAGACAGAGGCACTCAGTTCACTTCTCAGTTTTGGAGAGCATTTCAGCGAGAGAAAGGTACGCGGATTGATTTGAGCACCGCATTTCACCCCCCAGATAGACGTGCAGTCTGAGCGCACTATTTAGATCCTGGAGGATATGTTGCGAACATGTGTGATTGACTTTGGCGGTTCATGGGATGAGTTCTTGCCACTTGCTGAGTTTGCCTACAACAACAACAACTATCAGTCGAGTATTCAGATGGCCCCGTACAAGGCGTTGTATGGCAGACGGTGTAGATCTCCCGTCGGATGGTTTGAGCCTGGTGAGGATAGATTGATAGGGATTGAGTTAGTTTAGGATGCTCTGGATAGAGCAAAGTTGTTCCAGGAGAGGTTTCGCACAACATAGTCTCGCTAGAAGAGTTATGCAGACCATAGGGTTCGAGAGTTGTCTTTCATGGTTGGTGATAGGGTATTACTGAAGGTTTCACCCATGAAGGGTATCATGAGGTTCAGGAAGAAGGGGAAGCTGAGACCCAGGTACACTGGTCCTTTTGAGATACTCAAGAGGGTTGGAGAGCTGGCATATGAGTTGGCCTTGCCACCCGGCTTATCCAGTATTCCATGTGTCTATGCTCCGGAAGTACATCGGGGATCTGTCTCATGTATTTGACTTCATTCAGCTTGATGGTGATCTATCTTATGATGTGGAGCCAGTGGCTATTCTGGGTAGATAGGTTCAAAAGTTGAGGTCCAAGGAGATTACTTCAGTCAAGGTGCAGTGGAGAGGTCGGCCCGTGGAAGAGGCTACTTGGGAGGTCGAGCAGGAGATGCAGAGCAGATACCCCCACCTATTTGAGTCTCCAGGCATGTTTCTTGACCCGCTCGAGGATGAGAGTTTTCCTAAGTTGGGGAGAATGTGATGACCCGGCCCGTCATCATGTGAGTTATCACCCCGTTACCCCCGCTATCTACTTGTTAATGTCGTAATATGCACGTTGGGTAAGTTTGAGTCAATTCGGATTGAGTTTAGTAGGAAATGAGACAAATAGTCTCTTAGAAGAAGGAACAGTTGAGAAAAGTCAGTTGGATGTTGACCTGTGAGTTAGAGAGCTCGAAATTGAATTATGATGATTTGGTCAGCTCCGGGAGGTCATTTATGAGCTAGGAGAGCGATCGGAAGTGAATTTGGAGGTCCGGTATAGTTTTAGGCTTGAATTGGCTAAAGTTGAATGTTGGCGATATCCGATCGATAGGTGAGATTTTGATGCGGGAGTCAGAATGGAATTTCAACAGTTGTAGTAGCTCCGTTAGGTAATTTTGGATATGCCTGCAAAATTTCATGTCATTCGGAGGTCGTTTGGTCGAATGTCGGTTGAGGAAGTTTGAATGGAAACTTAGGCTTCAATTGCTTGAATTCGATGTTATCCCGTGTTAAAGTATGTGTTTTTATTAATGGAACAAGTTCGTATGGTGCTATGGAGTATGGTTATGGCTTTTGTTGGGGTCCCGAGGGAACCGGGGTGGTTTCGATAGGTTAAATGGAGGAATTTTTAAGGTTTTGCAAATCTCGATTTTTGGGCTTCTGCTATTTTCGCTTCTGCGGGTGGGGGACCGCAGAAGCGGACGCGTAGGGGCGGAATTTATCTCGCAAAAGCGAGTTTGGGCTGGCCTGGGCATTTCCGCAGAAGCGGCCTAGGATACGCAGGGGCGGGCTCGCAGAAGCGGCCCAGGATCGCAGGAGCGAAGGTAGGCCAGCCGGTGAGTTTTCGCAGAAGCGAAGCCCAGTCTGCTTAGGCGGTCTCGCAGGTGCGAGACCTGGACCGCAGAAGCGGAACTGGGCAGCTTGGTATGGAACCGCAGAAATGGACTATTGTCCGCCGAAGCAGACTATTGTCCGCAGAAGCGGACTCGCAGGAGCGAGTCAGGAGTCGCAGGAGCGGAAATCGCGCCTGTGTTAAAAATAATAGAAGCGGTAAAATTTTAAAAGTTAAAAACATTTGGGCTCGGTATTGAGAGGCGAAATTGGGCATTTTGGGCGAGAGATTGCGGGTAGATCATCGAGTTATCATCGGAGGTGAGTTTTATGGTTCATTTACGCGTTTTTATCTTGAAATCTTCCTCTATTTCACTGAAATTGGATCAAATTGTGAGGAAATTTAGCCTAAGCCAGGGTTTTGGTAAATTGTCGATTTGAGTGGGCAATCGGAGTCCGATTTTGGAAAACTTTATATGCATAGACTTGTATTGAGACGAGGGTTCCGAATACATAACTGTTGTAATTTTTTGAGAAGCGCACTGAAAGTCGGGTTTTGGCAAGTTAGTGGGTTTTGGTGCAATTGGGAGTTACTTCGAATGGTTGTGTGTCATTGCATATATTTATGTATTCTCTATGATTTTGAACGTATTTGGCATCCGAAGAGGTTGATTTGCGAGGCAAGCGCAAGGCGGACTGAGGCTTCTACCGGTTCGAGGTGAGTGGTAGTAGTAAATAATGTACTGAGGGTTTGAAACCCCGTACTAGCACTTCACAGTGCTTTGTTGAGATGAGATTCGCGTCTTGTGACGGTCGTAGTGACATTATGATTGGGGATTGGGACTTGGTCCTTCCCGGCTATTAAAATACTGTGTATTATGACTGATAATGAGATTATAACTGTGTAATTAGGCTAATAGCAATGTTTGGGGCCTTGTGTCGATCTGTAGATCATTAGGGGGACCTGTAGAGCTAGGTGACCCTTATATCGTGTTGGAAACTTACACTCAGCCGCAAAACTAGTTGAATAGCATACTTAGAGCCAGTACGTGATGTGCACTGCGAGAGATAGGTTACTGAGAGTGGAAATTCCCTGATTTAGCTGAGTGGGCCTGACAGGCCAATCCTATACTAATTGGGACAGGGTCAAGGACCCGTTAGGATGTATTATTTACATATATATAAATATTGGATTGGGCTACACGCTGCAGCAGTATATATATTGGATCGGGCTGCATGCTGCAGCGGTATATATATTGGGTCGGGCTGCACGCCGCAATAGTATATATATTAAGACAGAGTCGAGGACCCGTTATGAGGTATTATATATTTATATATATATATATATAAATATTGGATCGGGCTGCACGCCGCGACAGTATATATATTGGATCGGGCTGCACGCCGCAGTAGTATACATGTTGGGTCGGACTGCACGCCGCAGTAGTATTGCGCTTGGGCTGTAGGAGCCGCAGCAGTATATATATATATATATATATATATATTGGATCGGGCTGCACTCCGTAGCATTATACTCATTTAGATACTTATACATTTTAGACATATGTATATATATACCTTCATACCTTGAGATGGCTGTACACCACAGTGGTAAGTGACGATTTGCTCAGTGTGGGACCTTGCTGAGATAGATGTGGACTCGAGATCAGAGTGCTTACTATAGTGATGACTTACCTGTGGGGGGTTGCCTTAGAACTGTTTAGTGATAGCACAGGAGTTCTTACTTTCAGTTATTGTTTATTTCTATTACTCACTGAGTTGAAATATACTCACCCCACCCCCTGCACTTTCTGTGCAGATCCACAGGTGCCCGAGAGCAGTTGAGTCGTTGTAGGTGCTGATCAGTATCTACCTTTACGGAGACTACGAGGTAGCTGCCGGCATCCGCAGAGCCTGTTTTATCCTTCTTTATCATCTTGTTGTTTCATTTTGCTTAGACTTGTTTGTACTAGGATGTTATTCTGTAGAGGCTCAAACAAGTGACACCACGATATGGTTGGGACCGCATTTTGTATGCTTTTACTATTACGTTGCCATTTTTATATCATCACTTGTTGTTTAAGTTTAACTGGATTCATTGGAATTAATAATTGGATGGTTTAAGAGGTAATATGGTCGGGCTTGCCTAGCATTGTGTTGGGCGCCGTCACTACCGGGGTTTGGGTCGTGACAGGTTTCGGCCTAATAGATAGCGAAGGCCCAGATCTATTCTGATGCACAACTGTGCTTCTGATGGACAACTTCCAGGTGTTCTGGGTTTGTGAGACCCAGTCACATGAATTAACTTACTGAGTATAAGCCCAAAGAGTCCAAGCCCAGTAATATAAAGAATAAGGCCTGGTGTTCTGGAAATAAATTAACTAGGAAAAAACCAAATGATAGAGAATATATATATATATATGTAGGACTAAACCATAAAAATCAAGTGGGACAAGCCTCGCATGTAAACAAAAATAGCGGGGTCCCCCATATAAACGAATAATTATATAATAGACTCGGGAAGGTTGATAGCTAATTCCACAACCTTTCCAAAAGATTAAAGACGATAGACGATGTAGGTGCGATTCTAAAAAATATACTTTCCTAATATGAGTGCACATTTGATGTGACTCAAATCATAAATCTTGGCGAAGCCGAAGCGTGTTAAAAGTCACAGGCGTACTGGTTGCGGTGTGACTCGAAGTACGTTTTTGCAACGTTGCAATTCATAAAATATTCATAGCCAAACATGTACTTATTGTTTAAAAAGCATATAATAAATCAATTGAAATCAAGAACGACAGTTGAGCGACCGTGCTAAAACCACAGAATTCAGGAGTGCCTAACACCTTCTCCCGGGTTAACAGAATTCCTTATTCGGATTTCTTGTTGTGCGGACTGTTAAACAGAGTCAACTTCCTCGGATTCGGGGTTAACCGGTGACTTGGGACACAATTATTTTCCCAAGTGGCAACTCTAAAAATTTTAAATAAAATCCAGAACTGATTGTCCTTTATTTGGAAAAACTCCTTCTTCGTTGTTATTATATCCTTTCTCGGGGTATTTATAATATCGAGGTATACCTTATTCTCCTAGTCAGGAAAATCAAAAAGGTAGTAAAAAGGGAGGTGTGACACCATCATCTTAAGAAGAGCCTCTACCTTTGCGGTTCTCCGGCATAAGCAAACCCGGAGTTTCCCAAGGTATACTAGCTAGGCCCCCTATCTCTTCTAGTAAAGGGGTCATTTCCAAATCCCCGAAGTGGAACACTAATCGATCACCATCCCAAAACAAAGTGGCAACCTTAATGATCTTGTTGTTGGGTTGGTTTTCCAGAAGTGAGGGAAAGTTTCCTAAGTATTTGCAGACGAGGGTTTGATCACTACAATGAAGATCTTCCCACCAGCTTAGCAACCTTGGGTGAATGTTGGATACTATACCGAATATGGGGACCTCGTGGCTCATTTCTGCCAAACAAAAGGGTTAGACCCTACCCCCGCCAGACTCAACTTATTTGAATCAGTAATTAGCGTGGCAAAATGCTTAAGTTCTCCATATAAATGCACATAACGTGAAGGTGTCCATTTGGGCCTCAAGGAAACCCGATGGACTTTGGTTTAGCTTATCTTAAAGAGTCATTATGCGGACAACATAACTGACTCGGCTAGGTTTGACCACGATGTATGAACAATTTAATGGAATAAGGTTTCTACTTTTGAAGTGCTAGACAATGTACCCTTGAGTGGGCAACTCAAGAGGCAAAAGCACTGAACCGTCGACTAGACCGTTGATCGACTGGTTTTACCGCAAATATGCCTTTTCCACATTAGGGGTTTTATAATATCGAAAAGGGCGCAACCACTCATTATAAGTGTTGCTATAGGATTTATTTTGGCACGAGTGGAATATGATGTTAAGGAATGCAGTTACAACAATGAAGCAAATTGCATGTATTTTCACGTTCATAAAGATTACAATAAATACTCGAAAATTACAACGAAATTGACATAATAAAATAGTAAAAGATGAAATTAAAAGTATAGAAAAACATGAAAAGGCAAGATAGTAATTGCGGTGAAATAATCAAGAACGGGAAATAAATGCGATTAAGTAATAAATAATGTCACAAAAGCAAGTAATGGTAAAAGCCTAAAATAATTCCCCAGCAGAGTCACCATACTGTCGACGCCCCCTTTTTCACCCCCAAAGGGCAGAACCGGGTTTTACGACATTATGGAAAAAACAACTCTCGTTCCCTTTTGAGGAACCGGGTTATGGAATTTTAAGACTCACCACCTAAGGATTATAGTGCATTAGGACACTTTAGAAAAAAGAAAAGCATTTGATGGAAAACCAGAATTCGGGTATGGGCTTGAGATTATCTCGAGGGGAAGGTGCTAGGAACCCCTCAAGATCCACTGGTGTTGTTCCCAGCCTTGCTTAGTGGTGACTTTAAGAAGAGTAGGAGTAAACAAACAAGGTTTCCACATAGGGAATACAAATAAGTTGAAAGCTTATGAAATAAACAAAAAAAAAAGACATAAGTGGCTTTGGAGAGAAAACATAAAATGTTTTGAGAAAAACATCATACTATATAAATTAAGGGAAAGGGTCCTAGGTTTAAATATAAGATGAATTACATTGGTGCTATATCCAGCAATCATTCTCTCACGAGATATTAGCGCACCATCATCATCTCCATATTTACCCTTCCCGCAGTGTAAAGGTTAGTTAAACACGTTGATTGGTCATGAGTGCTTACTGCGTGTTATTACCAGTCCCATCCTATAGGTCCTAGAGGGTTTAAGACCGCTATTCCTATAAGGTAAGGACTAGGCTGAACCCTTAGGTTTAAAGGTCAAAATGCTAAGCGACATACATAATAAATAGGACTGCACGTAAAGGAATCATATAAAGGGCATGTAAAAGGCTCAAACATCCCTCCATAGATAGACATATAATCAGCACATCTCAAACACATTTAAGGTCTAAGGAAATGAGAGTTAAAAAAAATTGGAACGTTCGAAAATATATTAAGACAGGAGCTGAAGGGTTTAAACAATGTTTGCAGGAAGGTCATTGACGCAAATTTCAGAACATTTAAAAGGAACGAGAAACATTAAAGTTTGGATGTCGGAGAAAACATTTTAAACATACTCAAAAATATACGATAGGGCCTAGCAGGTATAGTATTTTAAAATAATTTCGGACATAAGCGTAGGAAAACATTTAGCATGGATGTAAAACCATTCAGAAATGTATAACTGAGAGCTTATAAGTATATTTGTTTTGAACTATAGTTTTGGAAAATCATAAGGGTACATAGTATCCTGATCAGTTTTAGAAAATATTAACACAATTCTGAAAAAAAGTAGCTGAATAGAAGGTATTTACGTAGCTCTGATTATTTAGAAAATAGGACAAAAGTTTAGTAAGAAAACAAAGAGGACTTTAGAGAGGTTGAATTAGAGAGTTAAAGGAGGTTGAGTAGCCTAAAACATGATTAAAAAATTATCAACCGATTTTATCCGGCTTAAGGCTTGCCTAGGCATTATATACGTTGCCTATTTACCTTAACAGTGAGCATACATATTAATCCGATTTTAAGAAGACACAATTAATCAGACTTGTGTTGGTAAATAAAAACTAGTGAGGCATTCAAGCAATTACAACTCAAACAAAAATCCAAGGTAACATGATTTCTAATGCACGTAAAGGTCCTAAAACATGGTATCTAAATGCAGTAGCAACCCTTGTAATAGTAGTTAGATGGTTATCAACTAATTGTGATTCCGAAGTGAGTATAATAACAAACTGTAAGTAAAAGAGCCAAATATCGAATTTCTTATCGTGTGAGATGCATGTCTATGCAGGATATCTATTGCACAAAGAAGTAGTAAAGCCCTACAAGCATGTTTTCTACCCGCAATCCTTACACTAGTATGCATAACCCTCCCAATTTCACTATAAACTCCAATTGTTCATTACAAGTTGTTACAAACCAATGTGATTAAATTACAGACTAATTAATTAAAATACAGAAGTGAAGAGAGAAAACAAGAAGTTAATCTATAGGGAGCCTTTATCCAGGCCCAAATCTCCAACCTCACTTCTTCAGGGTTTCACAACATTTACCAAGGATTTGGGTGCGACAAAGCTAACTGAGGGCCCATTGGGGCCCTTGGCCAATACCAGGAACCCAAAATCAAATTAATAAGACATGTGCAAGTGTGGAATTACCAGCCTTGTGCATCAAAGTTCAATGGGTACTCGAGGTGCCCAAAGCAATGCTTACACAAAGAGGGTAGAAACTAAATTCTAGAAATGGTGAGATTGTGATAGGGTTTAAATAAATTGAGTTAAAAACAGTTGAAAGATGGTCCATATAGAACCAGTTTTGAAAGAAAACAACAGAAGAGTGGGAGAGGAAGAGGAGTGAAACAAAATTTGATTAGAATATCCCACAGTGTTCAAACACAAACAGGGGCAAGGGGCATGGGGGAAAGTAATTCCTATGTGACAACAAAATTACACATACACATACATCAAAGAGAAGCCGTTCAGGGCTTTAAACATTCAAACAGGTTTCAACTAAAAGGGGGCAGGATTACATGCTGGTCATGTACTGGACGAAAGGACAAGGGAGACATGCATTAATCAAAATCAATAGACATGCTGAAATTAGAGAAGGGTAATCCTATCAATGAACTAGCAAAGAGGCATGCTAGTTATGATGCAAATAGCAGAGCCATAAGTACAAGCATACAAAAAATAAGAAAAAGTGCAATACAAATAAAAAAGCATGTTGCTATGAAGCTGTAAATCAAATAGGAGACATACCAGTTGATGGTAAGGTAGTACAGAGTAGTAGGGAGAAAATAATGTGCAGCGAGTGTGCAACAGTGTAGCAACAATATAGAGAGTAATGGAAATGAGAGAGGTTATGTAGGAATAAGAGAAAGCAGTATGAGAGTTCAGAATGATAAATTTTGTCCCTGTTGAGTGAGAAGAGAAGAAGAGTACTTATTTCTCTCAAATTAAGTGGAAAATGAGGTAATACATATAGACTGATTATAATTATAGAAAGAATACCTATTAGAATCAATTAAAAACTCAAATTCCTTTAAATTAGGGAGTCATAGTCCAAATTGCATCAAAAAAGGAAGGTGTTTGCAATACTGATAGTACAAAATAATTATAAGTAAGGAAATTAAAAGAAATAAACTATATTTCACATAAAAAGACGGATTAAAGACTAATATTGAAAACAATTGGTTCTTAAAATCAAGGGCGAGATGGAGTCGCAGGGAATCATCACTAATTAAGGAAATCGTATCATAAGCAAGGAAGTGACTCAAGTCAGTCAAAAACCTCCAACTGAGATATGTGGAATCGACAGAACACTTAGTAAAAGATACAATTAGACATATTTAAACATAATAGGCACAAAAACGAAGAACCCTAAGTATGAAATCATAGAATCAGTGGAATATCAGAACAAATTAACACAGAGAAATTGTGATATAACTCAGAAGATTACACAAACAAGAAGAAATATCAACACAAACATAGATGACTAGAAGATTTAGAGATTTCGAAAGAAATTTAGAAACCGTAGTTTTAAAATAAGAACAAAACGTTGAAAACTTGAATAATTAGAGAAATCGGGTAGCGAGTAGTGTAAAATAGAAGAAATAAACTAAAATCTGCTTAAAATACAGAGATTAAGAGACTTAGGCACAAATTGAGGTTTTTTGAAGTAAAAATCGATGAGTTAAGGAACCTGGCCATGAAACTCTTTAACAATGGAGTTTAAAGCATTATCGGACCAAAACCCATTGGAGAAAGACCGGAGATAAGCTAGGCAAAGCTTCCGATCAACATCCTGTTTGTTGGAGGCTTCTGGAGTCTCGATGATGGAGGGAATCAATGAGACAAGGTTTCACAGTAGCTGGTGGTCGAGAGAAGTGAGGTTGGAGATGGCCGGAGAGGCGGTGGATCTGTCGGAGACAAGAGAGAGAACAAGAAGGTTCTAGAGAGAAGGGAGAGCAAGAGTCAGTATAGAAAGAGAGAGAGACCGTATGAAAATGAGCGGTTTGGGGGGGGGGGTTAATTTGGACATTTAATAGGGTTAATTAGGGTAAGAATTAGGCTGAAATTTAAATATGAAATAGGCTACAATTGAAATAGCCACTTTTTCCCTTTTAAACTTATAAAAATAGTAAAAAATTTTAAAAATCAAATTAAAAGAACTGGGTTAGCAAACCATGTGTAAGTATTAATTTAAAAATATTAGTATTGAGTTTGTAATAAAACAATGCTATTAAATTGAGAAACGGGCTAAACTTGAAATTTTATGCAATTTTAATTAAAAAAATACCAAATGGACTTGTAAAATCATGTAAAAATTATGTAAATTATATTTTTTTGCAACTGAGAGAATACAAATATTTATTCACCAAAATGACGAGTTTTAGGAATAACTATTGGTTTTACAGTGCCAAATAGGCCATAAATGGGTTTAAAAAATCTTTTAAAATTTTGGAAAAAGCACCAAAACCTTTAGGGATGCTTGTATATGCATATATATGCTATTTTGAATGTATTTTGAGTATATAAATACATAGAAAAGTTTTTTGTATCAACACCAACCTCCAGTCTTCAGTACTGCTCAGGGCAAGGATAGCCAGGGATTTCTTGACAAATGTCAGCGTATGCTTCGGACGGTAGGATTTTGGAGTCTAGTGGGGTAGCATTTAATGCATTTCGGTTCACTGGAGCTGCCTTCACATGGTGGGGGCATATGAGCGGTGTAGGCCGACAGGTGCAGTGCCTTTGTCATGATGGGGGTTCTCCACTATCTTTTTAGAGAAGTGGGTACTACAGTCTCAGAGAGAGGAGCTGCGTAGGTAGTTCGAGTGGCTTTGACAGGGAGACAAGACTATCACCCAGTATGGGGTGAGGTTTTCTGATAAAGCCCGTCATGCCTCCTGGATAATTCCGACCGATAGAGAAAGAGGATCAAGAGGTCTGTAGATGGACTTAACTATCATCTTCCTGTTCTAATGACTCGAGTGAGAGTAATGGGTAGTTCATTTTAGGATGCAATTGATATTGCTCGTGATATTGAGATGTCTCGCCATCAGGACGGAGATGAAAGGGAGGCCAAGAGACCTCGAGGTTCTGGTAGCTTCAGTGGTGCTCCGTCTGGGAGTCAGTTCCAGCAAGGCATAGGTCATTCATTCAGGCCTCCACAGTCATCTTTCCCTTAGTATCGTGGGTCATCTTCTAGCTGAGGTCATTAGGGTTATCAGTAGAGCCAACCAGCTCTTAGTGCTCTTCTAACTTAGGGTTTATCACGAGCCCCATCTATTCAGGGTTCCTCCAAATCTAATATGTCAGCCACTCACTCTGATTTGCGGGGTTCCGTTCAGTCCTCTTCTCCAGCACCAAGAAGTTGCTACAAGTGCGGTTAGTTTGTCCATATAAATAGGGATTGTCCTTGGAGTCGTGGCGGCCGGTTTTAGTAGAGGAATCAGCACTCGTCTTCTCCTCCATCTACTTCAGCACCCTCCCAGTAAGGTAGGGGTAGGGACCAGGCAGCCAGGGGCCACCCTAGGGGTAGAGACTGATCTGGTGGCGGCCATGCTCGATTCTATGCTCTCCCAGACATGAGGGACGCCATTGCATTGGATGTTGTTATCATAGGTATTATCTCAGTCTACCACAGGGATGCCTCTATTCTATTTGTTGCCGGTTCTACTTATTTCTATGTTTCTTCATACTTTGCTCATCACATAGGTATGACATGTGGGTGTCTTGTTTTATCTATGCACGTCTCTACCCAGTGGGTTATACTATTATTGTGGATCATGTATATCGATCATCTCTTGTGACTATTGAGGGTCTGGATACTCGAGTTGACATGTTATTGTTGGGCATACTAGATTTTGATGTTATTCTAGGTATGGACTGGTTATCTCCATGCCACGCTATTCTAGACTATCATGCCAAGATAGCCACATTGGCCATGCAGGGTGTTCCGAGGATTGAGTGGCGTGGTATGACTAATTATGTACCCAGCTGGGTGATCTCTTTCCTAAAGGCTCAGCGGATTGTTGGGAAAGGTTGTTTATCGTATATGGATTTTGTGAGAGATGTTGGAGTAGATACTCCTAGTCTAGATTTTGTTCCCACTAACAGGGATTTCGTTGATGTGTTTCCAACAGACATGTCGGGCGTGCCATGGACAAGGTCATTGATTTTGGTATTGATCTGGTGATGGATACTCAGCCTATCTCTATTTCTCCCTATTACACGGCACCGGCAGAGTTAAAAGAGTTTAAGGAGCAGTTTTAGGAACTACTAGATAAAGGGTTCATTCGCCCGAGTGTGTCACCATGGGGTGCACCCGTCTTATTTATGAAGAAGAAGGATGGCACAATGAGAATATGCATTGACTACAAGCAGTTGAACAAGGTGATAGTGAACAATAAGTATCCACTAAATCGTATTGATGATTTATTTTACCAGCTCCAGGGGGAAAAGGTATTATCTAAGGTTGATCTCCTTACAGGCTATCACCAGCTGAATATTAGAGACTCAGATATTATGAAGACGACTTTTAAGACGAGATATAGGCACTATGAGTTTTTGATTATGGATTTTAGGCTGACTAATGCCTCAACCGCGTTCATGCACTTGCTGAATAGTGTATTTTGGCTGTATCTGGATTCATTTTCAATTGTGTTACTTGATGACATATTGGTGTACTCGCGTAGCAAGGAGGAGCATGCACAACATTTGAGGGTAGTCTTATAGAGACTGAGGGAGGAGAAGCTTTATGCAATGTTCGTGATGGTATTTAGGTTGATAAAGAAGATTGAGGCGGTGCTGAGTTGGACTTGACCATCCTCAGGTACGGAGATTCGGAGTTTCCTTTATTTGGCAGGTCATTATTGCCGGTTCATCCAAGGTTTTTCATTGCTTCGCTCTTGACCAAGTTGACGTATAAGGGTGCACCATTTGCATGGTCGGATGAGTGCAAGGAGGGCTTTCAGAAGCTTAAGACAGCTTTAACCATAGCTCCAGTGTTGGTTTTGCCCTCAACTTCAGGTTCTTACACTATGTATTACGATGATTCGAGAGTTGGGATCGTATGTATGTTGATGGAGGAGGGTAGAGTTATTGCATATGCTTCTCGTTAGTTGAAGCCTCATGAGAAGAACTATGCCATACATGATATGGAGTTGGCTGCTATAGTTCATGCTTTAAAGATTTGGAGGCACTACTCATATGGTCTATCTTGTGAAGCATATACTGATTACCGCAGTCTTTAGCATCTATACAAGCAGAATGATCTTAATTTGAGGCAACAGAGGTGGCTTGATTTAATTAAGGACTACGATATTACCATATTGTATCACCCGAGGAATGCCAATGTAGTGGCCGATGCTTTGAGACGGAAGGCTGTTAGTATGGGTGGTTTGGCATACATTCAAGTTGGGGATAGGCCTTTTGTATTTGATGTCCAGGCCTTGGCTAATCGAATGTGAGAATAGACAGTTTGGAGCCTAGTCGGGTGTTGTCTTGTGTGGTTTCTCAATCTTTTTTGTATGACCGCAATAGAGAGCGCCAATATGATGATCCACATTTGCTTGTCCTTAATGATTGGGTTCATCATGATGATGTTAGGGATGTGATTATTGATAGCTATGGCGTGTTAAGTATGTAGGGCTAGATTTGTGTGCTCAATGTGGATGCGCTCTAGGATTTGATATTGGAGGAGGCCCATAACTCGCGGTATTCTATCCATCGAGGTGTCGCGAATATGTATCGGGATTTGAGATAGCATTACTGGTGGAGGAGGATGAAGAAGGATATTGTGATATATGTAGCTCGGTATCTCTACTATCAGCATGTCAAATATGAGAATCAGAGGCTCCGTGGTGTACTTCAGCGGATGGATATTCAAGAGTGGAAGTGCAAGAGGATTACTATGGATTTTGTGAGTGGTTTCCCTCGTACCTCAAGGAAGTTTGATTTGATTTGGGGTATTGTGGATCGGCGGACCAAGTTCGCGCACTTTATTCCGATGTATACTACATATTCTTCGGAGTGGTAAGCAGAGATTTTCATCCTGGAGATTGTTTGGTTGCATGGGGTTCCAGTTTCTATTATCTTAGATAGGGGTACTTAGTATACTTCCTAGTTTTGGAGGACTTTTCAGCGGGAATTGGGTACCCAGGTAGTGTTTAGCACAATATTTCATCCTCTGACTGATGGGCAACCCGAGCGTACTATTTAGATATTGGAGGACATGTTGCGTGCTTGTGTTGTTGATTCTTGGGGTTCTTGGGTTGAGTTCTTGCCACTTGTAGAGTTTGCTTACAACAACAGCTATGAGTCCAACATCTAGATGGCACCGTATGAGGCCTTATATTGGCGATGGAGTAGATCTTCAGTTGGCTAGTTTGAGTCCAGCGAGGCTAAGCTTTTGGGGACAGAGGTTTTACAGGATGCTTATATAAGGTGAAAGTTATCCAAGAGAGACTTTGTACAACTTAGTCGCGTCAGAAGAGTTATACGGTCTAGAAGGTTCGAGATATATCTTATATGCTGGGCGAGAAGGTCTTATTGAATATTTCGCCTATAAAGGGCGTCATGCGGTTTGGAAAGAAAAGGAAGCTGAGTCCAAGGTTCATTGGGTCTTTTGAGATACTTAGGAGGATTGGGGAGGTGGCTTATGAGCTTGCTTTTCCACCCAGCTTGTCTAGCGTGTATCCGGTGTTTCATGTATCTATGCTCCGAAAGTAAGTTGGGGACCCGTCTCTTGTTTTAGACATCAGCATGATTCAGTTGGATGATGATTTGACATATAATGTAGAGCCAATAGCTATTTTGGGTCGTCAGGTTCGAACGTTGAGGTCGAAAGATATAGCTTTAGTGAATGTACAATGGAGAGGTCGCCCCGTGGAGTAGGCTACATGGTAGACCGAGCGAGAGATGCAGAGTAGACATTCTCACTTGTTTGAGGCTGCAGATATATTCTTGACCTGCTTGAAGATGAGCGTTTGTTTTAGTTGGGGAGGATGTGACAACCCGGCCCATCGTCACGTGCGTTACCACCCCGATTTTCCCCATATTATGTTTCTCTATGCTTTATTATCGGTATATGAGGTGAGCGAGTCTAATTGGATTGGTTTTGGATGGAAGTCAGACACTTAGTCTCTTAAAGGAAAGCTTGTTTTGGAAATGCCAACGAGAAGTTGACTATTTAGTTAGAGGCCTCGAAAGTGATTTTCGGTGATTCGATTACCTTACGGGGATGATTTTCTACTTAGGAGTGTTATCGGTATTGATTGTGTAAGTCATGTGTAGAATTAGGCTTGAATTGGCAAAGTTAGTATTTTGGCAAATTTCAGTTGGTAGGTGAGACTTTGATCCGGCGGTCGAAATGGAATTCTGAGAGTTGCAGTAGCTCCGTTAGGTGATTTTGGATGCACGGATAAAATTTCAGGTCATTTGGAGGTGTTTTGTTTTGGTTTTTGATCGAATGCGTTTTTCAGAAACTTGAAGAAACTTAGGCTTGAATCCGATATGAATTGAGAATTTTAGTGTTGTTTGATGTGTTTTGTTGATTGGAACAAGTTCGTATGATGCTTTGGGATATGTTGGTGCTTATGGTTGAGGTCCCGGGGGCCTCGGGCTGATTTCGGATGGCAATACATAAGATATTTGGACATAGAATATTGCAGAAATTGCACAGCTGTTGCAGGCCAATTTTGGCCTTCGCGTTCGCGGGAGCGACCCTCGCGTTTGTGTAGTAGAGTATCCCGGGCCACCACGTTCGCATGGTTGGCCTTCTGTTCGCGTAGAAGGGGCCTGGGGCCTGCCGTGTTTTTTTAATGCGTACGCGATGAGGTAGGTCGCGTTCGCGTAGGTTGAGGGCCTTGTGTATCGCGTTCGCGTAGTGTGGATCGCGTTCGCTTAGTTGGAGGACTTAGAGAATTATGTTCGCGTTTGGCTAGACACGTTTGGGTATAGTATATTTTTGGTCAGCAGAATTTGGCCTTCAAGGTAAAATCTGGGCATCCAGAAGGGGTTTTTATATAATTTCATCCGTGACCCCATTCATTATTTTCACCATTATTGACCTCCTTAAGAGCTTTTTGGTAGAAATTGAAGAGGATTCTGATGGGAATTGATTATAGGTAAGTTTCGTGACCTAGAAACGCTATTTTATTGAAGAATCAACCTTTAATTCTTGAAAAAAATCAGTGAAAATTTAAAGAATTAGGGCTTGGGTTTTGAAATGAAAATTACGGATTGGAGGGGGCATTTGAACTCCAATTTTGTTAAATTTTATATGTACGGACTCGTGGTGAGATGAGGAATCCGGTGATGTAAATTTCGTAATTTTTTGAGAAGTGGCCTCGGGTCTCGGGTCTTGCCAACTTCATGAGTTTTGATGTTTTTCTAGTCTTTTCGATTGGGCTATATTCCCATAGCCTATTGTAATGCATTCGTTGTGGTTTTGATCATATTTGAGGCACAAGGAGGCTACTCCGTGAGGAAAAGGCATAGCGATAGCGATCTAGATATCGGGCCGGCTTGAGGTGTGTAATGGGTGTTAATGATGAACTGAGGGTTTGAAACCCTGGAATATCACATTGTACCGCTGTATTGAGACGAGGGATGCGCTCTATGATGAGTGCAGGGTTGTTGGTTATTGGGGATTGTGACTTGGTCCATCCTGGTGATGTTTTCCTGTGTTTTTCTACTAGATCTTGTTGGAAACAATCATTACTTGGATTTGACTGTTGTATTTGGGCTTCGTGCTGGTTATATGAATTCTTCACGGATTGATTTTACTAATTTGCATACTTTGCACATTGTTTAACATTTTTCTAAGGTTCTTAGTAATATTTTTGCAAACACAACCCCTTTTCTAAATTTGGAAACTCAAATTTTATTTAGTTAATATGTTTGGGCTGTGGATTAGTGATTTAAAAGTGCCGAAAGGGCTTATATTGATTTCTGGAAATTATGGATGGCTCGGGCTACACGCCACAACATCGGTATATGATATTGAGGCCGAGGGCCTGGTTGGTGCCACGAGATGGCTTGTTTATTATGTTTGGGTTGTAGGATCCCCTCCGGAGTCTGTACACACCCCCAGTGATCGTCGTTGAAGTATAACATATGGTTGGCTCGGACTGTATGCCGCAGTGGGTACCTTAGAGTACCGGTGCTTGCATTGCATCATTTCTCACATGATACCTGTCATGCTTTCCTTTCTGTACTACGACTGTATTGACTTGTCGATTTCATTATTAAAGGTTTGGTTATCCCTGTTATAACTGCCTTGTATTTTTCAGTTATTTCTAACCTTAAGCTGTTATATATGCTTAATACTCACTGAGTCGGAGTACTCACTTTACTCCCTGCACCTTGTGTGTAGATTCAGGTGCATCACAATCTGAGGGAGGACCTATCTAGCTGAGCAGCACTTTTTCGGGAGCATCAAGGCAGTTGTATGGCATTCTCTGCCCTGATTCTTCCTCCCTTATCTTTTATTATTTTGCTTCTTAGACAGTATTGTTATAGGATGACACTCTATATTAGACGCTCATGGTCATGACACTGGATCCTATTACGGGCTTATGTTTCTCGTATTCTGTTTGATTTCAGTACATTTTCTCCTTTTTTATAGCCATTGGAATAATGGTTTAGAAATCTATTAACTGTGTTTAAACTCTGAAATTACCAATAGTTGTGGTTATTGTTTGAATGGTCGGGCATGCCTAACAAGGTGTTGTCGTCATCACGATCGGGGTTTGGGTCGTGATAAAGGTATGGTTAGCTGCAATTGAATATAGAAGGATCAAACCTGAATGGATCAAAGTAAATGATTTTTATTTATGAATATACAATTTAATACAAATTATCTACAATTTGTATACATATTCTGTTTAGCCAAGCTAATTTGTTTTTTTCTTTAATTTCGCCAACGTAACGAAAGCACCTAAATAGCTTTCTATGATGTCTTTGCTTGATCAAATTGAGTAGATATTTGAAGAATTTGAACACATTTCTGAGAATCCAAAAGTTGTTGCTCCTCCATTGGAACCCAAAGAGTCAATTGGAAAAGAGGACAAGAAGTCTATTCCTAAAAATATTCGAAAATCAAAAAATGGTCATGAGAAGGTAACATGTATACATAAAATTACATCTGTTCTTTAATGTATGTTAAGCCATATTTTGAAGATAACCCTTTATATTTTTAATATTTAGATTGATTTAGATCTTGCATCTTTCAGGAAAGAAGTCTTTGAAGAGCTAGGTAGCCATCGAGCGCTACTAAATGAGTCAATCAAGGCTATTTTAAAGGTGATAAATAGTTAGAATGATACTTGATGCCAAGGTAATATTTACTAGTTTATTTATTTGATAAAACTATTTCTGTCACCTTAAATTTATATTTTTATTCATAAAATAGATATCCTAACTAATATAAAAATTGTAGTTTGTTGGGAGTTCTACAAAAAATGCAAACCACCCAAAAGAAAAGAAGAATCAACAATTTCAGTTCACTAATGGAGAACCAGTGCATGCCAGCAGCACGAAAATAGGTATATTATCTACAAGTTATATACATCATATATATAAAATATCTGTAAAATATTTTCAAAATATCCATAATATATTTACAACTTATCTACAATATATATTCAATTAAATACAGTATATTTACACAGATCTACAGACTTATGTAGATTTCTATAATATACCTACATATCTCCTAAAACTGTCAAGTAACTACTATCCATTATAATTCAAATTGTTTAAACAAAACAAAGGGCACGTCAATGACATGGAAAATAATGATAAGCACGTGTTAATTTATATTCCCATTAGACGGTGATGTTGATGAAGAAAACGCAGATATTTAGAATTTTTCTACTTTCCGTTTCAATTTTTTACTATTCTATTAAGCTAGATATAAAGAATGTAAGGGTGAGGGAAGATATGCATGCATAATATCCAATTCACGGAGTGACAAAGATGTTAATGTAGGTGAAGAAGCCGAGTATGTAAATATAGGTCATTCGGACGACTTTAGAGGTGAGAAGAAGGATGTTAGACATGATAATTTTGAGCTGCCAGATAATTTCTCAAGTTGGTTAGGTTCGGCGAGCCTAACCAAGATTGAACAACACTTGTGCATCAAGGTAGAACAAGGCAGCATGGAAAGTATGTCCGATCACCATTTCTCCCTTTATAAAGTTCTGGTGGTAGTATTTCGGCTGGACCTCAAATTTTTCACCTAAAGCACCTATTTACTAGTGTTATTGGTCAAGATATTGATCCCGCGTTGTTGGAAGAATCAACAAGTGGTTATACCTTGGTACCGACACAGCTTCAAAGAGGTTAGTTTTCACAATTTGATACTTTATTCCAGTATTCATCTTTTAGATATCTACTTCATTCAACAAATTTATTTTAATTTTATTTGTTTGAATAGGAGGAATTATTTTTATTCTATATAGGATAATCAAATTAAGCAGTGGTTTGATCTTGAAGTGGAAAAGGTTGATAAGAAGGAGTGGTTCTATAATATGGCACACCCAGGACAAGTCCTCGACCACTCGGTAAACTCATACTCATAATATGTTGTTATTTCGTTGAAGTTTTTTTTATTTGTATCTATAACATTGTTATAGTGCCATCTCCAGTTTATGTAGTTATTGTATACATATATTGGAGATATTCTGCATAAATGGTTAATAACAAACTGAATTGTAGATATATTGTAGATGTTTTGTAGATAATTTATATTAATGCCTAATAACAAACAGAATTGTACTTAGTTTGTATGTGTATTGTAGATAAGTTGTAATGAGGATTAAAAAAATAAAATTATTATTTTTATGTGGATATTATGTAGATAATTTATAATACTGATTTAAAACTTATATAATTAAAGTTATTTTGTAGATTATTTTGTTGATAATTTTCAAAAGGAATAAATTAAATACAATATGTTTTTGTTGCAGTACTTTGATATTATAATGTACTACTTGAATAAAAGAGGAAAGCATGGCCCCTACAATAAGATAAGGTTTACTACCACTGATTGTATGTTCAAGACTAGAAATTAACAAATTTATAATAAGTTTATCAATTCTCCTCTAGAAAATAAGTTTGTTGTTGTCAAACACCGGGAAATCGTAGCAGAATACATATTGGGATACAGATTACTCGTAGATGTTGCAGGGGATCAAGCTGATTATGTGATCATGCCCATCAACATTTTTTAGAACAATTTCACTAATTGTTGGTTATTTTTTACATTGCCAATAGGGTTCTTTATGTGTATGATTATATTGTCTCTTCATATAAGAACCTTATTATTGAATCTGTAATCACCAAGTTTCTGTTATGATCCCCTTTCACTTGTCATGCACCGGTTTTATGGAAAGCATCCAGACATCAATTTGATGAACACTAAGGCATACATTGAAAATGATAGCTCAATGGACAAGGATAAAGCTTTAGAAATATCAAGAACGCCATTTATAAGGTCTCAAGCGAAGGAGAAGCAAGACAAGGTTGTTGGGCTTCAATGGGAGATCAAGAAGGCGCTAATGGTGGAAGAAGAGCTCAAGAATTATGGAGATAATTTAGCTAAGTGGTACACTCATTTAATTGTCCAAGTTCAAGTCCAAGAGGAGGTACATTGGGGTCCAAGCAGCAGTCAAGGAGGGCTTAAATTAGGCGCCTAAATCAACTCACAAAGGAGCCAACTTGGTGCCCAAATCTGCTCAGGAAGGTTGGCCAAAACATAGGAGAAGGAGTCAAAGTTACTTATTTTGTTTCCTAGTTTTTTAGGACATATTTGGTACATTACTAGGTAGTTAAGGTTTTTTTTTTTATTTCCTCAGTTTATTGGAATTACTTTCCAAAAGTGACTTGATTTTCACTTCCTAGAGTTTTATCTTTTCCTATGTTAGTTGGACTTGTTGTCCAAAGAATTTTGGACTTTATTTCCTTATTTTTTAGGTTGAATTTCGTGACCCCTTCCCTATGTAAAGGAGTATCTTCTTTGCTTTTAGATTCAGACTATTATCATTAAAAATTATGAGATTTTTCTTGCACTCTTGTGTGTGTCTACTCTTGGATTTATTCTTCAACCTTCAAGACTCAACTTAAGGTAGTAAAGTTAATCTCATTCGACATCTTAGTTCATTTTTAGGTATTTAAGAAAGGTGATAAGTTTAGGCTTATTATTGTTCTTGTTATTCTAAAGGGTCGGGTTTCACAATCTCTCTCCTTTGTTTTTAATTTTCTACCAAAGGCGATTAGTTCTTTTCAGTGAATCGTTGTTGTTAGGATACAATTTCAAGAATAGACTTCTTGATTCAAGAAACCCTTTTTGAATTCAATCTATCTTTAATCTTCCGTCCTTTTTTATTTCTTTATTTTATTTTAGTTTCCGCATGTCTCTTGACTTTCTTAATTTTCCTTAGTAATTTTTGAATCCTCAATATTGCTATTATCAAGTGATATCAGAGCATAGGCTAATCAAGATGTCAGTCATGCTAATCTTGGAAGGTTCTTGAACAAAAAGAAATTAAACCAAAAAAAGTATTATTGCTTATTATTATTTTTTGAATTCAAGTATTATCTGTTTTCCAAGTTAAGAAAGGAAACAAGAAGAGGAGATACTTATTCTTGAAGTTTAAGGAAATTTCTTTCCTTATTCTTGTGGATTTTGGGTTTCCTAAAATTATTTACTTTTTTTTCTACAAAACAATTCTTATTCTTTCTAGGTTTGATCGTTCATTGTTCTTTCTTTTTCAAACTCCATATTCTTATCACTAAGTGTTGTAACTAGTAAGGTTTATTAATCAATCTAAAGATTAACGACCAACAGTTGCATTGAGTTGAAAAAGGTAAGAGAGGTGCAAACATCAGAGGGAAAAGCCAAATTGAATGATATATATTACTTTGTTCAAGATGTCCCGTACAGGTAGTGATGATGAACAAAGGGTTCTTCAAGAAGCCGAAATCAAAGAAAGGAATGATATCACCTTGGAAGCTATGCACCGTCAATTTGAAAGTTGGAATTTGCAATTCCAGGAGATAAGGGACATCATTACTGAGAAAAATATTACAACAGCTGAACTTAGGAGGTGAAATAACGCTAGACCCCAATCTAGGAGAAATGTACCCGCTCCCATTGTAAATCAAGAAAACCCTATTGATGATTTTAATGATGATATTGATTTTGATAGGGTAGGAAGTGATATGAGGGGACAAAGAGGAATACTTAAAGATTCTAATATAAGTAGTATAAAGATGAAGATGACATCTTTCAAGGGAACAAGGGATCCAAACTTGTACCTTGATTGGGAGAGAAAAGTGGAAGCCATTTTTGACTGCCAGAACTATTCGGTGGGTAAGGTTAAACTTGCTACTATTGAGTATTCTGGCTATGCATCAATCTAGTGGAAAAAGCTTTCTAGGGACATATTGCAAGAAGGACAAGCACTTGTTGCTACGTGGGCCGAGATGAAGAGGGTAATGACAATGAGATTTATGCCATCACACTTTCCAGACAACAACGTCTTCAAAATTTGAGGCAAGGGTCCTTATTTGTAGATGAGTATTTTAATCCTATGGATATGGCTATGATCCAAGCTAATTGCATGGAGGAAGAGGAGGCTACAATGGCTAGGTTTTTGAATGATTTAAATAAGAATATAGCTGATGTGGTCCAATAACAACAATATATAAATTTAGATGAGTTAGTTGAATTAGTCGTAAAGGTAGAAAGACAAAACAAAAGGAGACAGAAATCTAGCTTATGGAGAAGCTGGCCAAGTACTATTCCAAAGAAGCAATGGCCGAAACCTGAGAAGACATCTACTCTTAAATTACATGAAAACAAGGGCAGGAGCAAATTGGAATCCAAGGATGGGGGTATGCCTTTGTCACGACCCAAACCCTGGTCGTGATGGCGCCCAACACAATGCTAGGCAAGCCCGACCATTTTATCCCTTAAACCAGCCAGTTATTAATCAAATTAAACTTAAACAGTGTAAATGCTCATATCAGGTGATAAACGAAATGTAAAACATACAAAATACGGTCCCAACCATATCGTGGTGTCACGAGACCGAGCCTCTACAGAATAGCATCCTACTACAACCAAGTCTAGGCAATTAGGAAATCAACAAGATGATAAAGAAGGAGAAAACAAGCTCTGCGGACGCTGGCAGCTACCTCGTAATCTCCGCAAAAGTAGACAAGGATCAGCAGCTACAATGTCTCAACTACTCTCGGGCACCTGTGGATCTGCACATAAAGTGCAGGGGAGTGGGGTGAGTATATTTCAACTCAGTGAGTAACAATAATAAATAATAACTGAAGGTAAGAACTCCTGTGCTATCACTTAGCAGTTCTAAGGCAACCCTCACAGGTACGTCATCACTATAGTAATACTCAAATCTCCCAATCCACGTTTATCTCTACAAGATTCTTACGCTGATCCAATCCTCACTCGTACCCCTACGGTGTACGGCCATCTCAACATATAAAGACACATACCTATGTCTATAATGTATATGTATTTAAGTAGATAATAGGATATGATTAAGTATAATGCTGCGGCGTGCAGCCCACTCCAATACATATACCGCTGCGGCGCGCAACCCGCTCCATTTAACATCAATGGCGCTCACTGGGGGTGTATACAGACTTCGGAGGGGCTCCCTAGGCCCAAGCACTATTATACTGCGGCGTGCAGCCCGATCCACACATGTATTACTGCGGCGTGCAGTCCGATCCAATATATATATGAATATATATTTATATTGTTGCGGCGCGCAGCCCGATCCCATAATATATACCAGTGCTCACTGAGAATGGGTGCAGACTCAGACTCCGAAGGGGCTCCTACAGCCCAAACGCAATAATACTGCGGCGTGCAGTCCGTCCCACATGTATATTACATGTATATTACTGCGGCGTGCAGTCCGATCCAATATATATACTGCTGCGGCGTGCAGCCCCGATCCAATATAGGTATATATATATATAATACCCCATAATGGGTCCTCGACCCTATCCCGATCAGTATATACATGGCCTCTCAGGCCCAATATAATATATCACATTGGGTCCTTGACCCTGTCTCAGTCAATATAGACTTGGCCTTTCAGGCCAAATATAACATCTTATAGTGGGTCCTTGACCCTATCTCTTCTCAATCGGTATAGACTTGGCCTTTCAGGCCCACTCAGCTAGGAGTGTATATTTCCAACACGATATAAGGGTCACCTAGCTTTATAGGTTCCCTAATGCTCTACAGATCGGCACAAGGCCCCAAACATGGCTATTAGCCCAATTGTACAGTTATAATCTCATTAACAGTCATACAACAAAGTATTCTATTAGCCGGGAAGGACTAAGTCCGAACCCCCAATCACAATGTCACCACGCCCGTCATAGAACGCGTGCCTCATCTCAATATAGCACTGTGAAGTGCTAGTACGGGGTTTCAAACCCTCAGTACATTGTTTACTACTACCACTCACCTCGAACCGGTAGAGGCTTCCATCCGCCTTGCGCTTGCCTCGCAAATCAATCTCCTCAGGTGCCAAATCTACTCAAAATCATAGAGAATGCATCAATATACGCTAATTTCACGAAATTCATTCGAAATAACCCAATTTATATCAAAACCCACAAGTTGTCAAAACCCGACTTTTGGTGCGCTTCTCGAAAAATTATAAAAGTTATATATTCGGAACCATCGTCTCAATACGAGTCTAGGCATATCAAATTTACCAAATTCGGACTCCATTTGCCCATTCAAAACCTTGATTTTCTAAGGTTCAAGCCTAGGGTTAAATCTTCCAAGAATCACCCCAAATCCCTCCATTTTCATGATATACTTGCATAATATTATCAATACTAATCATAGTTTAAGTCCATAGTTGATTACCTGATGATTTCCCTTGAGTTTCTCTTCAAAATCGCCCAAATCGCCTTCTTAAGCCGAGACCCAATGTGTGAAATATTTCTGAAATTTTCTAACTTCTGATACAATTAATTCACAGCGATTTTCGCTTCTGCGGCCATTTTCCGCCCCTGCGGAACCGCTTCTGCGACCAATTGGTCGCTTCTGCGAACCCAGGCCTATTTGGCCATTTCCGCTCTTGCGATACACGGACCGCTCCTGCGGGTCCGCTTCTGCGGAAATTCTTCCGCCCCTGCGGTCCTTTCCGCCTCTGCGATCAAGAGTCCGCTTCTGCGGACTCGCCTATGCGATCCACAATCCGCTTCTGCGGTCTTCTCCATCAAGCCTCCAGACCGCTTCTGCGATATCTTTCTCGCACCAGCGAAGCCGCCCCTGCGAGCCAAGCTCCGCTTTAGCGGTCTCCTCCGCTTCTGCGCCTTCTCGTCCGCTTCTGCGGACTCGTTCCTGCGCCCCCATTTCCGCAGGAGCGAAAACAACAGAACCAGAACACAAGTCTGCAATTTTCCACATTTTCTCCCGTTTAGCCATCCGAAAACACCCCGAGGCCCCCGGGACCTCATCCAAACACACCAACACATCTTAATACCTTATTCGAACTTGCTCCAATCCTCAAAACATGTCTAATAACATCAAAACCCATAATTCACATCGAATTCAAGCCTAAATTCCTTAAAACATTCCGAATTACACAATCAATCAAAAACCCGACTAAACGACGTCCGAATGACCTGAAATTTTGCAGGCACATCCAAAATCACCTAACGGAGCTACTACAACTGTCGGAATTCCATTCCGACCCCCGGATCAAAATCTCACCTACCGTTCGGATTTCGCCAAAATTCAACCTTAGCCAATTCAAGCCTATTTCTACACCGGCCTCCAAATTCAATTCCGATCGCTCCCCTAAGTCACAAATCACCTCCCGAAACTAACCGAATCATCAGAATTCGATTCCGAGCTCTCTAACCAAATTGTCAACTCCGTGTTGACTTTCCTTATTCGGGTTTCCTTCAAAAGGCTATATACCTCATTTCCAATCCAATTCACTCCTAACACCCCCGATAGACTCTAACACTTATATAAAAGCATGAATTATGTAATTACAACACAACGGGGTGGTAATTCCCGTGACGACGGGCCGGGTCGTCACATTCTCCCCTTCTTAAGCAAACGCTCGTCCTCGAGCGGGTCAAGAAACATACCTGAAGTCTCAAATAGCTGAGGGTATCTGCTCCGCATCTCCTGCTCAACCTCCCAAGTAGCCTCCTCCACGGGCCGACCTCTCCACTGCACCTTAACTGCCGCAATCTCCTTCGACCTCAATTTTCTTACCTGGCGCCCCAAAATAGAAATAGGCTCCACATCATATGATAGATCACCATCAAGCTGAATGGTACTGAAGTCTAATACATGAGATGGATCCCCAATGTACTTCCGGAGCATAGACATATGGAATACTGGATGAACGCTGGATAAGCTGGGCGGCAAGGCTAACTCATATGCCACCTCTCCAACTCTCCTGAGTATCTCAAAAGGACCAATGTACCTGGGACTCAACTTCCCTTTCTTCCCAAACCTCATGACACCCTTCATAGGTGAAACCTTCAACAATACTCTGTCACCAACCATGAAAGACAACACTCGAACCCTACGGTCCGCATAACTCTTCTGACGAGACTGTGCTGTACGAAGCCTCTCCTGGATCAACTTTGCTCTATCCAGAGCATCCTGAACTAACTCAGTCCCTATCAATCTATCCTCACCAGGCTCAAACCATCCGACGGGAGATCTACACCATCTGCCATACAATGCCTCGTACGGGGCCATCTGAATACTCGACTGGTAGCTGTTGTTGTAGGCAAACTCAGCAAGTGGCAAAAACTCATCCCATGAACCACCAAAGTCAATCACACATGCCCGTAACATATCCTCCAGGATCTGAATAGTGCGCTCAGACTGTCCGTCTGTCTGGGGGTGAAATGCTGTACTCAATGCAACCCTCGTACCCATCTCTCGCTGAAATGCTCTCCAAAATTGAGAAGTAAACTGAGTGCCTCTGTCAGATATAATAGACACTGGGACCCCATGCAACCTGACAATCTCCCAAATGAAGATCGCTGCAAACCGCTTCGATGAGTAAGTAGTACTAACTGGGATGAAATATGCGGACTTAGTCAGCCGATCAACAATCACCCATACAGAATCAAACTTCCTCGCTGTCCGAGGGAGCCTAGTAACAAAATCCATGGTGATCCTCTCCCATTTCCACTCGGGAATAACCATACGCTGAAGAACACCGCCCGGTCTCTGATGCTCATATTTGACCTGCTGGCAATTGAGGCACTTAGCTACATGCCTAACAATATCCATCTTCATTCTCCTCCACCGGTAGTGCTGTCTCAAGTCTTGGTACATCTTTGCGGCACCTGGGTGAATAGAGTACCGCGAACTGTGTGCCTCCTCAAGTATCAACTCCCGCAAACCATCAACATTGGGCACGCATATACGGCCCTGCATCCTCAGAACACCATCACCGTCGATAGTCACATCTCTAACATCATTATGCTGCACTCTGTCCTTAAGGACAAGCAAATGTGGGTCATCATACTGTCGCTCCCTGATGCGATCATATAAGGAAGATCGAGAAACAACACAAGCCAACACCCGACTCGGCTCCGAAATATCTAATCTCACTAGCCGATTGGCTAGGGCCTCAACATCATAAGCAAATGGCCTCTCCCCAACTGGGATGAAAGCTAGGCTGCCCATGCTATCCGCCTTCCGACTCAAGGCATCGGCCACCACATTGGCCTTCCCCGGATGATACAAAATAGTGATGTCATAATCCTTAAGCAACTCCAACCACCTCCGCTGTCTCAAATTAAGGTCCTTCTGTCTGAATAAGTGCTGAAGGCTGCGATGATCCGTGAACACCTCACAGGAGACACCATACAGGTAATGCCTCCAAATCTTCAAAGCATGAACTATGGCCGCTAGCTCCAAATCATGAACAGGGTAGTTCTTCTCGTGGGGCTTCAACTGACGAGAAGCATAAGCAATGACCCTACCCTCCTGCATCAACACACAACCAATGCCAACTCTCGAGGAATCACAATACACAGTAAAAGAATCTAAAGCTGACGGTAATATCAAGACCGGTGCCGTGGTCAATGCTGTCTTGAGCTTCTGAAAGCTCTCCTTACACTCCTCGGACCACAAAAATGGAGCAACCTTCTAAGTCAATCTAGTCATGGGTGAAGCAATAGAAGAGAATGTAAGGCCCCGTAAAATTTCTGTGCTTAAAAGATAGTAGCTCTGGTGTCATGGTCTGAATAACACTCGCGCTTAAAACCTGCAGTGTTCCTGACTCTGATACAGTTCTAGCTTCTAGTTTTGGTATCTCTAACGAGGATGTTAGAGGAGCCATTCACATGTTAACACAGTTAGTGGCCGCCCAGGCCCAGAGATCCCATGATGCCCCTGCATCTTCCAGCGGACAGGGAGATTCCTCCGGCTCTAGAGTCCACCAGATTCATGAATGACGCTGGGGCGTTGGTCAGCCCAAAAGACATCACAAGGAACTCATAGTGACCATATCTGGTCCTGAATGCAGTCTTCATAATGTCAGACTCTCTAATCTTTAGCTGATGGTAGCTCGAACGAAGATCAATCTTCGAGAATACCCTAGCTCCCTGGAGCTGATCAAATAAATCATCAATGCGAGCCAGAGGATACTTATTCTTTACTGTTACTTTGTTTAGCTGCCCGTAGTCAATACACATCCTCATGGATCCGTCCTTCTTCTTAACAAACAGGACCGGTGCACCCCACGGCGACACACTCGGCCGAATGAACCCCTTATCTAGGAGTTCCTGGAGCTGCTCCTTCAATTCCTTCAACTCAGTCGGTGCCATCCGATACGGAGGAATAGAAATAGGCTGAGTACCTGGCACCAAATCGATACCAAAATCAATATCCCTGTCCGGCGGGATGCCCGGCAGGTCTGAGGGAAACACATCAGGAAAGTCTCGCACAATGGGAACAGAATCAATACTGGGAGTCTAGACCTCGACCTCCCGCACAAATGCTAAATAAGAGAGACATCCCTTCCCAACCATTCGTTGGGCCTTGAGGAAAGATATTACCCTGCTAGGTACATACTCAGTCGTGCCTCGCCACTCGATCCTCTGAATGCCCGGCATAGCCAACGTGACCGTCTTAGCATGACATGGAGATAGCCAGTCCATGCCCAGTATAACATCAAAATCAATCATGCTGAGAAGCAACAGGTCTACTCGGGTCTCCAGACCTCCAATAGTGACCAAACAGGACCGGTATACATGGTCCACAACAATAGTATCCCCTACCGGGTTAGATACATGCACTGGCAGCTCAAGACTCCCTCGGGCCGTGCCCAAATGACGAGCAAAATATGTAGACACATAAGAATAAGTAAAACCGGGATCAAACAATACTGAGGCATCTCTATGGCAGACTGAAATAATACCTGTAATGACAGCATCAGAAGCAACAGCCTCAGATCGGCCCTGAAAAGCATAGCATCTAGCCTGTCCGCCTGATCGGCCTCCCCCTCGAGAGCGACCCCTAGCCGTCTGACCCTCACCCCTAGCTGGCGGGGCGGGTGCTGAAGTAGAAGGACCAGATGACGAGGGCTGCCCCCTCTGCTGATAAGATCTGGAAACAAGACGGGGACACTCCCTACGGTGGTGCCCAAACTCTCCGCACTCGTAGCAACTCCCCGGTGCCGGGTACTGAGACTGATAAGGACCTCTGGCGCTGGAGTGGCCAGCTGATGAACTAGGCCGAGATGAACCCTGAGCGGATGGGGCCTGTGAAGAACTCTGAGCTGGCATGGCACCGAGAGATGGCTGGCTCTGGTGCGAACCCTGATAACCCTGTCTAGGAGACCATCTGCGACGATCTGAGCGACCCGACTGCGAAGACCTGAAAGAGCGACCTCGGCTCTGCTGACTCTGGCCTCTGGTCTGAGTGCCACTGGAACTAGCTGCTCCTCGAGGCCTCTTGGCCTCCCTCTCATCCCGCTCCCTGCGACGATCTGTCTCTATGTCGCGAGCAATATCCATAGCATCCTCAAATGTAGGACTCAAAACCCTCTCCCGAGTCATCAGAATACGAATGGGATAAATGAAGCCGTCCACGAAGCGCCCAATCCTCTCTCTGTCGGAATGGACCAACCACGGTGCATATCTGGACAACTCTGTAAACCTGATCTCATACTCTGACACTGACATGTCCCCCTGACGGAGACCCTCAAACTGCCTACGCATCTCCTCTCTCCGAGATCGAGGCACCCATTTCTCCAAGAACATAGTGGAGAACTCCGGCCATGATAGTGGTGTCACACCTCCCTTTTTACTACCCCGAACATGCGTAAGGTGTATAAATAAGCTTGTAGAGATACCCCACTGGACTCCAATATCCCTGCCGTACGAAGCATCCGACGGCACTTATCCGGAAAACCTTGGGCGTCCTCGCCGGAGCACCAATGAACACCGGAGGAGATAACCTCGGTGAACCTCTCGAGACGACGTCGCTCATCGTCCGTCATAGATGGGACCTTGTCCCCCGAATCCGATTTGTCGGTCGAACCGGTACCACATGCCGAACCGGAGGAGCCTCCGGTGTCCGTAAGCCTCCGCACCGCCGGCTCTGGAGTGCGTACTGCGGGGGTCTGATGACCACCCCCGATCCCCGATGCAGCTGCTGCAGTAGTAACTGAAACCGCCTGTGCTAGGCCAGTGCAGACTACTAGTATCTGAGCCAGGGTCTCCTGTAGACCCGGAATGACAATGGGCACAGCTGGTGTCTGATTTGGTACTACTGGCACCTCTGCAACTGGGGGCTGTGGGTCAGCTGGCACTGCCTCAGCTGCCCTAACTCCGCCACGACCACGGCCACGTCCTCGGCCTCTAGCAGGTGGTAGTGGTGGTCGTCCTCCACGTCTGGATGATCGAGTTCTCGCCATCTGCGAGAGAATAGAATGTCAAAGTTCAGTTCAAGGCAAAAGTAATCACACGACAAGAATTCCAAGAATTGAAACTTTTCCTAAAAAGGTTTGCAGCCTCCCGAGGATAAGTACAGGCGTCCCCGCACCGATCCACGAGACTCTACCAATCGGCTCATGACTCGCGAGACCTGTTAACCTAGGCTTTGATACCAACTTGTCACGACCCAAACCCTGGTCGTGATGGCGCCCAACACAATGCTAGGTAAGCCCGACCATCTTATCCCTTAAACCAACCAGTTATTAATCAATTTAAACTTAAACAATAAATGCTCATATCAGGGTGATAAACGAAATGTAAAACATACAAAATACGGTCCCAACCATATCGTGGTGTCACGAGACCGAGCCTCTACAGAATAGCATCCTACTACAACCAAGTCTAGGCAATTAGGAAATCAACAAGATGATAAAGAAGGAGAAACAGGCTCTGCGGACGCTGGCAGCTACCTCGTAATCTCCGCAAAAGTAGACAAGGATCGGCAGCTACAATGTCTCAACTGCTCTCGGGCACCTGTGGATCTGCACAGAAAGTGCAGGGGAGTGGGGTGAGTATATTTCAACTCGGTGAGTAACAATAATAAATAATAACTGAAGGTAAGAACTCCTGTGCTATCACTTAGCAGTTCTAAGGCAACCCTCACAGGTACGTCATCACTATAGTAATACTCAAATCTCCCAATCCACGTTTATCTCTACAAGATTCTTACGCTGATCCAACCCTCACTCGTACCCCCATGGTGTACGGCCATCTCAACATATAAAGACACATACCTATGTCTATAATGTATAAGTATTTAAGTAGATAATAGGATATGATTAAGTATAATGTTGCGGCGTGCAGCCCGCTCCAATACATATACCACTGTGGCGTGCAGCCCGCTCCTATTTAACGTCGACGGCGCTCACTGGGGGTGTATACAGACTTCGGAGGGGCTCCCTAGGCCCAAGCACTATTATACTGCGGCGTGCAGCCCGATCCACACATGTATTACTGCGGCGTGCAGTCCGATCCAATATATATATATGAATATATATTTATACTGCTGCGGCGCGCAGCCCGATCCCATAATATACACCAGTGCTCACTGAGAATGTGTGCAGACTCAGACTCCGAAGGGGCTCCTACAGCCCAAGCACAATAATACTGCGGCGTGCAGTCCGTCCCACATGTATATTACATGTATATTACTGCGGCGTGCAGTCCGATCCAATATATATACTGCTGCGGCGTGCAGCCCGATCCAATATAGGTATATGTATATAATACCTCATAATGGGTCCTCGACCCTATCCCGGTCAATATGTGCTTGGCCTCTCATGCCCAATATAATATATCACAGTGGGTCCTAGACCCTATCTCAGTCAATATAGACTTGGCCTTTCAGGCCCACTCAGCTAGAACAAGGAATTCCACCCTAGATAATCTCTCTCAATGTACACATCTAGTACAGGCTCATATTTTATGCTATACAGTTAGAGCTACGGCTGAGTGTATGTTTCCAACATGATATAAGGGTCACCTAGCTCTATAGGTTCCCTAATGCTCTACGGATCGGCACAAGGCCCCAAACATGGCTATTAGCCCAATTGTACAGTTATAATCTCATTAGCAGTCATACAACACAGTATTCTATTAGCCGGGAAGGACCAAGTCCAAGTCCCCAATCACAATGTCACCACGCCCGTCATAGAACGCGTGTCTCATCTCAATATAGCACTGTGAAGTGCTAGTCCGGGGTTTCAAACCCTCAGTACATTGTTTACTACTATCACTCACCTCGAACCGGTAGAAGCTTCAATCCGCCTTGCGCTTGCCTCGCAAATCAATCTCCTCGGGTGCCAAATCTGCTCAAAATCATAGAGAATGCATCAATATACGCTAATTTCACGAAATTCATTCGAAATAACCCAATTTATATCAAAACCCACAAGTTGTCAAAACCCGACTTTTGGTGCGCTTCTCAAAAAATTATAAAAGTTATATATTCGGAACCCTCGTCTCAATATAAGTCTAGGCATATCAAATTTACCAAATTCGGACTCCATTTGCCCATTCAAAACCTTGATTTTCTAAGGTTCAAGCCTAGGGTTAAATCTTCCATGAATCACCCCAAATCCCTCCATTTTCATGATATACTTGCATAATATTATCAATACTAATCATAGTTTAAGTCCATAGTTGATTACCTGATGATTTCCCTTGAGTTTCTCTTCAAAATCGCCCAAATCGCCTCCTTAAGCCGAGACCCAATGTGTGAAATATTTCTGAAATTTTCTAACCTCTGATACAATTAATTCACTGCGATTTTCGCTTTTGCGGACCATTTTCCGCCCCTGCGGAACCGCTTCTGCGACCAATTGGTCGCTTCTGCGAACCCAGGCCTATTTGGCCATTTCCGCTCCTGCGATACACGGACCGCTCCTGTGGGTCCGCTTCTGCGGAAATTCGTCCGCCCCTGCGGTCCTGTCCGCCTCTGCGATCAAGAGTTCGCTCCTGCGGACTCGCCTATGCGATCCACAATCCGCTTCTGCGGTCTTCTCCATCAAGCCTCCAGACCGCTTCTGCGATATCCCTCTCGCACCAGCGAAGCCGCTCCTGCGAGCCAATCTCCGCTTCAGCGGTCTCCTCCGCTTCGGCGCCTTCTTGTCCGTACCTGCGGACTCTCTCCTGCGCCCCCATTTCCGCAGGAGCGAAAACAACAGAACCAGAACACAAGTCTGCAATTTTCCACATTTTCTCCCGTTTAGCCATCCAAAAACACCCCGAGGCCCCCGAGACCTCATCCAAACACACCAACACATCTTAATACCTTATTCGAACTTGCTCCAATCCTCAAAACATGTCTAATAACATCAAAACCCATAATTCACATCGAATTCAAGCCTAAATTCCTTAAAACATTCCGAATTACACAATCAATCAAAAACCCGACTAAACGACGTCCGAATGAATTGAAATATTGCAGGCACATCCAAAATCACCTAACGGAGCTACTGCAACTATCGGAATTCCATTCCGACCCCCGGATCAAAATCTCACCTACCGTTCGGATTTCGCCAAAATTCAACCTTAGCCAATTCAAGCCTATTTCTACACCGGGCCTCCAAATTAAATTCCGATCGCTCCCCTAAGTTGCAAATCACCTCCAGGAACTAACCGAATCATCAGAATTCGATTTCGAGCTCTCTAACCAAATAGTCAACTCCATGTTGACTTTCCTTATTCGGGTTTCCTTCAAAAGGCTATATGCCTCATTTCCAATCCAATTCACTCCTAACACCCCCGATAGACTCTAACACTGATATAAAATCATGAATTATGTAATTACAATACAACGGGGTTGTAATTCCCGTGACGACGGGCCGGGTCGTCACAGCCTTTTATGCCTAAGATTTCTACTTTTACTTCTTCGATTAAATGTAAAGTGTCAAGGGATATGCCATAAGGCTTATAAATGCCCAAGTAGAAGAAACATTCTAATAAAAGGGGATGGGAGATTATTCAGACTATTATCAATAAAAATTATGATATTTTTCTTGCACTCTTGTTTGTGGCTACTCTTGGATTATTTTTCAACCTTAAAGACTCAACTTAAGGTGGTAAGATTAAACTCTTTCAAAATCTTAGATCTTTCTTTCAAAGTATTACATCACCTCTAGGTATTCAAGAAAGGTTATAAGTTTAGGCTTATTTCTTGTTATTCTATAGGGTTGGGTTTCACTATCTATCTCTTATTTTTAACTCTCTAACAAAGGCGATTAGTTCTTTATTAGCTAATTATTATTGTTAGGATTCAATTTGAAGAATAGACTTCTTGAATTCAAGGAACCCTTTCATGAATTTAATTTATCTTTAATTTTTCATCCTTTTTCGTTTCTTTATATTCATTTAGCTTCTGCACGTTTCTTGACCTTTTTGTTTTTCTTTAGTAATTCTTGAATTTCCTATCATGTTGTTGTCGGTAAAAGTTTTTACTAACCCTATTGACATTCAGTGGGTCGTCGGAGAGATACCACAGCAAAAAGAAGAATCACTGTATGAAGAATCTTATCTCTTTCTATCTATTTAACATTTTTTGTTCATTGTTTGTTAAATATTGACACTTTTTTATTTCTGCAGTGATTGCGGCGTATATCTTGCTACCTGTACATAGTATGTCGACATTGGAGAACTAGCAGTTCCTGTGAATGATCTTTCTGACATTGATCAACATCATAGACGTTGTGGAGCGCTACTGTGGGACTATGCTAAGAAGAAGAAAGAGAATGGTGCAGTTAGTGAAAATGAGGTGACTGGCAGATTAGCTGTAAGGCCCCGTAAAAATTTTTGTGCATAAAACCTAGTAGTTGTGGTGTCATGGTCCGAATAATGTGTTAGGAATGCGTAGAATAAAATGTAGAGATTAAAATTTTCCAGAAAAATGTCAAATATGCGGTCAAGAATGCGACCGCAAACCTGACATGCGGACCGCATTCTTACCGCAAATCGTTCCACAGAGTTGCCCAAAATCGTGTCAAAAGTGCGGTCGATATGCGATCGCATGTCAAATCTGCGGTGCACTTTTGCGACCGCAGAATCAACAGGCGGTCCGCATAGTGACCGCATTCCTTAACAGAACCTGCACAACTTTGAGGCCATTTTGCGGTCACTTTGCGGACCGCATGTGGATTCTGCGGTCGCATAGTGACCGCATATTCGACCCCGGCCCAGATTTTGTAACATTTTGACCCGATCTCTTCTTTAATATAACACACTTCTTCTTCATTTTATCATATTATCTTACCAAAAATTAGAGAGAGAAGAGAGGGTTTTTAGAGAGAGAAGTTCTTCATCTTCAAGGATTGTTTCAACCCCTTAATTCCAAGGGATCCTAGGGCAAGGATTCAACTTCCCCAATCTTTTCAAGGTAAAAACCCTAACTATTTTCTTGATTTTCAGTTTTAATTGGGTAAAGAGAGGTTTTCATATAGTAGCTTTTAAAAGTAGAATTTTTACACTCATGCATGATTATTGAACTTGATTTCTAGTAAAAAGAAGTGAGTAGAAGTAAAAGTCTTCAAGAACAAGGTTGGCAAGAGTAGGATATCTTGGGTAATCATAAAGTAGGAAGAAAACTCATCACCAGGTATGTATGGCTAATTTTGATTCTTGTAAAATCGCCCAAATGTGTGCGAATTGTCTTGGCATGTGTCAAATTGAGAAATTTTATGAAATCCTTTGATTTCCTTGTTGAGCATTTGATTGATGTTGAACTACGTATGGTATGGAATATGAATTGAAAGATAAAAAGGTAATCAAGGTTGGTAAAGAATTGGGAACAACCATTGTGATGGCATATTTGGCTTATTGTGGAAAGACTTTGAAACACCTTAATTGTGGTGAATTGTTGAACATGATTATGTGGGCATTTTCGATTTTGGAATACTTGTAACATGGTTGTGATATTGAATTGAGAAGAAATTGAGAACATGAACCAATGTGTAAGTTGCTTATTTGAACTTGTTGAAATTGTGTGTAGTACCTTATCTGCTGTTTGAAATTGTTGTGTTTTCAACTGTAAGGCGGGGTCGTGTTGCGCGCCGCAACGTGGTGAAATAAGGTGTGGGTTGGGGTGATAAGGGTGGCCGAGGTAATAAGGGTGGTCGGGGGCAATAAGGATGGAAAGCGATCGAAATCGCTATTGAAAATTGATACAAAAATCAATAATGTGAAATTGTGAAAGGAGACAACAGGAGAGTTTGCAACCTGTGGGGCACTGATTGCCCCTTTGTTTGACTACTTGTGCTTTACGTGATTGATTGGTTATTGTTAAATTGGTTGATTGTAGAAAGTGCTTTGTGTTGAGAATTATTTGAAATAAGGAAAATGTGGAAACATGGTTGGTTGGCTTAATTAATTGTTGATGTAATTTAATGGCTTGAGTTTACTTGGGACAAAGTTTGTCCATACATACCAGTACAATTCAAGTGTACTGACGTCCCTTTTGCCGGGGGCGCTACATTCGTGTTATGATTGTAGGTGGATCAGCAGCAGGCACTTCAGCTCATCGGCAGTAGTATCTTTCATCCTCCACTGCCCGTTTTTGGTGAGCCCCTTTCTTCCTCGGGGCCTTGTGTGGTTCTTGCCACTTCGATTTAGATTTTCATTTTGGTTTGTAAGGTATAGCCGGAGCCTTGTTACCGGCAAGTATTGTATTTTCCTTTTGTATCCTAGAGGCTCCGTAGACATGTAAACTGTGGGACTCCAGTCTTATGTATATTGTGTTATGTCGGGCGTCGTAAAAATTGAAATCTTGTTAATGAATCACTCGTATCGTTTTATTTGTTTAATGTGAAATCAATTATGATTAGTAATATATTTGGTTAATGAGAAATAGTCAACACAGGGGTAACGCGTGGGAATGAAAGGCACCTAGGTCCGCTTGACTGGGGCAACCCGGTCAGGCGCCGGTCATGTTCCTCGATTTGGGGCGTGACAAACTTGGTATCAGAGCTTAAGGTTTTAAAGTGTCCTAGGATGTCTCGGAGCCGTGTCTAGTAGTGCCCTTCTTATAGGTGTGTTGTCGACCACATCATATAAGTAGGGGGCTACACGGGCATTTAGGAATTTACCTACTTCTTTGTTAATCTATATCGTGCGGTAAAGTGCAATGTGGAGATATCCGTGTCTAATTCGTGCCTTGTTCCCAAATTTTCAGAATATGGCACCTAAGAAGAAGGCTAGACTCGGCCTTAGGGCCAATGCCGGCCCAAGTGCAGCTGTTAATCATGTACCCGATGCCGTGGGAGAGAATGACCCACCAGTCCCGAATTTGCCTGGCCCATCTGTTCAAAACCCAAGTGTCCCTATTCCAGCCGCGGCAGAGGATGCTACCATTCCTCCTGCCGGTGTTCCTGACTCAGATACAGTTCCCGCTTCGGGCTCCGGTATCTCTAATGAAGAACTTAGGGGAGCCATCCATATGTTAACACAATTAGTGGCTGCCCAGGCCCAGAGATCCCATGATGCCCCTGCATCCTCCAGCGGACATGGAGATTCCTTTGGTTCCAGAGTCCACCAGTTCTTGCGATTGGCCCCTCCAGAATTTTTAGGTACCGATCCAGAGGCTGACCCACAGGAATTCCTTGATGAGATATACAAGACCCTCAGAGTGATGAAGGCTACAGATATAGAGGGGGTAGAGTTGGCCTCTTACAGGCTGAACGGAGCGGCACGTTCATGGTTCGAAATGTGGGAGGATTCCCGTGAGGAAGGGAGCCCTCCGGCCAGGATGGGATGAGTTCGTAGATGCATTTATGGACCACTTCTTGCCTGCCGAGGTGATGGCAGCCCGTGCCACTGAGTTCGAGGTTCTCAAACAGGGCAGTATGAGTGTTTGGGAGTATCACATGGAGTTCGTAAGGTTGTCCAAGTACGCTCCTCATTTAGTGTCGACCATGGATGCCCGGGTTCGACGGTTTGTACAGGGCCTTAGCCCTTTGGTAGTGAATGAGGCCGCCACAGCCGCTTTGCACTCAGACATGAACTATGGGAGGATTGTGGGATTTGCTCAGGCCACAGAGGCCAGGAAATTGAAGATTCGTGCAGAAAGAGAAAGTAGCAGCAGGGCCCGGTCAATGGGTCGTTCAGGGAGATCACTTCCAGGGAAGGGGTCATCAGGGCCATCCCAGTCATATGCTCGGTCCTCCGCGAGTGCACCGCCATCCGTGCACAGTCATCAGCAGGGCAGTTACTCGAGACCCGGTTTAGACAGCAGGAGGTCTCGTCAGTCTGGTCATCCTGGGGTGAGATCCCAGCAGCAGGGGAGACCTACATGCCCCAAGTGTGGGAGATTTCATACAGAAACTTGCTACCTTGACCTTCCAGTGTGTTTCGGGTGCGGGGTGAGAGGTCATATTCAGCGGGACTGCCGTGCACCCCGTCAGGGTATAGGTAGGGGATCTGCTCAGTCATCCGGTTCTTCAGCTGCTACATCATCAGCGCGTACTCCAGCAGCAGCAGGGCGTGGTGCAGCTAGGGGTGGAGCTCAGGGTAGGGGTGGACCTAGCCGATTCTATGCATTGAGTGGCCGCCAAAATGCTGAGGCTTCTCCAGATGTTGTTACAGGTATCATGTCTGTTCAGACTATTGATTGTTATGCCCTTATTGATCCAGGGTCCTCCTTGTCTTATGTTACTCCATTCATTGCTTCAAGTTTTGGGATAGAACCCGAACAGCTTCATGAGCCGTTCTTTGTGTCGACACCTATTGGTGATTCTATTACAGCCTCACGAGTCTATAGGAATTGTGTTGTTACGGTGGGTGGTCGTGATACCACAGCCGATCTTATTGAGCTTGGGATGGTAGATTTTGATGTAATTATGGGGATGGATTGGCTCTATTCGTGCTTTGCCAAACTTGACTGTCGAACGAGAGTTATGAGGCTCGAGTTCCCTAACGAGCCGGTTATTGAATGGAGAGGAAATGGTGTAGTGCCAAGGGGTAGGTTTATTTCCTACCTTAAGGCTTCGAAGATGATTAAGAAAGGGTGTATCTATCACCTGGTTCGGGTAACGGACAACACCTCAGATGTGCCTACCCTCGAGTCCGTGCCAATTGTGAATGAATTTCCTGAAGTGTTTCCAGATGAGCTTCCAAGCATCCCGCCGGATAGGGAGATTGATTTCGGAATTGACGTATTGCCAGATACTCAGCCAATATCCATTCCACCTTACAGAATGGCGCCAGCAGAGTTAAGGGAGTTAAAGGAGCAGCTGAGGGATTTATTAGAGAAAGTGTTCATACGACCGAGTGTGTCGCCATGGGGTGCTCCGGTTCTCTTTGTCAGAAAGAAGGATGGGTCACTTCGAATGTGTATTGATTATCGGTAGCTCAACAAAGTCACCATTAAGAATAAATATCCATTGCCTCGAGTGGATGATCCGTTTGACCAATTGCAGGGAGCGAGGTTCTTCTCAAAGATTGATTTACGGTCTGGGTACCACCAGTTGAAAATCAGGGAGCAGGATATTCCTAAGACCGCCTTCAGAACTCGTTATGGTCACTTCGAGTTTTTGGTCATGTCTTTTGGGCTAACCAATGCCCCAGCAGCTTTCATGGACCTTATGAATCGGGTTTTCAAGCCATTCCTAGATTCCTTTGTGATTGTATTCATTGACGATATTCTCATCTACTCTCGGAGCGGGGAAGATCATGCCGTTCACCTCAGAGCAGCATTGCAGACCCTTCTTCAGCATCAATTGTATGCCAAGTTCTCAAAATGTGAGTTTTGGTTGGAGTCCGTAGCTTTTCTAGGGCATGTTATTTCCAATGAGGGAATTATGGTGGATCCTCAGAAGATTGCGGCAGTGAAAGATTGGCCTAGACCCACGACCCCGACAGAGATTCGCAGCTTTTTGGGTCTGGCAGGGTACTATCGGAGGTTTGTAGAGGGATTCTCAACCCTCGCCTCCCCATTGACTAAATTGACGCAGAAGCAGTTAAGTTCCAGTGGTCCGAAGCATGTGAGAAAAGTTTCCAAGAATCTGAAGTCAAGATTGACCTCGGCACCAGTATTGGCCTTGCCAGAAGGCACAGAGGGATTTGTAGTCTATTGTGATGCCTCCGGAGTCGGTTTGGGATGTGTATTGATGCAGCACGGAAAGGTTATAGCTTATGCTTCCAGACAACTCAAGAACCATGAGAAGAATTATCCGACGCATGATCTGGAACTTGCAGCTGTTGTGTTTGCCTTGAAAATATGGCGACACTATCTTTATGGGGTTCATGTAGATGTGTTTTCAGACCACAAGAGCCTCCAGTATTTGTTCAAGCAGAAAGAGCTGAATCTGAGACAACGGCGGTGGTTAGAATTACTCAAGGACTATGATATGGACATATTGTACCATCCAGGGAAGGCAAATGTGGTAGCCGACGCTCTTAGTCGGAAATCCATGGGTAGTTTGGCTCATTTGGGTGTGGATCAGAGACCCCTGGCTCGAGAGGTCTACCAATTAGCCAGCTTGGGGGTTCGTATCTCGGCGTCAGCCGAGGGGGATATCTTGGTGCATAATGGAGCAGAATCATCGTTGGTCGCGGAAATCAAGGAAAAACAGTTCATGGATCCAGCATTGGTTCGGGTGAAGGAAGCAATCATGAATGACAAGACCTCAGCATTTGTACTCAGCAGCGAAGATGGTGTATTGCGGTGTCAAGATAGGCTATGTGTTCCGGATGTGGACGAGCTTCGGGAAAGAGTGATGGCAGAGGCTCATACTTCCAGGTATTCTGCGCACCCTGGTTCAACGAAAATGTATCACGATCTCAAGGAGATTTATTGGTGGAACGGTATGAAAAGGGATGTGGCAGGCTTTGTAGCTAAATGTCCGAACCGTCAACAAGTGAAGGCCGAGCATCAACGGCCCGGTGGATTAACTCAGCCTTATAGAAATACCAAGGTGGAAATGGGAGATGATCAATATGGATTTCGTGGTGGGGTTACCTCGCACTCAGCGTAAGTTCGATTCAATATGGGTGATAGTAGATCGACTCACCAAATCAGCTCACTTCCTGCCTGTCAAGTCCACTGATACTGCGGAACAATATGCAAGATTGTACATCAAAGAGATAGTAAGGCTTCATGGCACTCCACTTTCTATCATCTCAGATCGCGGGGCTCAGTTCACCGCTAACTTTTGGAAGATGTTTCAGCAAGGTTTGGGAACTCAGGTGAATCTCAGCACAACTTTCCATCCACAGACCGATGGACAGGCCGAGCGGACCATTCAGACGCTTGAAGATATGTTGCGGGCTTGTGTCTTAGATTTTAAAGGTAATTGGGATGAACACTTGCCACTGATAGAATTTGCTTACAATAACAGCTATCATGCTAGCATTCAGATGGCCCCATTTGAGGCATTGTATGGGAGAAGATGTAGATCGCCAATCGGGTGGTTTGAGGTAGGTGAAGCGGAATTGCTTGGGCCAGATATGGTGTACGAAGCTATGGAAAAGGTCAAAGTTATTCAGGAGAGAATGAAAACAGCACAGAGTCGTCAAAAGTCCTATGCAGACGTTCGTCGAAGGGATTTGGAGTTTCAAGTTGATGATTGGGTGTTCTTGAGGGTATCTCCTATGAAGGGAGTCATGCGATTCGGAAAGAAAGGGAAATTGAGTCCTAGGTATGTCGGGCCATATCGGATCGCTCAAAGGATTGGTCAAGTTGCTTATAGGCTAGAGTTGCCTCCTGAGATGTCATCAGTGCATCCGGTATTCCATGTGTCCATGTTGAAGAAAGTGATTGGAGATCCATCCACCATCATGCCAGCCGAAGCTATAGAGGTTAATGAAGATTTGTCATATGAAGAAGTTCCAGTTGCCATTCTTGATAGGCAAGTCCGTAAGTTGAGAAATAAGGAAGTTGCCTCTGTTAAAGTATTGTGGCGAAGTCAACAAGTTGAGGAGGCCACATGGGAAGCGGAAAAAGAGATGAAGGAAAAGTACCCCCATTTGTTCGATCAAGCCTAGAGGAAATTAGGTGACCCTCCTACTCCTAGTAACTGTCATCTTGCCTAAGTTGTTTCCCTCTTAGTATTAGTAAAGTCCCCTTCATTTTGTAATGAGTTAATTGTGTTGTTACCTTGGGTCACTTGAACCGTTCTTGAAAAATGAAAGCCTTATAAAGATTTACGTGTTTAATAAACTACTAATAGTAAGTATAGATTGGTAATGGTTTGTTAAGTGCACATGGTGTGTTAAATTGGTTAAGTAAGGTAAGAATTCATTGACGTGACTAGTTTATGTGCAATTGTAATAATGTGATGGAATATGTGCATTCGTTGAGGTAAGAAAGTGTATACCAATTGTGAAAAGTGTTGTAGTTGTATATTGTTGTTTGGTAATGTGTTTCGGGGGCCCTCTGACAGGTGGATATGTCCATAATACAAAGGAAACTCTGGCGAAATTTTTCTAAAATATAAGAGTTAGTCAAAATTTTGATAGCTTGCACATCATGTCTTTCAAAACTCATTTATTTCAAAATCCTCATTCGAGGACGAATGATCTTAAGGGGGGGAGGATGTAAGGCCCCGTAAAAATTTTTGTGCATAAAACCTAGTAGTTGTGGTGTCATGGTCCGAATAATGTGTTAGGAATGCGTAGAATTCTTCGCGGCGAGCTTGCTCGCCGCGGTTCGAACCCTTGGTAGTGATTTAAGTTTCAAAATGCAGAGAATAAAATTTTCCAGAAAAATGTCAAATATGCGGTCAAGAATGCGACCGCAAACCTGACATGCGGACCGCATTCTGACCGCAAATCGTTCCAGAGAGTTGCCCAAAATCATGTCAAAAGTGCGGTCGATATGCGATCGCATGTCAAATCTGCGGTGCACTTTTGCGACCGCAGAATCAACATGCGGTCCGCATAGTGACCGCATTCCTTAACAGAACCTGCACAACTTTGAGGCCATTTTGCGGTCACTTTGCGGACCGCATGTGGATTCTGCGGTCGCATAGTGACCGCATATTCGACCCCGGCCCAGATTTTGTAACATTTTGACCCGATCTCTTCTTTAATATAACACACTTCTTCTTCATTTTATCATATTATCTTACCAAAAATTAGAGAGAGAAGAGAGGGTTTTTAGAGAGAGAAGTTCTTCATCTTCAAGGATTGTTTCAATCCCTTAATTCCAAGGGATCCTAGGGCAAGGATTCAACTTCCCCAATCTTTTCAAGGTAAAAACCCTAACTATTTTCTTGATTTTCAGTTTTAATTGGGTAAAGAGAGGTTTTCATATAGTAGCTTTTAAAAGTAGAATTTTTACACTCATGCATGATTATTGAACTTGATTTCTAGTAAAAAGAAGTGAGTAGAAGTAAAAGTCTTCAAGAACAAGGTTGGCAAGAGTAGGATATCTTGGGTAATCATAAAGTAGGAAGAAAACTCATCACCAGGTATGTATGGCTAATTTTGATTCTTGTAAAATCGCCCAAATGTGTGCGAATTGTCTTGGCATGTGTCAAATTGAGAAATTTTATGAAATCCTTTGATTTCCTTGTTGAGCATTTGATTGATGTTGAACTACGTATGGTATGGAATATGAATTGAAAGATAAAAAGGTAATCAAGGTTGGTAAAGAATTGGGAACAACCATTGTGATGGCATATTTGGCTTATTGTGGAAAGACTTTGAAACACCTTAATTGTGGTGAATTGTTGAACATGATTATGTGGGCATTTTCGATTTTGGAATACTTGTAACATGGTTGTGATATTGAATTGAGAAGAAATTGAGAACATGAACCAATGTGTAAGTTGCTTATTTGAACTTGTTGAAATTGTGTGTAGTACCTTATCTGCCTATTTGAAATTGTTGTGTTTTCAACTGTTAGGCGGGGTCGTGTTGCGCGCCGCAACGTGGTGAAATAAGGTGTGGGTTGGGGTGATAAGGGTGGCCGAGGTAATAAGGGTGGTCAGGGGCAATAAGGATGGAAAGCGATCGAAATCGCTATTGAAAATTGATACAAAAATCAATAATGTGAAATTGTGAAAGGAGACAACAGGAGAGTTTGCAACCTGTGGGGCACTGATTGCCCCTTTGTTTGACTACTTGTGCTTTACGTGATTGATTGGTTATTGTTAAATTGGTTGATTGTAGAAAGTGCTTTGTGTTGAGAATTATTTGAAATAAGGAAAATGTGGAAACATGGTTGATTGGCTGTCTTGTCATCGTGATCCTTGTTTAACGGCTTGAGTTTACTTGGGACAAAGTTTGTCCATACATACCAGTACAATTCAAGTGTATTGATGTCCCTTTTGCCGGGGACGCTACATTCGTGTTATGATTGTAGGTGGATCAGTAGCAGGCACTTCAGCTCATCAGCAGTAGTATCTTTCATCCTCCACTGCCCGTTTTTGGTGAGCCCCTTTCTTCCTCGGGGCCTTGTGTGGTTCTTGCCACTTCGATTTAGATTTTCATTTTGGTTTGTAAGGTATAGCCGGAGCCTTGTTACCGGCAAGTATTGTATTTTCCTTTTGTATCCTAGAGGCTCCGTAGACATGTAAACTGTGGGACTCCAGTCTTATGTATATTGTGTTATGTCGGGCGTCGTAAAAATTGAAATCTTGTTAATGAATCACTCGTATCATTTTATTTGTTTAATGTGAAATCAATTATGATTAGTGATATATTTGGTTAATGAGAAATAGTCAACACAGGGGTAACGCGTGGGAATGAAAGGCACCCAGGTCCGCTTGACTGGGGCAACCCGGTCAGGCGCCGGTCATGTTCCTCGATTTGGGGCGTGACATTAGCAAGGAAAAAAGGTGCACTAGTTGTGAACGAGAAAACACAAGTCCTGAGAAAGAAGAATTAGTTTCAATTTTTTTGTATGGAAAATGTAGTTAAATTGTTTAGTTGCAGCTAGCTTTGTAGAAAGATAGTAGACAAGTTTATGAACAAGATTGTTGATGTTTAATTGTAGCAGATTTGTGCTACAATTATTTTTCCTTTTATTTTTTTATTTTATCCAGTATACTAGTTTGAACATGGAAGAAACAATATGTTATTTTTACATTCACTTGTTGAAAGTAAATAGTACTTGATGTAATTATAGTTACCGGTTAACTCCTTTTCAGCTTAATTATTATGTAGTTACTCCGTCGACTCTAGATTATGTAGTTATTTTACAGTTTTTTGTATTTTTTTTGTAGAAAAATTATAAGGATCATTAGAACTATCGATAGGTGCAAGAGATAATAAAACAATTGTGTATTATATATATAAATCATTCACAAACCAATCAAGCTATTAAAGTATTAACTCAATAAAGCATACTAACTAAACAAAACAATTTCAAACTAACTATATTAAGTGTTGAAGGTGCCTCAACTATTACACATCAAATATAATTCTCCTGAACTCATAAATAATTTTTATGAAAAATTCAGTTTACTACAAAAGCGTTTATTTATTTTTGGGAGAATTCTTGCAAGATCATTTGTTATGCCCTTCTACTTTGCAGTTGTCACATGAAACCTTGTACTTCTTTGAATTTAATTCCTCATATATTTTGTATCTTTGCTATTGAGGTCTTGCTGGTTGTCTTTTCCCACCTGAAGGTTGATTTCCAATTTCTTCAGTTATATATTGTGGCACATTCTATTTACTTTCATCAGGTAGGGAATTTACTAGTATTTCATAAGTACGCAAGAGGCTCTCCCTTGTGTAATAAGGAGAACAATAGTGTCACAACCAAACGCCGGTCGTGATGACGTCCAACACATTACTAGGCAAGCCCAACCATTACCCGTTAACCAATCCAATTATTATTTCAAATATTCCAATTTAGGTTAAATTTCCTAATTTCATAATAATGATAATAATGCGAAAAGCAAAATAGTCGAAATAACAGCCCAATAAGATCTGGTGTCACAAGTCTGAGCATGTAAACAACTAAATAATATCCTATACAAACAAGTCTAAAGCAGAAGTACAAGAGATAATGTGAAGGAGAGATCGGGTCCTGCAGACGCCGGCAGATTTTCAGGTTAATAACTCCGCAATAAGCTTAAACAGCAGTAATATATCAACTGCCCTCCTGGATTCCTGTATCTGCACACAAGGTGCAAGGAGTAGAGTGAGTACTCCAACTCAGTAAGTAATAGCAATAAATAATAACTGAAGGAAAGAAAACTTGTAAGAACACTAAACAGTTCTAAAAGTAACAGTACCGGTTGGAACGTTTATAAAAGAGGATAGTCCAGTATCAATCTACTACTGTCCAACAATTATCCAACAATACATGTAGCCCGATCCTTACTAATATTGATGCGGCGTGCAACCTGATCCAATATAATAATATATATAGTGCTGTGACGTGCAACCCGATCTATTATAATATATATAATGCTGCGGGATGCAGCCCTACCCAATATAATAGTAAATGCACTCACTAAGGGTGTGTGCAAACTCTGGAGGGGCTCCTTCAACCCAAGCGCTATAATAATGCGGCGTGCAGTCCCGACCCATATATATATATATATATATATATATATATATATATATATATATATATATATATATATATATATATATATATATACATTAAAGTGTGCAGTCCGATCCAATACATGTATAAATATATATATATATATATATATATTGCTGCGGCGTGCAGCCCGATTCACGATATATCAAATACCTCACTATGGGTCCTCAACCCCTCTCGGTCAATATAGACTTGGTCTCACGGGCCCACTCTGCTAGAACAGAGAGTTCAACCCTATGTATTCTCACTTAGCGTACATTTTCTAATACCGGTTCATGTTATGCTTTACAGTTAATAGTACGACTGAGAGTGTATGTTCAACAGGTATATGGGTCATTTAGCTCCACAGGCTTCCATAAGGTTCTACAGATCGGCACAAGGCCCCAAACATGGCAACTAGCCCAAATATAAGGATATAAGCTCAGTCTCAGTCAATAAGTACAGTAAACCATCAATTGGGATAGACTAAGTCTGAATCCCTAGTCACAATATCACCACACTCATCACCCAACATGTGTTTCATCTCAACATAGCACCGTATAGTGCAAATACGGGGTTTCAAACCCTCATCATATCATTCATGACTACCACTCACCTCAAATCGGCCAAAATCCTAGTTCGGCTTCCGCTTCTCTTGCAAATCGACCTCCTCGAGTGCCAAATCTGATCAAAACCAATAAGAATACATCAAAATAGGCTAATGGAACATAACCCAATCGAAATGACTCGAAAAATAACCAAAACACGAAGTTGCCAAAACCCGAGCCCCGGGCCTGATTCTCGAAAAATTATGAAATACACATTTTCATAGTCTTCATCTCACCACGAGTCCGTGCATATAAAATTTATCAAAATCAGAGTTCAAATGAGCCACCAAATCTCAATTTTACATAGTAAAAATTCAAGTCCTAACTTCCTCAATTTATGCTCAAATTCAGAGAATTAATGGAAGACCACGAGACTCACCTCCAATCAGTTCCCGATGAAATACCCTTAAAATTCTACCAACAAGCTCTCAAGGTGTGCAAAAATGGAGGATAAATGAAGATAAGTCGCGGATGAAATGATATTAAAAACCCTTATGTCACCCAGGTCTTCCTCTATGCGATCACATCCAACCCATGCGATCGCACTGAACAATTCTTCCTAGCCTCGAAAATGCTCTATGCGATCGCACAACCTCCATATGTAATCGCACTGCTTCAAAATATTTAACTACACAATCGCACTGAGGCCTACTGCGAACGTAGAGAACAGTTCTCCCCTACTATGCGATCGCACAGCTCTTGACCGCAATCGCATTGAATAAACATCAAGGCCTCTGCAGCTCTGCTATGCGTACGAACTTCTACCACGCGATCGCATAGAACAAATGTCTAAAACAAATACTAGCAGAAATGTGACCTCGTAACATGCGAAAATGATCCGCTTGGACCCCCGGAATGACCCTGAGACCCTCGAGACCTCAACCAAGACCACCAACTGTAACGACCCAAAGGGTCATCACCTGTTTTCCATATCTGCTCCGTGCTTCGAAGGCCTTGAAAACATCATTTTATATTTACTCGATTTGCATGCATAATCTGGGTGCATAGCCGGAAAATTTTTATGTGGAAATATGTGAATTCTGTAAAAAATTGGAAGAATTTTGATATTAATATGACTATAGTTGACTTTGGTTAACATTTTTCGTAAACGGACCCGGACTCGAGATCGGACTGTCCCTGAAGGTCGGTCTAAAAATATGGGACTCGGGCATGTGCCCGATGTCGAAATCCAAGATCTTAAACTTGAGTAAAAGAATTTTTCGGTTAAATTGTTTTTTTTCTAAAATTAATAAGGAAAATGAAAATAAAACTTAATTAAAAGACCATGGTATTGGGCTTGTATATTGGTTCTGATGCCCGGTAAAAGTATTATATATTGTTTAAGCGCTTCCTATAAAGTTTGGTTGAAAACGGAAGTCGTTTGATGTATTTCAGATAGGTTTGGATTGTGTTGTGCTCGTTTTTCTTATGCTTCGACATCATTTGTTCGAGCGAAAATGATATCATGTTGAACAAATGAGCTTCGATTACTTTTTTGAATGAAGCATTAGATCGGTATCATAATTACGGACCTGTAGCAAAAAGAATCATCGAATTTGGACATCGTATGAGGATTTTATGGCCATTTTACTAAGGTTGCCCAGATTTTCAGGTTAGTGAAGAAATTGCCCCTGACGACATATTAAAAATCCGCACTATTTTCAAATCTTAAAACTTACATATCTCCTTCATTATAAGGTCAAATTGAGTGATTCAAAAGCCTAAATTCATTAGAATGTAACAAGGAATCATTGGGAGAAGTAAAACGCGTGAACATTATACCTATAATGAGCAGGTCAAGTTTGTTTCATATTTTTGAACGGGAAGAAGGTTCTAAGGCGATCGTTAAGAGAGAAAATCAGTGGGTATCACAGAGGTAAGTGATTTTATTATTAAAACTCGTTTATGGGTGATTATAAACCACAATCCCATTCTTTAATTCTTTAAAATAGTAGAAAAATAGGATTTTGGGGCCTGGAAACATGAGACCTTTAGGGGTCGATTGAGGGGTCAAACGGACTCCGATTTTGGTATTCTTTATATGAACGCTCGTGGCAAGGCAAGGAATCCATTGGTATAATTTTTGGAATTTTTTGACCAAGCGATCCTGTCACGACCTGGATTTTCCCCCGTCATTGGGATCGTGATGGCGCCTACTCGTGGTAGCTAGGCAAGCCAATTCATTCAACATTATCCTGTTCATATCATTATTTTTAAACTCATACTTACTAGCAAGAGATATAATAATTCAATTTAATAAATGCGGAAGACTTTCAAAATAGAGATACATAATACTAAAGTAAAACAACGATGAAATCCTCTACCCAAGACGTGGAGTCACCAATTAACGAACTACTAATGAATAATACACATAATGGTCAGAAAGAAAATGATAAATATCCGTCTGTCTCGGAACAATGAGACCACAGTAAATACCATAAGTAAATAGAAGAGACGTCGGGCCTGCAGACGCCTGCAAGTTACCTCAGTCTCGAAATGCTCAACTCTCACGAATACTCTACTGCTGCTGCTGTTCCTGCTCGAAACCTTGACCTGTGCAAAAACGCACAGAAGTGCAGTATCAGCACAATCCGACCCCATGTGCTGGTAAGTGCCTGGCCTATCCCAGCGAAGTAGTGACAAGCCTAGGACCAGACACTCACATAAACCTGTGCAGTTCTATATATGTACACCACAAGATAACAAGAATACCAAGTAACAAATTCAACAAGAAGTATCATAATAGGGGAAAACACAACAATCAGCAACATCTATTAAATTAGTAATCAAAATCAGAGTATAATGGAAATAATTAATATCAGAACAAGGAATATCAAATAGTTGCACGACATCACCCTTCGTGCTTTTACTCTCATCCTCACATCCATGGCACAACATGATTTTTTGTGCATGGTTCAAATAACAATGGCACGGAATGTTCCTTCGTGCATAATCAATATCACAAGGCACAACATGATCCTTCGTGCATAATCAATAACAAGGCACGGCATTACCCTTCGTGCATAATCAATAATATAAGGCACGGCATGTTCCTTCGCGCATAATCACTAAAACAAGGCACGGCATTACCCTTCGTGCAAAAATCAGTAAACAAGCATGGCATCACCCTTCGTGCATTATCACTCTTCCTCACCCAAATAACAATCACAGCTAAGGGCAAAAAAATGAAAACAATAATCATGACCCGTCCCGGCAAGGGACACATTAATCATCACCATAAGGTCCAGGCAAGGGAAAACAATAATCAACTTTACAATAAAGTCCCGGCAAGGGAAAACATTGATCAATTTCACAACCCAGTAAGGGTTCAAGATTTCATCTTAAGAACATCCCACAATAGATATCGACAAATGACTCATGGTCATGATAGACGCCGGTGTATGGACGCTTGTCACCACAGCCCATACACCGCACTCGATCACATAACAATTAGCACATAAATCCTATTCCCTCAAGCTAGGATAGATCAAACACTTACATCTAGCCTTGAAGTCCAATTTATCCTTCAACTATAGCTTTACCTTGAATTTTAGCTTTCAACTTGCTCGAATGTAGTCACAATTGATTCAGTTACATTAATAAATACTATATAACTTGGTTTGGATGCTTAAAAACGATTTTCTCGAAGTTTATCCCAAAATTTCCCAAAATGCCCCTGGTCCCACTTGGTCGGAACTCGGGGTTCGGATCAAAATCCGATTACCCATTCCCTCACGAGTTCAAATATATGATTTGTTTCAAAATCAGACCTCAATTCATGGTCCAACTCCCCAATTCATGAAAAAACTAGGTTCTACCCAAAAACAAGAATTTCTACCATGAAAACCTTTGATTTTTCTTGAAAAACATGTGTAACGATGTTAAGAATTGAAAGAATTAATTAAAAGGTGACTTACAAGTGTTTTGGAGTGATTGTGCTCTTGGAGAATCGTGTGTGGTGTGTTGGGTTTTGAAGGAATGAAGAAAAAAGGTGTAAAATTTGTTTAAGTATCAGATTGCACAACTGCGGTTATCGCAATTACGAACGTTACTTCGCAATTGCGAAACATAGCAAGTTTCGGTCTATTTCCTTCGCATTTGCGAGAAATAGTTCGCATTTGCGAACTCTGGCCCTGGCCTGTCAGCATCGCATTTGCGATAATATGTTTGCATTTGCGAACTAGACTGAAATACTGGGACCTTCGCATTTGCGACATCTTAGTCGCATTTGCGAGCATGAGTTGTTCACTGAAGGCCAAGCATTTGCGAGGTATAATTCGCATTTGCAAACCCCTGCATTCCCCGGTTCGCATTTGCGAACAAAGGCTAAATCTGATCCCTTTCGCAATTGCGAGCATTTCTTCGCAATTGCGAAGATATCAGCTGGGGAAAAATACCAGCTATGTTATTTTTCAGAATTTGCTCCAACGGCCTATCAAATCTTTACCCGAGCCCTCGGGCTCCAAGCCAAACATGCACACAACTTCAAATACATATTAAAAACTTGCTCGTGCGATCAAATCGCCAATATAACATCATTTTCATCAAATCAAGCCTCAAGTTCATGATTATCTTTCTTTTAACTTCATAACCTTCAAATTTGGAACTCAAGGTTAAAAACACATCAAACGACATCCAAATGTCACCAAACTTTGCAGAAACCACTTATATAATATTTAAGACTCATATCGGGCATCAGAACCAAAATACGAGCTCGATACCATGGTCGTTTAATCCATTTTCATTTAATAATTTCAGCAAAAATAATTTAATAGAAAAATTTATATCTTGGGCTCTAGGCCTCAGAATTCGACTCCGGACACATGCCCGAGTCCCATATTTTCCTACGGACCTTCCGGGACCATCCGATCTTGGGTCCGGGTCCGTTTACCAAAAATGTTGACCGAAGTCAACTATATCAATATTAATATCACTTTTCTTTAAATTTTTCATAGAATTCGCATATTCGATCACAAAATCTTTCCGGCTACATGCCCAGATTATGCATGTAATCGAGGCAACATAAAATGAGGTTTTCAAGGCCTCGGGAGCACGGAACAAGTGAGGAAAACACGTAATACGTCTAAAAGAATTGTTTGTCCTCGAACAGACAAGAAAAGGAAGTACCTGCGTTGGGGAACAAGTGTGGGTAACGGCTCCGCATATCAGACTCGGACTCCCAGGTCGATGCCGCAGGAGGCTGACCTCTCTACTGAACACGCACAGAAGGAAAACTCTTCGACCTCAACTATCAAACTTGTCGGTCTAGAATGGCCACCGGCTCCTCCTAGTAGGATAAATCATTGTCCAATTGGACAGTACTGAAGTCTAACACATGTGTGGGATCGCCGTGGTACCTCCGATGCATAGATACATGAAAAATTGGATGCACGGTTGATAAGCTAGGTGGCAGAGCTAATCTGTAAGCCACCTCTCCCACTCGGTCCAAAATCTAAAATGGACCAATATACCTATGTCTGAGTTTGCCCTTCTTTCCGAACCTCATCACGCCCTTAATAGGCAATACTCAGAGTAATACCAGCTCGCCAACCATCAAATCCACATCTCAAACCTTACGATCCGCATAAATATTCTGTCTGGACTGAGCTGAACGCAATCTCTCTTGGATAGTCTTGAGCTTGTCCAAGGCCTCCTGAACTAAGTTTGTACCCAACAACCGAGCCTCTCCCGGCTCAAACCATCCGACTGGGGATCAACACCACCTACCATACAATGCCTCATACGGTGCCATCTGAATGCTAGACTGGTAGCTGTTGTTGTAGGCGAACTCTGCTAATGGCAGAAACTGGTCCCACGAGCCTCCGAAATCAATAACACAGGCTCGAAGCATGTCCTCTAGAATCTGAATAGTCCTCTCAGACTGGCCATCCGTCTGAGGATGAAATGCTGTACTCAACTGAACCTGAGTGCCTAACTCCTGCTGGACCGCTCTCCAGAAACGCGAGGTAAACTGCGTACCCCGATCTGAGATAATAGACACCAACACCCCATGAAGACGAACAATCTCTCTGATGTAAATCTCTGCTAAACGCTCCGATGAGTAAGAGACAGATACTGGAATGAAATGTACGGACTTGGTCAGCCTATCAACAATGACCCAAATAGCATCAAATTTCCTCCAAGTCAAAGGAAGTCCAGTGATGAAGTCCATTGTGATCCGCTCCCATTTCCACTCGGGAGTTTCGATTCTCTAGAATACACCACCAGGCCTCTGGTGCTCATATTTCAACTGCGGACAATTTAGACACTAAGCGACATACGCAACAATGTCCTTCTTCATCCTGCGCCACCAATAGTGCTATTGTAAATCCTGATACATCTTCGGGGTGCCCGGGTGAATAGAATACCGCGAACTATGGGCCTCCGCTAAGATCAACTCTCGAATCCCCTCGACATTGGGCACACAAACTCGTCCCTACAACCTCAATACTCCATCATCGTCTAGAGTTACCTTTGTGGCACCTCCCCGCTGTACAGTATCTCTCAACTCACGCAAATGAGGATCATCGAATTGCCTCTCGCGGATACGCTCTAATAGAGATGAACGAGTGACCGTGCAGGCTAACACCCTGCTAGGCTCAGAAATGTCTAGTCTCAAAAACTGGTTGGCTAAGGCCTGGACATCTAGAGTAGGTGGTCTCTGACTGACCGAAATGTACGCGAGACTACCCATGCTGGCAGACTTTCTACTCAATGCATCGTCCACCACGTTGTCCTTACCTGGGTGATATAGGATAGTAACATCATAGTCCTTTAGCAACTCTAACCATCTCCGATGTTGTAAATTCAACTCCTTTTGCTTGAATAAGTACTATAGGCTTTTGTGATCCGTGTACATCTCACACGCCACACCATATAGATAATGCCTCCAGAATTTTAAGGTTTCAACTGCGGACAATTTAGACACTAAGCGACATACGCAACAATGTCCTTCTTCATCCTGCGCCACCAATAGTGCTATTGTAAATCCTGATACATCTTCGGGGTGCCCGGGTGAATAGAATACCGCGAACTATGGGCCTCCGCTAAGATCAACTCTCGAATCCCCTCGACATTGGGCACACAAACTCGTCCCTACAACCTCAATACTCCATCATCGTCTAGAGTTACCTTTGTGGCACCTCCCCGCTGTACAGTATCTCTCAACTCACGCAAATGAGGATCATCGAATTGCCTCTCGCGGATACGCTCTAATAGAGATGAACGAGTGACCGTGCAGGCTAACACCCTGCTAGGCTCAGAAATGTCTAGTCTCAAAAACTGGTTGGCTAAGGCCTGGACATCTAGAGTAGGTGGTCTCTGACTGACCGAAATGTACGCGAGACTACCCATGCTGGCAGACTTTCTACTCAATGCATCGTCCACCACGTTGTCCTTACCTGGGTGATATAGGATAGTAACATCATAGTCCTTTAGCAACTCTAACCATCTCCGATGTTGTAAATTCAACTCCTTTTGCTTGAATAAGTACTATAGGCTTTTGTGATCCGTGTACATCTCACACGCCACACCATATAGATAATGCCTCCAGAATTTTAAGGCATGAACCACTGCTGCCTGCTCAAGATCATGAACCAGATAATTCTTCTCATGTATTTTCAACTATCTCGAAGCGTAAGCAGTAAACTTACCATCCTACACCAATACCACTCCAAGCCCTGTACGGGATGCATTACAGTAGACTGGGTAAGGCCCTACACCTGTAGGTAATATCAGCACTGGTGCTGTAGTCAAGGCTGTATTGAGCTTCTGAAAGCTTGCCTCACACTCATCTGACCACTGGAACTGAGCACACTTCTGGGTCAACCTGGTCATCGGGGCTACAATAGAAGAGAACCCCTCTACAAATCGACTGCGGTAACCTGCTAACCCCAAGAAACTCCGAATCTCGGTCACTGAAGCTGGTCGAGGCCAATTCTGGACTGCCTCAATTTTCTTTGGGTCCACCTGAATACCTTCCTCTGATACAATATGACCCATAAATGCCACCGAACTCAACCATAACTCGCATTTCGAAAATTTGGCATATAGCTGAATATCTTTTAGAGTCTGAAGAACCAGTCTGAGGTGCTGCTCGTGTTCGTCTTGGCTGCGGGAGTATACTAGGATGCCATCTATAAAGTGTCACGACCCTAGTTCACTAATTGTGAACATGTCGTGATGGCACCCAATCCCCACGACTAGGTAAGCCTAACACGTTGCGGAATCTATAAATTATAATTACTTAAATAAGAAACAGCGGAAAATAACATAAGAGATATGTAATCCGTGCCACTTGGCACATACATCCGTCACACACTAAATAAACACTACCAAGATCCGGAACCCCACGGTAACACAGACTAAAAGAGAAATACAACTGTGGCTCTATGTGTAAAGAGTATCTAACAACGAAATGAAGAAAATGTCAACTAGTAATACTAGAATAGAAGGGAAGCCTCCGGATCCGCGGACGTAGCGGATCATACCTCGAAGTTTCCCAGAAAGCTGCAGAATCACCTAGTACGAGCCTGCTCTGATGTACCTGGATCTGCACAACAAAAGTGTGCAGAAGAGTAGCATGAGTACACCACGGCGGTACTCAGTAAGTGCCAAGCCTAACCTCGATGGAGTAGTGACGAGGAAGGTCATGGCCCTACTGAGAGAACAATAATATAATGATGATAACAATAATAAGCAGTTTAAATAATAATGAATCTGAATAATTTCCGAAATAACAACATTACGATGTTTACTGAAACTGTCTACAATCAAGCTAATAACAAATAACCAACTCAAATAAACGAATCCAGGATCCGTGGGAATTGAACCCACAGTCCCATTCTCAGTACCTCTGGGTCTCCGGGAATCGAACCCGCGGCCCATGTCTCAATAATATCTCAATAACTCAGGATCTCCGGGAATCGAACCCGCAGTCCCTACCAATAAGTCAGGATCTCGGGAATCGAACCCGTAGTCATCATTTCAATAAATCTCAGGATCTCGGGAATCGAACCCGTAGTCCACATTTCAATAATCTCGGGATCTCGGGAATCGAACCCGTAGTCCACATTTCAATAATCTCGGGATCTCGGGAATCGAACCCGTAGTCCACATTTCAATAATCTCAGGATCTCGGGAATCGAACCCGTAGTCCACATTTCAATAATCTCAGGATCTCGGGAATCGAACCCGTAGTCCACATTTCAATAATCTCAGGATCTCGGGAATCGAACCCGTAGTCCACATTTCAATAATCTCAAGATCTCGGGAATCGAACCCGTAGTCCACATTTCAATAAATCGCAGGATCTCGGGAATCGAACCCGTAGTCCATATTTCAATAAATCTCAGGATCTCGGGAATCGAAAAATCACGAAAAATATATATTCGGGTTCCTTATCTCAATACGAGTCTGTGCATATAAAATTTATCGAAATCGGACTCCGTTTGCCCATTCAAATCAAAGATTTTCTAAAGTCCAAGCCTAGGGCTAAATCCTCCATAAATTACCCCAAATTCCTCCATTTTCATGATATAATTGCATAATATTACCAATACTAATCATAGTTTAAGTCCAAATCGCCTGATGATTACCTGATGATTTCCCTTGAATTTCTCTTCAAAATCGCCCAAATCGCCCAAATCGCCTCTAAAGCCGAGACCCAAAATGTGTGCAATGTTCTGAAATTTTTCTAACTTCTGATACACTTACTTACAGCGATTTTCGCTTCTGCGGAATATTTTCCGCTCCTACGCAACCGTATCCGCGACCAAAGGGTCGCTTTAGCGGTTCCAGGCCTGGCCGGCCATATCCGCTTCTGCGAGCAAAGAGCCGCTTAAGCGGGCCCGGTTCTGCGAAGAACTTCCGCTTCTGCAGAAACTTCCGCCTCTGCGCATCATTGACCGCTTCTGTGGTCTCGCCCAAACGGTAAAATGTCCGCTTCTGCGGACCATGCCAAATTTCTCCCCGTCCGCTTCTGCGATCACTGGCTCGCACCAGCGACCCCGCTTCAGCGGGATGGCTTCCGCTTCTGCGTAACCAGCCGCTCCTGCGCATCTCGTCCGCTTCTGCGGACACGCTCCTGCGTCCAAAATTCCGCAGGAGCGGAAACAACAGAAGCAGGATCCCAACCTGCAATTTTTTCCACAATTTTCTCCCGTTTAACCATCCGAAAACACCCCGAGGCCCCCGGGACCTCATCCAAACATACCAACACATCTTAATACCTCATTCGAACTTGCTCCAATCCTCAAAACACGTCTAACAACATCAAAACCCATAATTCGCATCGAATTCAAGCCTAAATTCCTTAAAACATTCCAAATTACACATTCAATCAAAAACCCGACCAAACGACGTCCGAATGACCTGAAATTTTGCGGACATATCCAAAATCACATAACGAAGCTACAGAAACTGTCGGAATTCCATTCCGACCCCCGGATCAAAATCTCACCTATCGTTCGGATTCGTCAAAATTTCGACCTTCGGCATTTCAAGCCTAATTGAGCTACGGACCTCCAAAATACATTCCGAACGCGCTCCTAACCCCGAAATCACCTAACGGAGCTAATGGAACCATCGGATTTCCGTTCCAAGATCGTCTTAACACTGTTCCGGCTACGGACCGTTTTCTAGTTTCAAAGCTCTTATTTAGGGACTAAGTGTCCCAAAATGCTCAAATCTTCGGAACCGACTCTCCCGGCAACCCACAATAGCGGAAATGAACTTAGGGGAACAGTTAAATTAGGGATTGGGGCGTAATTTTCTAAAACGACCGGTCGGGTCGTTACATCTTCCCACACTTAAAGATTCGTTCGTCCTCGAACGAGCATAGAAAACATACCGGGAGTAGTGAAAAGATGAGGGTACTGGCTGCGCATATCCTGCTCGGTCTCCCAAGTCGCCTCCTCGACCGGCTGGCCCCGCCACTGAACCTTTACCGAAACGATGTTCTTTGACCTTAGCTTTCTGACTTGTCTGTCTAGAATGGCTACTGGCTCCTCAACATAAGACAGATCTTTGTCTAGCTGAACCGATGTGAAATCCAACACATGCGACGGGTCACCACGGTATCTCCGGAGCATGGAGACATGAAATACGGGGTGAACTCCGGCTAGGCTGGGAGGTAAGGCCAACTCATAAGCAACCTCCCCAACACGCCTCAAAATCTCAAAAGGGCCAATAAATCTAGGACTCGGCTTCCCTTTCTTCCCAAACCTCATAACGCCCTTCATGGGCGAGACTCGAAGCAGAACCCGCTCACCAACCATAAAAGCCACATCGCGAACCTTCTTGTACGCATAACTCTTCTGTCTAGACTGGGCCGCACGAAGTCTGTCCTGAATCACCTTGACCTTGTCCATAGCCTCCTGAACCATATCAGTACCTAGTAACCTGGCCTCGCCCGGCTCAAACCAACCCACGGGAGACCTGCACCTCCTACCATATAGGGCCTCGTACGGTGCCATCTGAATACTAGACTGGTAGCTGTTGTTATAAGCAAACTCCGCCGGTGGCAAGAAGTGATCCCATGAACCTCCAAACTCAATCACGCACACACGGCGCATATCCTCCAAAATCTGAATAGTGCGCTCGGACTGCCCATCAGTCTGGGGGTGAAATGCTGTGCTCAGCTCCACCCGAGTACCTAACTCCTCCTGTACAGCTCTCCAGAACCGTGAAGTGAACTGAGTGCCTCTATCTGAAATGATGGAAACTGGAATACCATGCAGCCGAACTATCTCCTTGATATAGATCTCCGCCGGTCGCTCCGATGAATAAGTAGTGCTCACCGGTATAAAATGGGCGGACTTGGTCAGCCGATCCACAATAACCCAAATAGAATCATACTTCATAACAGTCCGTGGAAGCCCGGATACAAAGTCCATGGTGATGCGTTCCCATTTCCATTCTGGAATCTCAATCCGCTGCATCAATCCACCCGGGCGCTGATGCTCAGACTTCACCTGCTGGCAGTTGAGGCATTTAGAAACATAATCAACTATATCCCTCTTCATCCGCCTCCACCAGTAATGCTGTTTCAAGTCCTGATACATCTTCGCGGCACCCGGATGGATGGAATACCGCGAACTATGGGCCTCTCCTAGAATCAGCTCTCGAAGATCATCTACATTGGGCACACAGATACGCCCCTGCATCCTCATAACTCCATCATCCCCGATGGTAACATCTCGAGCATCACCACGCCGAACTCTATCCTGAAGGACAAGCAAATGAGGGTCGTCGAACTGACGCTCCCTGATGCGGTCAAATAGAGAAGACCGAGAAACCACACAAGCTAGAACCCGACTGGGCTCCAAAAGATCCAGTCTAACAAACTGCCTGGCCAAAGCCTGAACATCCATCGCCATAGGCCTCTCCGAAGCTGGTAGATATGCTAAACTCCCCAAACTCTCTGCCCGACGACTCAAGGCATCGACAACCACATTAGCCTTGCCCGGATGATAGAGAATAGTAATATCATAGTCCTTCACTAGTTCCAACCATCTCCTCTGACGCATATTCAGGTCCTTCTGCTTAAGCAAGTGCTGCAAGCTCCGGTGATCAGTGTAGATCTCAGAAGGAACCCCATATAAATAATGATGCCAAATTTTCAAGGCGTGAACAATGGCAGCTAGCTCCAAATCATGAACAGGGTAATTCTTCTCATGCACCTTCAGCTGTCTCGACGCGTAGGCAATCACCCTACCGTCCTGCATCAATACCGCACCGAGTCCAACTCGTGAGGCATCACAATATACAGTATAGGACCCCGAACCTGTAGGCAACATCAATATAGGGGCCGAAGTCAAAGCTGTCTTGAGCTTCTGAAAGCTCGCCTCACACTCGTCTGTCCACCGAAAAGGGGCACCCTTTTGGGTCAATCTAGTCATAGGTGCTGCAATCGAAGAGAACCCCTCTACGAAACGACGGTAGTAGCCCGCCAAACCAAGGAAGCTGCGAATCTCAGTAGCGGAGGAGGGTCTGGGCCAACTCTGCACGGCCTCCACCTTCCTCGGATCTACTCGAATACCATCACTCCATACCACGTGACCCAAAAATGCCACTGAACTCAACCAGAATTCACATTTAGAGAACTTGGCATAAAGCTGCTTCTCCCTCAGAATCTGAAGCACTATCCTCAAATGTTGCTCGTGCTCTTCCCGGCTCCGAGAATATACTAGAATATCATCAATGAAGACAATCACGAACGAGTCCAGATAAGGCCTGAACACACTGTGCATCAAATGCATAAATGCTGCTGGGGCATTAGTCAACCCAAAAGACATCACGAGGAACTCATAGTGACCATACCGGGTCCTGAAGGCAGTCTTCGGGATATCTGGCTCCCGAATCTTCAGCTGGTGATACCCAAAGCGCAAATCAATCTTAGAAAACACATGTGCGCCCTGTAACTGGTCAAATAAATCATCAATACGGGGCAAAGGATACCGGTTCTTCACTGTAACCTTATTCAGCCGACGATAGTCAATACACATACGCATAGAACCGTCCTTTTTCTTCACAAACAATACAGGAGCACCCCAAGGCGAAACACTGGGTCGAATAAAACCCTTGCCCAATAACTCCTGTAACTGATCCTTCAACTCCTTTAATTCGGGAGGAGCCATACGGTACGGTGGAATAGAAATGGGCCGAGTGCCCGGCAACAAGTCAATAGCAAAGTCAATGTCTCTGTCAGGCGGCATGCCCGGAAGATCGGCTGGAAATACATCAGCAAAGTCACGTACCACATGAACAGAATCAATAGAGGGAGTGTCAACACTGACGTCCCGCACATAGGCTAGATAAGCAGCACACCCCTTCTCAACCATACGCTGAGCTCTGAGAAAAGAAATAACACGGCTAGGGGTGTGATCTAGAGTACCACTCCACTCAATACGTGGAATGCCTGGCATAGCCAGCGTCACGGTCTTGGCGTGACAATCAAGAATAGCATAATGGGGCGACAACCAGTCCATGCCCAGAATAATATCAAAATCGACCATCCCGAGCAGCAATAGATCCGCTCTGGTCTCAAAATCACAAATGGTAACCAAACACGACCGATATACGCGGTCCACTACCAAAGAATCACCCACCGGAGTGGAAACATAAATGGGGGCACTCAAAGAATCCCGAGGCACACCCGGATGAGAAGCAAAGTAAGAAGACACATATGAAAAAGTGGAACCAGGGGTCGAATAGAACCGATGCCTCCCTGTGACTAACCATAATAATACCCGTGATAACGGAGTCAGATGCAACAGCCGCAGCGCGATCAGGAATAGCATAGAATCTGGCTTGTCCCCCCTCTCGAGGGCGGCCTCTGGAACCCTGACCCCCGCCCCTGGATGGCTGGGCAGGTGGAGTGGCAGCTGGGGCTGGAATGATAGCCTGCTGGCCCTGAGAACCACGCGGATGCTGTGATGACTGATGAGGGGCTCCTCTCCTGCGCCTGGGGCACTCCCTAACCAGGTGGCGAGTATCCCCGCACTCAAAACAAGCTCTGGGAGGACGCGGTGGCTGTGACTGACCGGCCTCACCCCCACTAGTCTGACCCCTGGACGGACCCCGCGCAAGAGGTGCACTGGAAACTGGGGGAGCATAATAAGGCTCCTGAGATGCTGGAAGGCCTGGAGTACTACCGGCTGCGGGCAATGCCGAGTGAACTGGTCGACCGGAATAACCCCTGCCAAAACGACCGGCTGATGAAGTGCGGGCACCGGAGAAATGGCCCGACTCACGAGACCTCTTGGCCTCTCTCTCCCTCCGCTCTCTAGGGAGCATACTCTCGATCCTCTTGGCAATGCTAACTGCCTGCTGATAAGATATATCTGTCTCAAGCTCTCTGGCCATGCCGGATCGGATAGGCGGAACAAGGCCCTCAATAAATCTCCGCACTCGCTCCCGAACCGTGGCTACCAAAGCCGGTGCATGCCTGGCTAGGCGGGTGAAACTGATAGCATACTCCGATACTGACATGGAGCCCTGTCGCAACCGCTCAAACTCCGAGCTCCAAGAATCCCTAAGGCTCTGTGGAACAAACTCCCTCAAAAACAGATCTGAAAACTGCGTCCAAGTCAATGAAGCAGACTCCTCTGGACTGTCCAACTCATACGTGTGCCACCAATCATAAGCGGCCCCACGAAGCTGAAAAGCGGTGAAGGAAACCCCGCTGGTCTCCACAATCCCCATAGTGCGAAGAATACGATGACACTCCTCCAGAAAACCCAATGCATCATCTGAAGCCAAAACACTAAACACTGGAGGGTCATATTTCTTGAACCTTTCCAATCTACGCTGCTCGTCCTCAGAGGCAGCTGGTCAACCTCCGGACTATGCTGGGGCAGCAGGAGGCATAACCAAAACATCTGGAACCTGTCCCACTGGCACACGCTGCTCTGGTGTAACGGCTGCGGGAGTCTGGGCCCCTCCCCCGGCCTGAGATGTAGCTGCAACAAGAGGAAGCAATCCTGCTTGGGCTAAAGTGGTATACATACTCATGAACTGGGCCAGGGTCTCCTGTAGTGCTGGAGTAGTAGCAGCTGTAGTCGGTGTACCAGGTGCCTGCGCTCCAACCTAGTCTACCTATGGCACCTCAGCGGCAGTACGCGCGGGTGCTGTGGCTGCACCTCGGGCGCGTCCTCGTCCTCTACCTCGGCCCCGGCCTCTGACGGCGACAACAAGGGGCGCGGGTACCTGATCGTCGCGAGTAGCTCGTGTCCTCACCATCTGTGAGAGAATAGAAAGCAATAGTTTAGATTTGATGCCAAAATGTCGCACGACAAGGAATCCAAAAGAAATGAAGAGTTTCCTAAACGGTTACATAGCCCCTCGTAGATAAATACAGATGTCTCCATATCGATCAGCGAGACTCTAAGTAACCGGTCTGTGTCCCGTGACTCCTATGAACCTAGAGCTCTGATACCAACTTGTCACGACCCTAGTTCACCAATTGTGAACATGTCGTGATGGCACCCAGTCCCCACGACTAGGTAAGCCTAACACGTTGCGGAATCTATAAATTATAATTACTTAAATAAGAAACAGCGAAAAATAACATAAGAGATATGTAATCCGTGCCACTTGGCACATACATCCGTCACACAATAAATAAACACTACCAAGATCCGGAACCCCACGGTAACACAGACTAAAAGAGAAATACAACTGTGGCTCTATGTGTAAAGAGTATCTAACAACGAAATGAAGAAAATGTCAACTAGTAATACTAGAATAGAAGGGAAGCCTCCGGATCCGCGGATGTAGCAGATCATACCTCGAAGTCTCCCAGAAAGCTGCAGAATCACCTAGTACGAGCCTGCTCTGATGTACCTGGATCTGCACAACAAAAGTGTGCAGGAAGAGTAGCATGAGTACACCACGACGGTACTCTGTAAGTGCCAAGCCTAACCTCGATGGAGTAGTGACGAGGAAGGTCAAGGCCCTATTGAGAAACAATAATAATATGATGATAACAAAATAAACAGTTTAACAGATAATAACAATAATTTCCGAAATAACAACATTACGATGTTTACCGAAACTGTCTACAATCAAGCTAATAACAAATAACCAACTCAAATAAACAAATCCAGGATCTGTGGGAATTGAACCCACAGTCCCATTCTCAGTACCTCTGGGTCTCCGGGAATCGAACCCGCAGCCCATGCCTCAATAATATCTCAATAACTCGGGATCTCCGGGAATCGAACCCGCAGTCCCTACCAATAATCTCAGGATCTCGGGAATCGAACCCGTAGTCCACATTTCAATAAATCTCAGGATCTCGGGAATCGAACCCGTAGTCCACATTTCAATAATCTCAGGATCTCGGGAATCGAACCCGTAGTCAACATTTCAATAATCTCGGGATCTCGGGAATCGAACCCGTAGTCCACATTTCAATAATCTCGGGATCTCGGGAATCGAACCCGTAGTCCACATTTCAATAATCTCGGGATCTCGGGAATCGAACCCGTAGTCCACATTTCAATAATCTCGGGATCTCGGGAATCGAACCCGTAGTCCACATTTCAATAATCTCAGGATCTCGGGAATCGAACCCGTAGTCCACATTTCAATAATCTCAGGATCTCGGGAATCGAAAAATCACGAAAAATATATATTCGGGTTCCTTATCTCAATACGAGTCTGTGCATATAAAATTTATCGAAATCGGACTCCGTTTGCCCATTCAAATCAAAGATTTTCTAAAGTCCAAGCCTAGGGCTAAATCCTCCATAAATTACCCCAAATTCCTCCATTTTCATGATATAATTGCATAATATTACCAATACTAATCATAGTTTAAGTCCATAAATGATTACCTGATGATTTCCCTTGAATTTCTCTTCAAAATCGCCCAAATCGCCTCTAAAGCCGAGACCCAAAATGTGTGCAATGTTCTGAAATTTTTCTAACTTCTGATACACTTACTTACAGCGATTTTCGCTTCTGCGGAATATTTTCCGCTCCTACGCAACCGTATCCGCGACCAAAGGGTCGTTTCAGCGGTTCCAGGCCTGGCCGGCCATATCCGCTTCTGCGAGCAAAGGGCCGCTTAAGCGGGCCCTCTTCTGCGAAGAACTTCCGCTTCTGCGGACACTTCCGCCTCTGCGCATCATAGACCGCTTCTGCGGTCTCGCCCAAATGGTAAAATGTCCGCTTCTGCGGACCATGCCAAATTTCTCCCCGTCCGCTTCTGCGATCACTGGCTCGCACCAGCGACCCCGCTTCAGCGGGATGGCTTCCGCTTCTGCGTAACCAGCCGCTCCTTCGCATCTCGTCCGCTTCTGCGGACACGCTCCTGCGTCCAAAATTCCGCAGGAGCGGAAACAACAGAAGCAGGAACCCAACCTGCAATTTTTTCCACAATTTTCTCCCGCTTAACCATCCGAAAACACCCCGAGCCCCCCGGGACCTCATCCAAACATACCAACACATCTTAATACCTCATTCGAACTTGCTCCAATCCTCAAAACACGTCTAACAACATCAAAACCCATAATTCTCATCGAATTCAAGCCTAAATTCCTTAAAACATTCCAAATTACACATTCAATCAAAACCCCGACCAAACGACGTCCGAATGACCTGAAATTTTGCAGGCACATCCAAAATCACCTAACGAAGCTACTGCAACTGTCGGAATTCCATTCCGACCCCCGGATCAAAATCTCACCTATCGTTCCGATTCGTCAAAATTTCGACCTTCGGCATTTCAAGCCTAATTGAGCTACGGACCTCCAAAATACATTCCGATCGCGCTCCTAACCCCGAAATCACCTAACGGAGCTAATGGAACCATCGGATTTCCGTTCCGAGATCGTCTTAACACTGTTCCAGCTAAGGACCGTTTTCTAGTTTCAAAGCTCTTATTTAGGGACTAAGTGTCCCAAAATGCTCAAATCTTCGGAACCGACTCTCCCGGCAACCCACAATAGCAGAAATGAACTTAGGGGAACAGTTAAATTAGGGATTGGGGCGTAATTTTCTAAAACGACCGGTCGGGTCGTTACATAAAGACTATCACGAATAGATTTAAATATGGCCTGAACACCCGATTCATCAACTCCATGAATGCTGCTGGAGCATTGGTCAACCCGAATTACATGACCAAGAATTCATAGTGCCCATATCTAGTGCGAAAGGCTGTCTTAGGAATGTCAGCCGCCCCGATCTTCAGCTGCTGGTAGCCCGACCTCAAGTCTATTTTTTAGAACACCCTCACTCCTTGGAGCTAGTCAAACAAATCATCAATCCTTGGTAGTGGATACTTGTTCTTTATCGTCACTTTGTTTAATTGATGATAATCAACACACATCCGCATCGAGCCATCCTTCTTCTTCACAAATAACACGGGTGATCCCGAGGTCGAAACACTGGGCCTGATAAAGCCCTTTTCTAGAAGGTTTTCCAACTGATCTTTTAACTCCTTTAACTCTAGCGGGGCCATTCGATAGGGTGGAATAGAGATGGGCTGACTGCCTGGTGCCGGATCAATACAGAAATCAATATTCCTGCCGGGTGGCATGCCCGGCAGGTCTGAAGGGAAAACCTCGGGAAACTCCCGTACAATAGGAATTGAGTAAATAGAAGGAATTTCCGTGCTGTAGTCACGAACATATGCAAAATAATCTAGGCACCCCTTCTCGACCATGCGTCGAGCCATAACATAGGAAATAACGGTGCAAACGGAGTGGCCGGAGGTCCCTTTTCCACTCTAGTCGGGGTCTGGCAAGGCCAAGGTCACTGTCTTTTCATGAAAATCTAAGATAGCATGATATGAGGACAACCAGTCCATCCCCAATATGACATCGAAATCCACCATGTCTAATAGCAACAGATCAACACGGGTCTCGAGACCCCCGAATATAACTACGCACGAACGATGCACCCGGTCGACTACTATAGAGTCACCCACTAATGTGGACATATAAACTGGAGTATCCAGGGCATAGCTAGGCACGGCCAAGTAAGGTGCAAAGTAGGAAAACGCGTATGAATAAGTAGACCCAGGTTCAAATAATACTGAAGCACCTCTGTCACAAACAAGAATGGTACCTATAATCACAGCATCTGATGCCTCTACCTCTGGCCTGGCTAGTAAAGCATAAAATCGGGGATCAGCACCTCCCCTCTGAGCTACATCTCTACGACGGTCATCCACTGGCTGACCTCTACCTCTGGCTGGACGGTCTCCACCTCTACAGTCTCGACCTCCACCTCTACAATCTCTACCCCCACCTCTGGCTGGATGGGCAGGCTGTGGGTCAGCTGGGGCTTGAGTCATGGGGCGAGGACCCCGCTGCTGAGTGTTTCCCGTCGCTCGAGGGCAAAACCTAACAAGATGACCTAGGTCACGACAACAGTAACAATATTTAGGCTGATGGGGCTGCTGGCCCTGACGACCTGAATGGCCCCCACGAACACTCTGAAGAGGCTGAGCACAAATGGGAGGCTGATCTGAATACTGCTCACGAAACCCACGATCACCTGGTCCACCCTGTGAAGCATGAAGGGTTGACTGGAAAGGTCTGGAAGACTGGCCCCTATCAGAAGTTTCCCTGCCTCCAGAAGAAGAACAACTAAATCTGCCGGAATGACGAGGACTCTTGTCTGAAGGATAACCACCTCCCGAGCAAGAGCCATCTTAACTCTACGAGCTGCATTAGCTGCTTCTTGGAAAGATATATCACCCCCAACTCCCATAGCGATCTGAAGTCTAATCGGCTGATTTAGCCCATATATAAACCTGCGGACCCTCTCCCAATCTGTGGGGAGTATCACAACCGCATGACGTGCCAGATCAACAAACCTCGTCTCATATTGGGTGACAGTCATAGTACCCTGCTGGAGGCGCTCAAACTGCATCCTAAGTGCCTCCCGTTGAGAAACAAAGAGAAAATTCTCCAGAAATAGCTCTGCAAACTAGTCCGATGATAAAGCCGGGGACCCTGCTGGTCGAGTCAAACAGTAATCTCTCTACCAAGTCTTGGCGGATCCTGAAAGCCTGAATGTGTAGAAATCAACTACATTGGATTCCACTATTCCTATAGTCTTGAGAATCTCGTGGCAACTGAATAAGAAGTCCTGAGGATCATCTGATGTGGCACCGCTGAAAATAGTGGTAAACAATTTGGAGAACCGATCAAGTCTCCATAGAGAATTAGAAGTCATGGCCGCTCCATCTCCGGCCTGAGCTGTGGTACCTGACTGAGTGGCCACAGTTGGCTGAACCACTGGTGCCTGAGGTTGGGAGCTACTTGTCACGTCCCAAATCGGGGAACATGACCGGCGCCTGACCGGGGTGCCCCAGTCAAGCGGACCTGGGTGCCTTTCATTCCCACGCGTTACCCATGTGTTGATTGTTTTTCATTTACCAAATATCTTACTAATCATGAATGATTTCACATTAAACAAATAAAACCATATGAGTGATTCATTAACAAGTTTGCAGTTTTTACAACGCCCGACATAACATAATGTGTACATAATACTGGAGTCCCACAGTTTACATGTCTACAGAGCCTCTAGGATACAAAAAAGGGAATACAATACTTGCCGGTAACAAGGCTCCGGCTATACCTTACAAAACCAAAATGAAATCTAAACAAAAGTGGCATGAACCACACGGGGCCCCAAGGAAGAAAAGGGGCTCACCAAAACGGGCAGTGGAAGGAGAAGGATACTACTGCCGATGAGCTGAAGTGCCTGCTACTGATCCACCTACAATCATAACACGAATGTAGCGTCCCCGGCAAAAGGGACGTCGGTACACTTGAATTGTACTGGCATGTATGGACAAACTTTGTCCCAAGTAAACTCAAGCCATTGAATTACATCAACAATTAATTAAGCCAGCCCAACCATGTTTCCACATTTTCCTCATTTCAAATAATTCTCAACACAAAGCACTTTCTACGATCAACCAATTTAACAATAACCAATCAATCACATAAAGCACAAGTAGTCAAACAAAGGGGCAATTAGTGCCCCACAGGTTGCAAACTCTCCTGCTGTCTCCTTTCACAATTTCACATTATTGATTTTTGTATCAATTTTCAATAGCGATTTCGATCGCTTTCCATCCTTATTGCCCCTGACCACCCTTATTACCTCGGCCACCCTTATCACCCCAACCCACACCATATATCATCACGTTGCGGCGCACAACACGACCCCGCCATACAGTTTAAAACACAACAATTTCAAACAACAGATAAGATACTACACACAATTTCAACAAGTTCAAATAAGCAACTTGCACATTGTTTCATGTTCTCAATTATTTTTCAAATCAATATCACAACCATGTTACAATATTTCCACAATTCAAGTGTTTCATCTCTTTCCACAATAAACAAATTCTCAAGCGTTTCGTTTGTTTTACACAAGGTGCCATATAGGCCATCATAATCATTATTCACAATTCTTTACCCATTTCGACTCTCATTTAATTTCGGTTCATATTCTATACCACATCACTCATATTTCAACAACAACTTTGAGAATTTCACACAATTTGTCAAATTAACACTAACCAAACAAATTTCACACATATAGGCGATTTCACAAGAATCAAAATTAGCCATACATACCTGGTGATGAGTTTTCTTCCGTTTACTTTCTACTTTATGCTTACCCAAGATATCCTACTCTTGCCAACCTTGTTCTTGAAGACTCTTACTTCTACTCACTTCTTTTTACTAGAAATCAAGTTCAATAATCATGCATGAGTGTAAAATTCTATTTTCAAAAGCTATTATATGCAAACCTCTCTTTACCCAATTTAAATCTGAAAATTAGAGAAAATAGTTAGGGTTTTTACCTTGAAATGATTTGGGGAAGTTGAATCTTTGCCCTAGAATCCTTTGAACTAAGATGGTTGGAACAATCTTTGAAGATGAAAGATTTCTCTCTCTAAAAACCCTCTCTTCTCTCTCTAATTTTGGTAAGATAATATGATAAAATGAAGAAGAAAGGTGTTATATTAAAGAAGAGATCGGGTCAAAATGTTACAAAAATCGGACCGGGTCAATTATGCGGTGCACTTTGCGACCGTAGAATCAACATGCGGTCCGCATAGTGACCGCAGAATGGCCTCAAAATGACACAAGTTCTGTTACAGAATGCGACCAATATGCGGTCCGCATTCTTGATCTGCGGTCGCAAAGTGCACCGCAGATTCATTATGCGATCGCATATCGACCGCATTTTCAACATGATTTTGGGAGACTTTCTGGAAAGCTTTGCGGCAAGAATGCGGTCCGCATAACAGGTTTGCGGTCGCATTCTTGACCGCATATTTGACACTTTTCTAGAAAACTTTATTCTCTACATTTTTGACACTTAAATCACTACCAAGGGTCCGAACCGCGGCTCGCAAGCTCGCTGCGAAGAATTCTACGCATTCCTAACACATTATTCGGACCATGACACTATAGCTACTAGGTTTTATGCACAAATATTTTACGGGGAATTACATCCTCCCCCCCCCCCCCCTTAAGATCATTCGTCCTCGAATGAGGATTTTTGAAATAAATGAGTTGGTTTTGAACGACATGATATGCAACCATCAAAATTTTGACTAACTCTCATATTTTAGAAAAATTTCGCTAGAGTTTCCTTTGTATTATGGACATATCCACCTATCAGAGGGCCCCCGAAACACGTTACCAAACAACAATACACAAATACAACACTTTTCACAACCGGTATACACTTTCTTACCTCAACGAATGCACATATTCTATCACATTGTTACAATTGCACATAAACTAGTCACTTCAATGAATTCTTACCTTATTTAACCATTTTAATACACCATGTACACTTAACAAACCATTACCAACCTACACTTACTATTAGTTGTTTATTTAACACGTAAATCTTTATAAGGCTTTCATTTATCAAGAACGGTTCAAGTGACCCAAGGCAACAACACATTTAACTCATTACAAAATGAAGGAGACTTTACTAACACTAATAGAGAAACGACTTGGACAAGATAGCAGTTACTATGAGTAGAACGGTCACCTAATTTCTTCTAGGCTTGATCGAACAAATGGGGGTACTTTTCCTTCATTTATTTTTCCGCTTCCCATGTGGCCTCCTCAACTTGTTGACTTCGCCACAATACTTTAACAGAGGCAACTTCCTTATTTCTCAACTTACAGACTTGCCTATCAAGAATGGCAACTGGAACTTCTTCATATGACAAATCTTCATTAACCTCTATAGCTTCGACTGGCATGATGGTGGATGGATCTCCAATCACTTTCTTCAACATGGACACATGGAATACCGGGTGCACTGATGACATCTCAAGAGGCAACTCTAGCCTATAAGCAACTTGACCAATCCTTTGAACGATCCGATATGGCCCGACATACCTAGGACTCAATTTCCCTTTCTTTCCAAATCGCATGACTCCCTTCATAGGAGATACCCTCAAGAACACCCAATCATCGACTTGAAACTCCAAATCCCTTCGGCGAACGTCCGCATAGGATTTTTGACGACTCTGTGCTGTTTTCATTCTCTCCTGAATAACCTTGACCTTTTCCATAGCTTCGCACACCATATCTGGCCCTAGCAATTCCGTTTCACCTACCTCAAACCACCCGATTGGCGACCTACATCTTCGCCCGTACAATGCCTCAAATGGGGCCATCTGAATGCTAGCATGATAGCTATTATTGTAAGAAAATTCTATCAGGTGGCAAGTGTTCATCCCAATTACCTTTAAAATCTAAGACACAAGCCCGTAACATATCTTCAAGCGTCCGAATGGTCCGCTCGGCCTTGCCGTCGGTCTGCGGATGGAAAGCTGTGCTGAGATTCACCTGAGTCCCCAAACCTTGCTGAAACTTCTTCCAAAAGTTAGCTGTGAACCGAGCCCCGCGATCCGAGATAATAGAAAGTGGAGTGCCATGAAGTCTTACTATCTCCTTGATGTACAATCTTGCATATTGCTCCGCAGTATCAGTGGACTTGACAGGCAGGAAGTGAGCTGATTTGGTGAGTCGATCCACTATCACCCATATTGAGTCAAACTTACGCCGAGTGCGAGGTAACCCTACCACGAAATCCATATTGATCATCTCCCATTTCCACCTTGGTATTTCTATAAGCTGAGTTAATCCACCGGGCCGTTGATGCTCGGCCTTCACTTGTTGACGGTTCGGACATTTAGCTACAAAGCCTGCCACATCCCTTTTCATACCGTTCCACCAATAAATCTCCTTAAGGTCATGATACATTTTTGTGGAACCCGGGTGTACCGAATACCTGGAAATATGAGCCTCTGCCATTACCCTTTCCCGAAGCTCGTCCACATCCGGAACACATAGCCTATCTTGACACCGCAATACACCATCTTCACTGCTGAGTACAAATGCTGAGGTCTTGTTATTTATGACTGCTTCCTTTACCCGAACCAATGCTGGATCCATGAACTGTTTTTCCTTGATTTCCGCGACCAATGATGATTCTGCTCCATTATGCACCAAAATATCCCCCTCGTCTGACGCCGAGATACGAACCCCCAAACTGGCTAATTGGCAAACCTCTCGAGCCAGGGGTCTCTGATCCACACCCAAATGAGCCAAACTACCCATGGATTTTCGACTAAGAGCGTCGGCTACCACATTTGCCTTTCCCGGATGGTACAATATGTTCATATCATAGTCCTTGAGCAATTCTAACCACCGCCGCTGTCTCAGATTTAGCTCCTTCTGCTTGAACAAATACTGGAGGCTCTTGTGGTCTGAAAACACATCTACATGAACTCCATAAAGATAGTGCCGCCATATTTTCAAAGCAAACACAACAGCTGCAAGCTCCAAATCATGCATCGGATAATTCTTCTCGTGATTCTTGAGTTGCCTGGAAGCGTAAGATATGACTTTCCCGTGCTGCATCAATACACATCCCAAACCAACCCCGGAGGCATCACAATAAACCACAAATCCCTCTGTGCCTTCTGGCAAGGCCAATACTGGTGCCGAGGTCAATCTTGACTTCAATTCCTGGAAACTTTTCTCACATGCTTCGGACCACTAGAACTTAACTGCCTTCTGCGTCAGCTTTGTCAATGGGGAAGCGAGGGTTGAGAATCCCTCTACAAACCTCCGATAGTACCCTGCCAAACCCAAGAAGCTACGTATCTCTGTCGGGGTCGTGGGTCTAGGCCAATCTTTCACTGCCGCAATCTTTTGAGGATCCACCTGAATTCCCTCACTGGAAATAACATGCCCTAGAAAGGCTACGGACTCCAACCAAAACTCACATTTTGAGAACTTGGCATACAATTGATGCTGATGAAGGGCCTGCAATGCTTTTCTGAGGTGAATGGCATGATCTTCCCTGCTCCGAGAGTAGATGAGGATGTCGTCAATGAATACAATTACAAATGAATCTAGGAATGGCTTGAAAACACGATTCATAAGGTCCATGATAGCTGCTGGGGCATTGGTTAGCCCAAACGACATTACCAAAAACTCGGAGTGACCATAACAAGTTTTGAAGGAAGTCTTAGGAATATCCTGCTCCCTGATTTTTAACTGGTGGTACCCAGACCGTAAATCAATCTTTGAGAAGAACTTCGCTCCCTGCAATTGGTCAAACGGATCATCCACTCGAGGCAAAGGATATTTATTCTTGATGGTGACTTTGTTGAGCTGCCGATAATCAATACACATTCGAAGTGACCCATCCTTCTTTCTGACAAAGAGAACCGGAGCACCCCACGGCGACACACTCGGTCGTATGAACCCTTTCTCTAATAAATCCCTCAGCTGCTCCTTTAACTCCCTTAACTCTGCTGGCGCCATTCTGTATGGTGGAATGGATATTTGCTGAGTATCCGGCAATACATCGATCCGAAAGTCAATCTCCCTATCCAGCGGAATGCCTGGAAGCTCATCTGGAAACACTTCAGGAAATTCATTCACAATTGGCACGGACTCGAGGGTAGGCACATCTGAGGTGGTGTCCGTTACCCGAACCAGGTGATAGATACACCCTTTCTTAATCATTTTCGAAGCCTTAAGGTATGAAATAAACCTACCCCTTGGCACTACACCATTTCCTCTCCATTCAATAACTGGCTCGTTAGGGAACTCGAGCCTCATAACTCTCGTTCGACAGTCAAGTTTGGCAAAGTACGAATAGAGCCAATCCATCCCCATAATTACATCAAAATCTACCATCCCAAGCTCAATAAGATCGGCCGTGGTATCACGACCACCCACCGTAACAACACAATTCCTATAGACTCGTGAGGCTGTAATAGAATCACCAATTGGAGTCGACACAGAGAACTGCTCACGAAGCTGTTCGGGTTCTATCCCAAAACTTGAAGCAATGAATGGAGTAACATAAGACAAGGAGGACCCCGGATCAATAAGGGCATAGCAATCAATAGTCCGAACAGACAGGATACCTGTAACAATATCTGGAGAAGCCTCAGCATTTTGGCGGCCACTCAATGCATAGAATCGGCTAGGTCCACCCCTACCATGAGCTCCACCCCTAGCTGCACTACGCCCTGCTGATGCTGGAGTACGTGCTGATGATGTAGCAGCCGAAGAACCGGATGACTGAGCAGATCCCCTACCTATACCCTGACGGGGTGCACGACAGTCTTGTTGAACGTGACCTCTCACCCCGCACCTGAAGCACACTGGAAGGTCAAGGTAGCAAGTCTCTATATGAAATCTCCCACACTTGGGGCATGTAGGTCTCCCCTGCTGCTGGGATCTCGCCCCAGGACGACCAGACTGACGAGACCTCCTGCTGTCTGAACCAGGTCTCGAGTAACTACCCTGCTGATGACTGTGCACAGATGGCGGTGCACTCGCGGAGGACTGAGCATATGACTGGGATGGCCCTGATGACCCTTTCCCTGGAAGTGATCTCCCCGAACGACCCATTGACCGGGCCCTGCTGCTACTTTCTCTTTCTGCACGAATCTTCAATTTCTTGGCCTCTGTGGCCTGAGCAAACCCCACGATCCTCCCATAGTTCATATCTGAGTGCAAAGCTGCCGTGGCGGCCTCATTCACTACCAAAGGGCTAAGGCCCTGAACAAACCGTCGAACCCGGCATCCATGGTCGACACTAAATGAGGAGCGTACTTGGACAACCTTACGAACTCCATGTGATACTCCCAAACACTCATACTGCCCTGTTTGAGAACCTCGAACTCAGTGGCACGGGCTGCCATTGCCTCAGCGGGTAAGAAGTTGTCCATAAATGCATCCACGAACTCATCCCATCTGGCCGGAGGGCTCCCTCCCTCACGAGAATCCTCCAACATTTCGAACCATGAACGTGCCGCTCCCTTCAGCCTGTAAGAGGCCAACTCTACCCCCTCTATATCTGTAGCCTTCATCACTCCGAGGGTCTTGTATATCTCATCAAGGAATTCCTGTGGGTCAGCCTCTGGATCGGTACCTGAAAATTCTGGAGGGGCCAATCGCAAGAACTGGTGGACTCTGGAGCCGGAGGAATCTCCCTGTCCGCTGGAGGATGCAGGGGCATCATGGGATCTCTGGGCCTGGGCGGCCACTAACTGTGTTAACATATGAATGGCTCCCCTAAGTTCTTCATTAGAGATACCAGAGCCCGAAGTGGGAACTGTATCTGAGTCAGGAACACCGGCAGGAGGAATGGTGGCATCCTCTGTCGCAACTGGAATAGGGACACTTGGGTTTTGAACAGATGGGCCAGGCAAATTCAGGACTGGTGGGTCATTCTTGCCCACGGCATCGGGTACATGATTAGCAACCGCACTTGGGCCGGCATTGGCCCCAAGGACGAGTCTAGCCTTCTTCTTAGGTGCCATATTCTGAAAATTTGGGAACAAGGCGCGAATTAGACACGGATATTTCCACATTGCACTTTACCGCACGATATAGATTAACAAAGAAATAGGTAAATTCCTAAATGCCCGTGTAGCCCTCTACTTATATGATGTGGTCGAAAACACACCTATAAGAAGGGCACTACTAGACACGGCTCCGAGACATCCTAGGACACTTTAAAAAACCATAGGCTCTGATACCAAGTTTGTCACGCCCCAAATCGGGGAACATGACCGTCGCCTGACCGGGTTGCCCCAGTCAAGCGGACCTGGGTGCCTTTCATTCCCACGCGTTACCCCTGTGTTGATTGTTTTTCATTTACCAAATATCTTACTAATCATGAATGATTTCACATTAAACAAATAAAACCATACGAGTGATTCATTAACAAGTTTGCAGTTTTTACAACGCCCGACATAACATAATGTGTACATAATACTAGAGTCCCACAGTTTACATGTCTACAGAGCCTCTAGGATACAAAAAAAGGGAATACAATACTTGCCGGTAACAAGGCTCCGGCTATACCTTACAAAACCAAAATGAAATCTAAACAAAAGTTGCATGAACCACACAGGGCCCCAAGGAAGAAAAGGGTGCTCACCAAAATGGGCAGTGGAAGGAGAAGGATACTACTGCCGATGAGCTGAAGTGCCTGCTACTGATCCACCTACAATCATAACATGAATGTAGCGTCCCCGGTAAAAGGGACGTCAGTACACTTGAATTGTACTGGCATGTATGGACAAACTTTGTCCCAAGTAAACTCAAGCCATTGAATTACATCAACAATTAATTAAGCCAGCCAACCATATTTCCACATTTTCCTCATTTCAAATAATTCTCAACACAAAGCACTTTCTACGATCATCCAATTTAACAATAACCATTCAATCACGTAAAGCACAAGTAGTCAAACAAAGGGGCAATCAGTGCCCCACAGGTTGCAAACTCTCCTGTTGTCTCCTTTCGCAATTTCACATTATTGATTTTTGTATCAATTTTCAATAGCGATTTCGATCGCTTTCCATCCTTATTGCCCCTTGACCACCCTTATTACCTCGGCCACCCTTATCACCCCAACCCACACCTTATTTCCTCACGTTGTGGCGCGCAACACGACCCCGCCTTACAGTTTAAAACACAACAATTTCAAACAGGAGATAAGGTACTACACACAATTTCAACAAGTTCAAATAAGCAACTTGCACATTGTTTCATGTTCTCAATTATTTTTCAAATCAATATCACAACCATGTTACAATATTTCCACAATTCAAGTGTTTCATCTCTTTCCACAATAAACAAATTCTCAAGCGTTTCGTTTGTTTTACACAAGGTGCCATATAGGCCATCATAATCATTATTCACAATTCTTTACCCATTTCGACTCTCATTTAATTTCGGTTCATATTCTATACCACATCACTTATATTTCAACAACAACTTTGAGAATTTCACACAATTTGTCAAATTAACACTAACCAATCAAATTTCACACATATAGGCAATTTCACAAGAATCAAAATTAGCCATACATACCTGGTGATGAGTTTTCTTCCGTTAACTTTCTACTTTATGCTTACCCAAGATATCCTACTCTTGCCAACCTTGTTCTTGAAGACTCTTACTTCTACTCACTTCTTTTTACTAGAAATCAAGTTCAATAATCATGCATGAGTGTAAAATTCTATTTTTAAAAGCTATTATATGCAAACCTCTCTTTACCCAATTTAAATCTGAAAATTAGAGAAAATAGTTAGGGTTTTTACCTTGAAATGATTTGGGGAAGTTGAATCTTTGCCCTAGAATCCTTTGAACTAAGATGGTTGGAACAATCTTTGAAGATGAAAGATTTCTCTCTCTAAAAACCCTCTCTTCTCTCTAATTTTGGTAAGATGATATGATAAAATGAAGAAGAAAGGTGTTATATTAATGAAGAGATCGGGTCAAAATGTTACAAAAATCTGGACCGGGTCAATTATGCGGCGCACTTTGCGACCGCAGAATCAACATGCGGTCCGCATAGTGACCGCAGAATGGCCTCAAAATGACACAAGTTCTGTTACAGAATGCGACCAATATGCGGTCCGCATTCTTGATCTGCGGTCGCAAAGTGCACCGCAGATTCATTATGCGATCGCATATCGACCGCATTTTTAACATGATTTTGGGAGACTTTCTAGAAAGCTTTGCGGCAAGAATGCGGTCCGCATAACAGGTTTGCGGTCGCATTCTTGACCGCATATTTGACACTTTTCTGGAAAACTTTATTCTCTACATTTTTGACACTTAAATCACTACCAAGGGTCCGAACCGCGGCGAGCTTGCTCGCCGTGAAGAATTCTACGCATTCCTAACACATTATTCGGACCATGACACTATAGCTACTAGGTTTTATGCACAAATATTTTACGGGGCATTACACTACTGGCTCCGGAGTACGTGCAACAGGAGTCTGGACACCTCCTCCAGCCTGAGAAGCGGCTGGTGCAGCTGGTAATAAGCCTGCTCCGGCAACGCTGTCCATAAAACCGGCTATTCTAACCAGAGCCTCCCGAAGATCCGGGGTAAATAAGGCCTCCCCTGGGACCTGAGCTGGGCCCACTAGATCTGCTGGGGCTGGAACCTCCTCACCAACCTCAATATGGGGCTCCACCTATAGAATAGCTGCATGGGGCTGAGCTTTGCCCCTACCACGGCCTCCGATACGGCCTCGTCCCCTGCCGCTCACGAGAGCTGCCTAGGGCTCAGGCTGCTGATCAGCGGATGAAGAAGCGCGTGTCCTCACCATCTGTGAAAGGACAAAGTAGAAATTCAATCAGAATTTGAGGAACAAATCGCACGACAAGAAGGAACAAATGAGAGACTCTTTCCTAACTCAATAGACTCTTGAGGACAAGTACAGCCGTCTCCGTACCTACCCCTCAAACTCTACTAAGCTAGTTCATGAGTGGTGAGACCTATGTAACCTAGAGCTCTAATACCAAGTTGTCACGACCCGGATTTTCCCCCGTCATCAGGATCGTGATGGCGCCTACTCGTGGTAGCTAGGCAAGCAAATTCATTCAATATTATCCTGTTCATATCATTATTTTTAAACTCATACTTACTAGCAAGAGAAATAATTATTCAATTTAATAAACGCGGAAGACTTTCAAAATAGAGATACATAACACTAAGGTAAAACACTGATGAAATCCTCTACCCAAGACGTGGAGTCACCAAATCACGAACTACTAATGAATACTACACATAATGGTTTGAAAAAAAATGACTAATATATGTCTGTCTCGGAACAATAAGACCACAGCAAATAGCATAAGTAAATAGAAGAGACGCCTGGCCTGCGGACGCCTGCAAGCTACCTCAGTCTTGAAATTCTCAACTCCCACGAATACTCTAATGATGTTGTTGCTCCTGCTCGAAACGTGGACCTGTGCAAAAATGCACAGAAGTGCAGTATCAGCACAATCCGACCCCATGTGCTGGTAAGCGCTTGGCCTATCCCGGCGAAGTAGTGAAAAGCCTAGGACCAGACACTCACATAAACCTGTGCAGTTCTATATATGTACACCACAAGATAACAGGAATATCAAGTAACAAATTCAACAAGAAGTATCATAATAGGGGAAAACACAACAATCATCAACATCTATTAAATTTGTAATGAAAATCAGAGTATAATGGAAACAATTAATATCAAAACAAGGAATATCAAATAGTTGCATGGCATCACCCTTCGTGCTTCTACTCTCATCCTCACATCAATGGTACGGCATGATCCTTCGTGCATGGTTCAAATAACAAAGGCACAAAATGTTCCTTCGTGCATAATCAATATCACAAGGCACGGCATGATCCTTCGTGCATAATCAATAAAAAAAACACTGCATTACCCTTCGTGCATAATCAATAATATAAGGCACGGCATGATCCTTCGTGCATAATAAATAAAACAAGGGACGGTATTAACCTTCGGGCAAAAATCAGTAAACAAGCGCGGCATCACCCTTCGTGCATTATCACTCTTCCTCACCCAAATAACAATCACAGTTAAGGGCAAAAGAATGGAAACAATAATCATGAACCATTCCGGCATGGGACACATTAATCATCACCACAAAGTTGTGGCAAGGGAAAACAATAATCAACTTTACAATAAAGTCCCGTCAAGGGATAACAGTGATCAATTTCACAACCCGGCAAGGGTTTAAGATTTCATCTTAAAAACATCCCACAATAAATATCGACAAACGACTCACGGTTATGCTAGACGCCAGTGTATGGATGCTCGTCACCACAGCCCATACACCGCACTCGATCACATAGCAATTAGCACATAAATCATATTCCCTCAATCTAGGCTAGATCAAACACTTACCTCTAGCCTTGAAGTCCAATTTGTCCTTCAACTATAGCTTTACCTCGAATTTCAGCTTTCAACTTGCTTGAATCTAGTCACAATTGATTCAATTACATTAATAAATACTATATAACTTGGTTTGGATGCTTAAAAATGGTTTTCTCGAAGTTTATCCCAAAATTTCCCAAAATGCCCCTGGTCCCACATTTTCGGAACTCGGGGTTCGGACCAAAATCTGGTTACCCATTCCCTCACGAGTTCAAATATATGATTTGTTTGAAAATCGGACCTCAATTTGAGGTCCAATTCCTCAATTCATGAAAAACGTAGGTTCTACCCAAAAACAAGAATTTCTACCATTAAAACCTTTGATTTCTCTTGAAAACATGTTTAATGATGTTAGGAAGTGAAAGAATTAAGTAAAAAGTGACATACAAGTGTTTTGGAGTGATTTTTTTCTTGGAGAATCATGTGTGGTGTGTTGGGTTTTGAAAGAATGAAGAAAAGAGGTGTAAAATTCGTTTAAGTATCAGATTGCGCAGCTGCGGTTATCGCAATTGCGAACGTTTGTTCGCAATTGCGAACATAGCAGGTTTTGGTCTGTTGCCTTCGCATTTGAGAGAAATCATTCGCATTTGCGAACTCTGGCCCTGTCCTGTCAGCATCGCATTTGCGATAATATGTTCGCAGTTGCGAACTAGGCTGAACTACTGGGACCTTCGCATTTGCGACATCTTAGTCACATTTGCAAGCATGAGTTGTTCACTGAAGGCCTCGCATTTGCGAGGTATAATTTGCATTTGCAAACCCCTGCATTCTCCTACCGTCTTTGAATTTGCGAAGATTTGTTCGTATTTGCGAACCAATGCTAAATCTGATCCCTTTCGCAATTGCGAGCATTTCTTCGCAATTGCGAAGATATTTGCTGGTGAAAAATACCAGCTGTGTTATTTTTAGAATTTGCTCCAACGGCCTATCAAATCTTTACCCGAGCCCTCGGGCTCCAAGCCAAACATGCACACAACTTCAAAAACATATTACAAACTTGCTCTTGCGATAAGATAGCCAATATAACATCGTTTTCATCAAATCATGCCTCAAGTTCATGATTATCTTTCTTTTAACTTCATAACCTTCAAATTTGGAACTCAAGGTTCAAAACACATCAAACGACATCCAAATGTCACCAAACTTTGCAGAAAGCACTTATATAATATTGAAGACTCATACCGGGCGTCGGAACCGAAATACGAGCCCGATACGATGGTCGTTTAATCCATTTTCATTTAATAATTTCAGCAAAAACAATTTAACAAAAAAATTCATATCTTGGGCTCTAGGCCTCTGAATTCGACTCCGGACACATGTCCGAGACCCATATTTTCCTACGAACCTTCCGGGACCATCCGATATCTGGTCCTGGTCCGTTTACCAAAAATGTTGACCAAAGTCAACTATATCAACATTAATATCATTTTTCTTCAAATTTTTCATAGAATTTGCATATTCTACCACAAAATCTTTTCGGCTACATGCCCGGATTATGCATGTAAATCGAGGCAACATAAAATGAGGTTTTTAAGACCTCGATAGTGCAGAACAAGTGAGGAAAACAGGTGATACCTCTAAAACAACCGTTCGTCCTCGAACGGACAAGAGAAGGAAGTACCTGAGTCGGGGAACAAATGTGGGTTACGGCTCCGCATATCAGACTCGAACTCCCAGGTCGATGCCTCAGGAGGCTGACCTCTCCACTAAACACACACAGAAGGAAAACTCTTCGACCTCAACTGTCGAACCTGCCGATCTAGTATGGCCACCGGCTCCTCCCCGTAGGATAAATCATTGTCCAAATGGACAGTACTGAAGTCTAACACATGTGTGGGATCGATGTGGTACCTCCGAAGCATAGATACATGAAAAACAGGATGCACGGCTGATAAGCTAGGTGGCAGAGCTAATCTGTAAGCCACCTCTTCCACTTGGTCCAGAATCTCAAATGGACCAATATACCTAGGGCTGAGTTTGCCCTTCTTTCCGAACCTCATCACGCCCTTCATAGAAGATACTCGGAGCAGTACCCGCTCGCCAACCATGAAATCCACATCTCGAACCTTACGATCCGCATAAGTCTTCTGTCTAGACTGAGCTGAACGTAATCTCACCTGGATAGTCTTGACCTTGTCCAAGGCCTCCATAACTACGTCTGTACCCAACAACCAAGCCTCTCCCGGCTCAAACCATCCGATTGTGGATCGACACCGCCTACCATACAATGCCTCACACGGGGCCATCTGAATGCTAGACTGGTAGTTGTTGTTGTAGGCGAACTCTGCTAATGGCAGAAACTGGTCCTATGAGCCTCCAAAATCAATGACACAGGCTCGGGGCATGTCCTATAGGATCTGAATAGTCCTCTCGGACTGACCGTCCATCTGAGAATGAAAAGTTGTACTAAACTGGACCTGGGTGCCTAATTCCTGCTGGACCGCTCTCCAAAACATGAGGTAAACTGCGTACCCCGATATGAGATAATAGACACCGGCACCCCATGAAGATGAACAATCTCTCTAATGTAAATCTCTGCTAACCGCTCCGATGAGTAAGAGACAGATAGTGGAATGAAATGTGCTTACTTGGTCAGCCTATGAACAACGACCCAAATAGCATCAAATTTCCTCTGAGTCAAAGGAAGTCCAGCGATGAAGTCCATTATGATCCGCTCCTATTTCCACTTGGGAATTTCGATTCTCTAGAATACACCACCAGGCCTCTGGTGCTTATATTTCACCTGCTGACAATTTAGACACCGAGCGACATATGCAACGATGTCCTTCTTCATCCTACGCCACCAATAGTGCTATTGTAAATTCTAATACATCTTCGCGACGCCCGGGTGAATAGAATACTGCGAACTGTGGGCCTCTTCTAAGATCAATGCTCGAATCCCCTCGACATTGGGCACACAAACTCATCCCTGCAACCTCAATACTCTGTCATCATCTAGAGATACCTTCGTGGCACCTCCCCGATGTACAGTATCTCTCAAGTCACGCAAATGAGGATCATCGAATTGCCTCTCACAGATACGCTCTAATAGAGATGAACGAGCGACCGTGCAGGCTAACACCCAGCTAGGCTCAGAAATGTCTAGTCTCACGAACTGGTTGGCTAAGGTCTGGATATCTAGAGCAGGTGGTTTCTGACTGACCGGAATGTACGCGAGACTACCCATGCTGGCAGACTTTCTACTCAATGCATTGGTCACCACGTTGGCCTTACCTGGGTAATATAGGATAGTAAAATCATAGTCCTTTAGAAACTCTAACGATCTCCGTTGTTGTAAATTCAACTCCTTTTGCTTGAATAAGTGTATAGGCTTTTGTGATCTGTGTACACCTCGCACGCCACACCATATAGATAATTCCTCTAGATGTTTAAGGCATGAACCACTGCTGCCAGCTCAAGATCATGAACCGGATAATTCTTCTCATGTATTTTCAACTGTCTCGAAGCGTAAGCAATAACCTTACCATTTTGCATCAATACCGCTCCAAGCCCCAAATGGGATGCATCACAGGAAAATGTGTAAGACCCTACACCTGTAGGTAATATTAGCATTGGTGCAATAGTCAAGGCTGTCTTGAGCTTCTAAAAGCTCGCCTCACACTCATCTGACCACTGGAACTGGGCACCCTTCTGGGTCAACCTGGTCATCGGGGCCGCAATAGAAGAGAACCCCTCTACAAATCGACGGTAGTAACCTGCTAACTCCAAGAAACTCCAGATCTCAGTCACTGACGCTGGTCGAGGCCAATTCTGGACTGCCTCAATTTTCTTTGGGTCCACCTGAATACCTTCCTCTGATACAATATGACCCAGAAATGCCACCAAACTCAACAAGAATTCACATTTCAAAAATTTGGCATATAGTTGATTATCCTTTAGAGTCCGAATAACCACTCTGAAGTGCTTCTCGTGTTCTTCCTAGCTGCGGGAGTATACCAGGATGCCATCTATAAAGACTATCATGAACAGATCTAAATATGGCCTGAACACCCGATTCATCAACTCCATGAATGTTGCTGGAGCATTGGTCAACCCGAAAGATAAGACCAAGAATTCATAGTGCCCATATCTAGTGCGAAAGGCTGTCTTAGGAATGTCAGTCGCCCTGATCTTCAGCTACTGTTAGCCCAACCTCAAGTCTATTTTTTACAACACCCTCACTCCTTGGAGCTGGTCAAACAAATCATCAATCCTCGGCAGTGGATACTTGTTCTTTATCGTCAATTTGTTTAATTGATTATAATCAATACACATCCGCATCGAGCCATCCTTCTTTTTCACAAATAACACGGGTGATCCCCTAGAAGAAACACTGGGCCTGATAAAGCCCTTTTCTAGAAGGTCTTGCAACTAATCTTTTAACTTTTTTAACTCTAGCGGGGCCATATGATAGGGTGGAATAGAGATGGGCTGAGTGCCCGGTGCCAGATCAATACAGAAATCAATATCCCTATCGGGTGGCATGCCCGGCAGATCTGAAGGGAAAACCTCGGGAAACTCCCGTACAATAGGAACTGAGTCAATAGAAGGAATTTCTGCGCTGGAATCATGAACATATGCCAAATAAGCTAGGCACCCCTTCTCAACCATGCGTCGAGCCTTAACATAGGAAATAACGGTGCGAACAGAGTGGCCGGAGGTCCCTTTCCACTCTAGTCGGGGTGATTCTAGCAAGGCCAAGGTCACTGTCTTGGCATGACAATCTAAGATAGCATGATACGGGGACAACCAGTCCATCCCCAATATGACATCGAAATCCACCATGTCTAATAGTAACAGATCAACACGGGTCTCAAGACCCCCGAATATAACTACACACGAAGGATGCACCCGGTCGACTACTATAGAGTCACCCACTAGGGAACGATAAACTGGAGTATCCAGGGCATAGCTAGGCACGGCCAAGTATGGTGCAAAGTAGGAAGACACATATGAATAAGTAGACCCAGGGTCAAATAATACTGAAGCATCTCTGTTACAAACAAGAATGGTACCTATAATCATAGCATCTGATGCCTCTACCTCTGGCCTGGCTGGTAAAGCATAAAATCGTTCAGCACCTCCCCTCTGAGCTACATCTCTGGGACAGTCATCCACTGTCTGACCTCTACCTCTGGCTGGACGGTATCCACCTCTACGGTCTTGACCTCCACCTCTACAATCTCTAGCCCCGCCTCTGGCTTGCTGGGCAAGCTGTGGGTCAGCTGGGGCCTGAATCATGGGATGAGGACCCTGCTACTGAGTGTTGCCTGTCGCTCGAGGGCAAAACCTGACAAGATGACCTGGGTCACCACAACCGTAGCAACTTTTAGGCTGATGGGGCTGCTGGCCCTGACGACCTGAATGGCCCCTGCGAACACTCTAAAGAGGCTGAGCACTAATGGGAGGCTGGTCTGAATACTGCTCATGAAACCCACGATAACTTGGTCCAACCAGTGAAGCTTTGAGGGCTGACTGGAAAGGTCTGGAAGACTGGCCGCTATCAAAAGATTCCCTGCCTCTAGAAGAAGAACCACTAAATCTGCCGGAATGACGAGGCCTCTTCTCTGAAGGATAACCACCTCCCCAAGCAAGAGCCATCTCAACTCTACGAGCTGTATTAGCTACTTCCTGGAAAGATATATCACTCCCAACTAGGCATCTGAAGTCTCATCGGCTGATTTAGCCCATCTCTAAACCTGCGGACCCTCTCCTAATATGTGGGGAGTATTACAACCGAATGACATGCCAGATCAACAAACCTCATCTCATATTGGGTGACAGTCATAGTACCCTGCTGGAGGTGCTCAAACTGCCTTCGAAGTGCCTCCCGCTGAGTAACAGGGAGAAACTTCTCCAGAAATAGCTCTGCAAACTGGTCCCATGATAAAGCCGGGGAACCTGCTGGTCGAGTCAAACATAATCTCGCCACCAAGTCTTGGCAGATCCTGAAAGCCTGAATGTGCAAAAATCAACTCCATTGGATTCCACTATTCCCATAGTCTTGAGAATCTCGTAGCTACTGAATAAGAAGTCCTGAGGATCCTCTGATATGGCACCACTAAAAGTAGTGGTAAACAGTTTGGAGAACCAATCAACTATCAATAGAGACTTAGAAGTCATGGCCGCTCCACCTCCGACCTGAGCTATGGTACCTGACTGAGTGGCCACAGCTGGCTGAACCATTGGTGCCTGAGGCTGGGGAGCTACTGGCTCCGGAGTACGTGCAACAAGAGTCTAGACCCCTTCTCCAGACTGAGAAGCGGCTGGTGCAGCTGGTAATAAGCATGCTTCAGCAACGCTGTCCTTAAAACCCGCTATTCTGACCAGAGCCTCCCGAAGATCCGGGGTAAATAAGGCCTCCCCTAGGACCTGAGTTGGTCCCACTTGGAACAGCTGGGGCTGGAACCTCCTCACCAACCTCAACATGGGGCTCCACCTCTGGAATAGCTGCCTGGGGCTGAGCTTTGCCCCTACCACGGCATCCGATACGGCCTCGGCCCCTGCCCCTCACGAGAGCTGCCTGGGGCTCAGGCTGCTGATCAACGGATGAAGAAGCGCGTATCCTCACCATCTGCGAAAGGACAAAGTAGAAATTAAATTTGTATTTGAGGAAAAAATCGCACGACAAGAAGGAACAAATGAGAGACTTTTTCCTAACTCAATAGACTTTGGAGGACAAGTACAGACGTCTCCGTACCTACCCCTCAAACTCTACTAAGCTTGTTCATGAGTGGTGAGACCTATGTAACCTAGAGCTCTGATACCAACTTGTCACGACCCGGATTTTCCCCCGTCATCGGGATCGTGATGGAGCCTACTCGTGGTAGCTAGGCAAGTCAATTCATTCAACATTATTCTGTTCATACCATTATTTTTAAACTCATACTTACTAGCAAGAGAAATAGTTATTCAATTTAATAAACACGGAAGACTTTGAAAATAGAGATAAATAATACTAAGGTAAAACACCAATGAAATCCTCTATCCAAAACGTGGAATCACTAACTCACGAACTACTAATGAATACTACACATAATTGTCTGAAAGAAAATCATTAATATTTGTCTGTCTCGGAATAATAAGACCACAGCAAATAGCATAAGTAAATAGAAGAGATGCCGGGCCTGCGGACGCCTGCAAGCTACCTCAGTCTCAAAATGCTCAACTCCCACGAATACTCTACTGATGCTTCTGCTCCTGCTCGAAACCTGGACCTGTGCAAAAATGCACAGAAGTGCAGTATCAGCACAATTCGACCCCATGTGCTGGTAAGTGCCTGGCCTATCGTAGCGAAGTAGTGACAAGCCTAGGACCAGACACTCACATAAACCTGTGCAAATCTATATATGTATACCACAAGATAACAGGAATACCAAGTAACAAATTCAACAAGAAGTATCATAATAGGGGAAAACACAACAATCAGCAACTTCTATTAAATTAGTAATGAAAATCAGAGTATAATGGAAACAATTAATATCAAAACAAGGAATATCAAAAAGTTGCATGGCATCACCCTTCGTTCTTTTACTCTCATCCTTACATCCATGGCATGGAATGATCCTTCGTGCATGGTTCAGATAACAATGGCACGGAATGTTCCTTCGTGCATAATCAATATCACAAGGCACAGCATGATCCTTCGTGCATAATAAATAACAAGGCACGACATTACCCTTCGTGCATAATCAATAATATAAGGAACGGCATGATCCTTCGTGCATAATCAATAAAACAAGGCACGGCATTACCCTTCGGGCAAAAATCAGTAAACAAGCACGGCATCACCCTTCGTGTATTATCACTCTTCCTCACCCAAATAACAATCACAATTAAGGGCAAAAGAATGAAAACAATAATCATGAACCGTCCCGGCAAGGGACACATTAATCATCACCACAAGGTCCTGGCAAGAGAAAACAATAATCAACTTTACAATAAAGTCCCGGTAAGGGAAAATAGTGATCAATTTCACAACCCGGGAAGGGTTCAAGATTTCATCTTAAAAGCATCCCACAATAGATATCGGCAAACGACTCACGGTCATGCTAGACGCCAGTGTATGGATGTACGTCACCACAGCCCATACACCACACTCGATCACATAGCAATTAGCACATAAATCATATTCCCTCAAGCTAGGATAGATCAAACACTTACCTCTAGCCTTGAAGTCCAATTTATCCTTCAACTATAGCTTTACCTCGAATTTCAGCTTTCAACTTGCTCGAATCTAGTCACAATTAATTCAGTTACATTAATACATACTATATAATTTCGTTTGGATGCTTAAAAACGGTTTTCTCAAAGTTTATCCCAAATTTTCCCAAAACGCCCCTAGTCCCACGTGGTCGGAACTCGGGGTTCGGACTAAAATCCGAATACCCATTCCCTCACGAGTTCATATATATGATTTGTTTCAAAATCGGACCTCAATTCGAGGTCCAACTGCCCAATTCATGAAAAACCTAGGTTCTACCCAAAAACAAGAATTTCTACCATGAAAATCTTTGATTTCTCTTGAAAAACATGTTTAATGATATTAGGAATTGAAAGAATTAAGTAAAAAATGACTTACAAGTGTTTTGGAGTGATTTTGCTCTTGGAGAATCTTGTGTGGTGTGTTGGGTTTTGAAACAATGAAGAAAAGAGGTGTAAAATTCGTTTAAGTATCAGATTGCACAACTGCGGTTATCGCAATTGCGAACGTTTGTTCGCAATTGCGAACATAGCAAGTTTCGGTCTATTGCCTTCGCATTTGCGAGAAATAGTTCGCATTTGCGAACTCTGGCCCTGGCCTGTCAGCATCGCATTTGCAATAATATGTTCGCATTTGCGAACTAGACTGAAATACTGTGACCTTCACATTTGTGACATCTTAGTCGCATTTGCGAGCATGAGTTGTTCACTGAAGGCCACGCATTTGCGAGGTATAATTCGCATTTGCGAACCCCTGCATTCCCCTGCCATCTTCGCATTTGCGATGATTGGTTTGCATTTCCGAACCAAGGCTTAATCTGATCCCTTTCGCAATTGCGAGCATTTCTTTGCAATTGCGAAGATATCAGCTGGGGGGAAAATACCAGCTGTGTTATTTTTTACAATTTGCTCCGATGGACTATCAAATCTTTGCACGAGCCCTCGGTTTCCAAGCCAAACGTGCACACAAATTCAAAAAGATATTACAAACTTACTCGTGCGATAACATCGCCAATATAACATCGTTTTCATCAAATCAAGCTTCGAGTTCATGATTATCTATCTTTTAACTTCATAACCTTCAAATTTGGAACTCAGGGTTCAAAACACATCAAACGACATCCAAATGTCATCAAACTTTGCAGAAAGCACTTATATAATAGTTAAGACTTGTACCAGGCGTCGGAACCAAAATACGAGCCTGATACCATGGTCGTTTAATCCATTTTCATTTAATAATTTCAGCAAAAATAATTTAACAGAAAAATTCATATCTTGAGCTCTAGGCCTCAGAATTCGACTCCGGACACATGCCCGAGTCCCATATTTTCCTACGGACCTTTGAGGATCATCCGATCTCGGGTCCGGGTCCATTTACCAAAAATGATGACCGAAGTCAACTATATCAATATTAATATCACTTTTCTTCAAATTTTTCATAGAATTCGCATATTCTAGCACAAAATCTTTTCGGCAACATGCCCGAATTATGCACGTAAATTGAGGCAATATTAAATGAGTTTTTCAAGGCCTCGGAAGTGCGGAACAAGTGAGGATAACAGGTGATGACCCTTTAGGTCGTCACAGGGCCAGGGGTCGGTTTTATAATTTTTGGACAGCATTTTAAAAAATACTTTAATTAGGCAATTGGACTGGTTTGTTGAGTAGAATTGATGATATTAAATAAATTATGTATAGGTAAGTGTTTGATCTATCCTAGCTTGAGGTAATAGGAGTAAAGTATAATAACTTGCTAATTGCTAAATGATCGAGTGCGGTGTATAAGCGTGTTGACGAGCATCTATACACCGGAGTCTAGCATGACCGTGAGTCGTTTGTTAATACATGTTGTGAGCTAATGTGAAACTTCCCTAAGTTATATTATTGAGCCCTTGCCGGGTCGTGAATGTTGTGTTATTGTTCACTTGCTCGTTGTGTTGTTGTTATTGTTCCCGTGCCGGGATATTTTTATGACTCTTATTACTCCTTTGCCGGGATGGTACTTGTTGTTTATCTCATTCTTCTTGCCCATTGATTGTGACTGTTGTTTGGGTGAGGAAGACTGATAAAGCACGAAGGGTGATGTCGTGCCATTTCTAATTATGTTCACACGAAGTATAATTCCGTGCCATGTTTTACTATTTATGCACGAAGGATTATTCCGTGCCATGTTTTACTATTTATGCACGAAGGAACATTCCATGCCATTGTTAATTAAATCATGCACGAAGGATCATGCAGTGCCATGAATGTGAGGATGAGAGTAAAATCACGGAAGGTGATGCCGTGCACTTTTATTTGCTTATTTGGTGAGGATGAGAGTAAAAGCACGAAGGTTGATGCCGTGCACTTTTATTTGCTTATTTGGTGAGGATGAGAGTAAAAGCACGAAGGGTGATGCCGTGCACTTTTATTGGTTTATTTGGTGAGGATGAGAGTAAAAGCACGAAGGGTGATGCCATGCACTTTTATTTGATTATTTGGTGAGGATGAGCGTAAAAGCACTAAGGGTGATGCCGTGCAACTATTAAATTTCTTATTTTGTGATAACTGTTTTGTTGCACTTGTTTTTACCTTACTGATTAATTGTGTATATTCGATTATGCTTCCCTGGAAAGTTCCCTCCCTTGCTATTTGTGTTTCTCAATATTTCTATTACTTTGTGGTACATATGTATATAGAACTGCACAGGTTTATGCCAGTGTCTGGTCGTAGGCTTGTCACTACTTCACCGGGATAGGCCAGGCACTTACCAGCACATACTGTTGGATTGTGTTGATACTACATTTCTGTGCGTTTTCGCAAAGGTCCAGGTTTTTAGCAGCAGTTGTTTCATTAGCAGGATTGCCATACTCTCAAGACCGAGGTAGCTTGCACACATCTGCAGGCCTGGCGTCTCTTCCTATAGTTTTCATTATTGCTGTAGTCTCATTGTTTCGAGACAGACGGTTATTATTTTTCTTTCAGACCATTATGTGTAGTTATTCTTAGTAGTTCATGAGTTTGTGACTCCATATCTTGGGTAGAGGATTTATGTTGAGTATTTCACATTTATATTCAGATTTATGAAAGTTAACTTCCGCCGTTTATGTTATTATTATTATTCTTGTTATTAATTTGACAATAGGATGATTTTTATTAATGGAAAGATGGTGAGTAAATTGACTTGCCTAGCTACCACGAGTAGGCGCCATCACGATCCCGATGGTGGGAATCCGGGTCGTGACAAGTTGGTATCAGAGCACTAGGTTACATAGGTCTCACAACTCACGAACAAACTTAGTAGAGTCTGGGGGTTAGGTACGGAGACGTCTATACTTGTTCCTCAGAGTCTATTGAGTTAGGAAAAATCTCTCTGTTGTTCTTTCCTATCGTGTGAATTCGTTCTTCAAATATTAAATTGAATATATACTATTGTATTCCCATGAATGGCGAAGTCACGTACCGCTTCTTCAGCTAAACAATAGCACAGGCTGGTGATAGATCAACTATGCCTTCAAAAGTTTGCGGAGGTCGGATAGGTTTCACCAAACTCTTCGCTACCACCTTCAGCCGTGCTTCTTTTGAGAACCCACGGGATTGTGCTTGACCGCTGTTATGAGGTATTACAGAATGTGGGAATAGTCAAATGTGATGGGGTTGATTTTACTGTGCTTCGGATGGCAAACAGAAGTTGTGGGAAGATATTGTATTCACCACACAAGTTGTGGATCCAATGGAAGATGCAGATGTATCTGGAGATCCCCGAATGAATCATGTGACGTTTCAATAGACCTTGACGTTCGGTTGATTTATTTATGCTGTGAAAGACAAATATTGTGAATTATTGGATGTTGTGATTTTGACTTACAGCCAAAAGGGGGAATTCCACTGTTTGTGAATGGACCGGATGGCCATGCGTTATGTCAGTTTGGCTTGGAATGTATTTATATATGGTATGGAAAGGTCCCCTAAATAATTTATGCATATTTAAGGTTAGTTCTTTGTAGGGGGTAAGAATTGCCCCCAGAGAATAACAAAGAGTATATGAGTAAATGAGGTAGCTCATCAGTGTTAAGACAGCATAGAAAGAGAGGGAAAACCGGCCAATGCAACACTACCTACTCAACTCTATTTTAAGAAAATGTTTTGAAGGAGTTTACCTTCTAGATTCTCTCCAATATGTGGTATATGCAATCTGAACGGTTGTACTAGGTCACCATGACAGTGTCCGAATATGTCGTCATATGCAATAAGTTAGCTGAGCCTCAAAGGAATTGTGGTGAATGCGGTAGTTTGCAGAAATGTAATTTTTGAAAGCACTCAGGCTATGTGCTCCATTGCAGTCAATGCTTATCTTACATGACTAGCCAGAAGTAGAGGTTGGGATTTTAGAGGTGTAGGTGAGAATCCTAGAGGTGGAGACTCAACCGTTGATGTAATTTCTATGGTATGACTGAGGTCACTTCACCAGATGGTGTCATCACATGTACAATTTTGATTGTTATATAAAGGATATTTTTCAATTTGATTTGGTTTTTGAAAAGTTTAGGCGAGTCCTGGTAATATGCCCCACTCATGAGTGAGCTTCGTAAGCATCAAATGTACTTATGTGAATACTCAGTTGGGCTATTATACGGAGATAGCTATCCCCATTATTATGTGTTGGTCACTACGAATATTTATGAGGCTAAAAGTGACTTTATATCACTTACTACAGTGGGTTTTGATGTAATTCCTGGAATAATTAATTTAAATTGTTAATAGTATGCCTTATCGGTATGAGGATTCATTTGATGTCGTGATTTTCTTTCACGGACAATTTTTTAAAAGAAGAAAGAGAGAAAATGAAAAATTTCAGCGGGTACGATGTTTAGGTACTGGTGATGCAAAGTTGAGGATGAGGTCCTCAAATTTATGCATAATGTGAAATATTTTTAAACCGAGCTCCAAGTTGCGGTGGATATCATATGAGGACAAGGTCCTGGTGGTAAAATTTTATATGTTTAAAATTCTCCTTTTATGAAATTAAAAATAAATTGTATTATATTTTAAATGGGAGTCGTGCCTGTTAGGATTATTTGACAATTGTAGTATAGTTTCTATTCATATTTAGCCATTTATGTTTTGTAACTGTTGAGTTTTAGCCTTTGAGATAAGCACCCAGGTGAGGCTAAATATGACTTATTAATTCGGGAAAGTAATCATGAGGTCTCCATACCTCACTGTGAATAAACTGGGAGTTTTGGAATAAGGTATTTGATAATGCACGGTTAATTGGAAATGTTGTAAATTAGGGACAACTCTTATGGCCAGATTCATTGTTATGTGCATACGTATGAGGTGTCCATGACTTATTTAGACTTGTTCGTGCTAGTCTCTATTGATAACGTATTGACATGCTCCTGCAGTTAGGAAGAGCATGCGCAACATCTCAGAGTGGCTCTCCAGACTCTGAAAAATAGTCAGCTATATGCAAATATTTCCAAATTATGAGATATGGTTAAGTACCGTTGCATTCCTGGGTCATGTTATAACGGCAGAAGGTATACAGGTTGATCCAAGGAAGATGGAGGCAGTCAAGGACTGGCCTAGACTAACATCAGCCGGAAAGATCCGGAGTTTCTTAGGATTAGCAGAGTATTATTGGCGGTTTGTGGAGGGGTTTTCATATATTACAACCCCGATGACTAGATTGACCCAGAAGGGTGTCCAGTTTGAATGGTCAGATGAATGTAAGGCAAGCTTTCAGAAGCTCAAGACAGCTTTGACTACGACACTAGTGTTAATTTTGCCCACGGGTTCAGGGCCTTACACAGTCTACTGTGATGCTTCTCGTACTGGGCTTGGAGCGGTGTTGATGCAGGATGGCAAGGTTAGTGCATATGCTTCGAGACAGTTGAAAATCCATGAGAAGAATTATCCGGTTCATAACCTAGATTTGGCAGCGGTTGTTCATGCCTTGAAATTTTGGAGCTATTATTTATATGTTGTGGCATGTAAGGTATACACGGATCACAAGAGTCTTCAGTACTTGTTCAAGCAGAAGGAGTTAAATGCGCGGCAGAGGAGATGTCTAGATTTGCTGAAAGATTATGACGTTACCATCTTATATCACCAAGGTAAGGCTAATGTAGTGGCCAATCCGTTGAGTAGAAAGTCTGCCAGCATGGGTAGTCTTATTTTCATTCTGGTCAACCAAAGACCGCTTGACTTAGATGTTCAGGACTTAGCCAACCGATTTGTGAGATTAGATATTTCTGGGCCTAGAGAGTGTTGGCTTGCACGGTTGCTCGTTCTTCTCTATTGGAACGTATCGGCGATTGGCAATTTGATGATCCACATTTATGTGTCCTTAAAGACACGGTCAGTGAGGAGATGCCAAGCAGGTCACCTTAAATGTTGATGGAGTTCTGAGATTTCAAAGGCAAATTTGTGAGCCAAATGTCTTTGAGAATTGATTCTAGAGGAAGCTCACAATTCCCGGTATTCTATTCATCCAGGCGCAACAAAGATGTATCAGGATTTGCAATTACATTATTGGTGGCATATGATGAAAAAGGACATTGTTGTGTATGTCTCTTGGTGTTTGAATTGTCAGCAGGTCAAATAGGAACATCAGAGGCCTGGTGGTGTGTTTTTGAGAATTGATCTTCCCTGGTGGAAGTGGGAGCGGATTTCAATGGATTCCGTTACTGGACTTCCGTTGACTCGAAAGAAGTTTGATACTATTTAGGTCATTGTTGATAGGCTGACCAAGTCAGTGCATTTTATTCTAGTAGCAGTCTCCTTTTCACTCGAGAGGTTGCGTCCGGCTTAGTCTAGGTAGAAGAGTTATTCAGACCGTAGGGTTCAAGATGTAGATTTCATTTTTGGTGAGCGGGTAAGCTCCCGGTGTCGCCTATGAAGGGCGTGACTCGCATCCCATGGCAGGTGAGGGATTGTTTATGACAGGGGATTGTAACTTGGTCCATCCTGAACAAGAATGTTTCTATATTAGCGATTGATACGCACCCTGTGTTGAATATATCTAGGCTTATTGTCATGTCTGGGGCCTTGTGCCGATCTGTAGTATCCTCAGAGGATGAATATCATTATGATAGAATGCTCTGTAAAATCATTGATCTTAGTCCTGTGCTTAATCACCGTTATCAAATGCTAACTCATTTTCCTGAAGTTAAATATCTAAAGTATATTCTTCTTAACAAATTCAAAACTAAGAAATTAATTGAATCAGTACGTGACTCATATGCATACTAAGGACTGAGTACGGATCGGGCTGCACGCCGCAGCGAATGTTATGATTGAGTATGGATCAGGCTGCATGCCACAACGAATGTTATGATTAAGTATAGACCGGGTTGCACGTCGCAACGTATGTTATGATAGAGTATGGGTCGGGCTGCACGGCACAATGAATGTTATGATTGCGCTTGGGCTGAAGGAGCCCCTCCGAAGCCATTATCCATATTTGTTCCCCGACTAAGGTACTTCCATCTTTTGTCCGTTCGAGGACGAGCGGTTGTTTTAGAGGTGGAGGATGTGACAACCCAAAGGGTCATCACCTGTTTTTCTCATTTGTTTCGTGCTTCCGAGGCCTTGAAAACATCATTTTATATTTCCTCTATTTGCATGCACAATCTAGGTGCATAGCCAGAAAATTTTATGTGCAAATATGTGAATTCTGTGAAAAATTTGATGAATTTTGATATTAATATGACTATAGTTGACTTTGGTCAACATTTTTTGTAAACGAACCCGGACGAGATCGGACTGTCCCTGAAGGTCCGTCAAAAAATATGGGACTTGGGCATGTGCCCGGAGTCGAAATCCAAGATCTAAAACCTGAGTAAAAGAATTTTTCTGTTAAATTGTTTTATTCTGAAATTAATAATTTAAATGAAAATAAAACTTAATTAAAAGACCATGGTATCAGGCTCGTATTTTGGTTCCGACGCCCGGTACAAGTATTATATATATTTTTTAAGCGCTTCCTATAAGGTTTGGTCGAAAACGGACGTCGTTTGATGTATTTCGGATAGGTTAGGATTGTTTTGTGCTCGTTTTTCTTATGCTTCGACATCGTTTATTCAAGCATAAATGATATCATATTGAACAAATGCACTTCGATTACTGTTTTGAATGAGGCATTAGATTCGTATCGTAATTAGGGACCCATAGCAAAAAGAATCATCAAATTTGGACATCGTATGAGGATTTTACGGCCATTTTACTAAGGTTGCCCAGATTTTCAGGTTAATGACGAAATTGCCCCTGACGGCGTATTAAAACTCTGCATTATTTACAGATCTTAAAACCTACATATCTCCTTCATTATAAGGTCAAATGGAGTGATTCAAAAGCCTAAATTCATTAGACTTGCACAAGGAATCCACTGGGAGCAGTAAAACGTGTGAACAGTATACCTATAATGATTAGCTCGAGTTTGTTTCCAATTTTTGAACGGGAAGAAGGTTCTAAGGCGATCTTTAAGAGAGAAAATCAGTGGGTATCACAGAGGTAAGTGATTTGATTATTAAAACACGTTTATGGGTGATTATAAACCACAATCCCATTCTTTAATTCATTAAAATAGTAGAAAAATAGGATTTTGGGGCCTGGAATTATGAGACCTTTAGGGGTCGATTTGAGGTGTCAAACGGACTCCGATTTTGGTGTTCATTATATGTACGGACTAGTGGCAAGACGAGAAATCCGTTGGTATAATTTTTGGAATTTTTTGGCCAAGCGAGCCCGGGGTCGGTTTTATAATTTTTACAGCATGTTAAAAAATACTTTAATTAGGCAATTATACTGGTTTGTTGAGTAGAATTGATGATATTAAATAAATTATGTATAGATACGATTGATTTGGAGCCAAATTAGGAAGCAAAAACACTGTTTGAGGATTGAGTGGACAATAAACCGTCGAGGTAAGTGTTTGATCTATCCTAGCTTGAGGGAATAGGAGTAGAGTATAATAACTTGCTAATTGCTACATGATCGAGTGCGGTGTGTAGGCATGGTGACGAACATCTATAGACCGGAGTCTAGCATGACCATGAGTCGTTTGTTGATACATGTTGTGAGATAATGTGAAACTTTCCTAAGTTATAATATTGAGCCCTTGTCGGGTCGTGAATGTTGTGTTATTGTTCCCTTGCTCGTTGTGTTGTTGTTATTGTTCCCTTACCGGGATATTGTTATGACTGTTGTTACTTCTTTGTCGGGATGGTACTTGTTGTTTATCTCATTCTTCTTGCCCGTTGATTGTGACTGTTGTTTGGGTAAGAAAGAGTGATAAAGCACGAAGGGTAATGCCGTGCCATTTTTAATTATGTTCGCATGAAGGATAATTATGTGCCATGTTTTACTATTTATGCACAAAGGATCATTCCGTGCCATGTTTTACTATTTATGAACGAAGGAACATTCCGTGCCACTATTAATTAAATCATCCATGAAGGATCATGTCGTGCCATGAATGTGAGGATGAGAGTAAATGAATGAAAGGTGATGCGGTGCACTTTTATTTGCTTATTTGGTGAGGATGAGAGTAAAAGCACGAAAGATGATGTCGTGCTTTTTTATTTGCTTACTTGGTGAGGATGAGAGTAAAAGCACGAAGGGTGATGTCGTGCACTTTTATTTGATTATTTGGTGAGGATGAGAGTAAAAGCACGAATGGTCATGCCGTGCACTTTTATTTGATTATTTGGTGAGGATGAGAGTAAAAGCACTAAGGGTGATGTCGTGCAACTATTAAATTTCTTAGTTTGTGATAACTGTTTTGTTGCACTTGTTTTTACCTTACTGCTTAATTGTGTATATTCGATTATGATTATGCTCCCCCAACATGTTCCCTCCCTTACTATTTGTGTTGCTCAGTATTTTTATTATTTTGTGGTACATATGTATATAGAACTGCACAAGTTTATGTGAGTGTCTGGTCCTAGGCTTGTCACTACTTCGCCGGTATAGGCCAAGCACTTACCAGCACATAGGGTCGGATTGTGTTGATACTACATTTCTGTGCGTTTTTGCACAGGTCTAGGTTTTTAGCAGCAATAGTTTTATTAGCAAGATTATCATACTCTCGAGGCCGAGGTAGCTTGCAGACGTCTGCAGGCCCGACGTCTCTTCCTATAGTTTTCATTATTGCTGTAGTCTCCTTGTTTCGAGACAAACAGTTATTATTTTTCTTTCAGACCATTATGTGTAGTTATTCTTAGTAATTCTTGAGTTTGTGATCCACATCTTGGATTGAGGATTTATGTTGAGTATTTCACACTTATATTCAGATTTATGAAAGTTGACTTCCGCAGTTTATGTTATTATTATTATTCTTATTATTAATTTGACAATAGGATGATTTTTATTAATGGAAAGATGGTGAGTAAATTGGCTTGCCTAGCTACCACGAGTAGGCGCCATCAGGATCTCGATGCTGTCGTGACACCAACCTACTCCAAAACACGATACAAACTTGTTCCAATCATAAAAACACATCTTTAAACACAAAACAAATCATCATATCAAGGAGGATTCATGCCTAAGTTTCAACTATAACTTCCGAAACCAACATCCAATCAAAAACCCGACAAAACGATGTCTGAATGACCTGAAAATTTTCAGACCTATCAAAATCACCTAATGAAGCTACTGCAACTGTCAGAATTCCATTCTGACTCCGGATCAAGATCTCACCTATCGACCAGAATTCGCCAAAACTCCAACTTTGCCAATTCAAGCCTATTTCTACATCGGACCTCCAAATTCGATTATGATCGCTCTCCTAAGTCACCAACCATCCCCCAAAGCTAACCAAACCGTCAGAATTTGATTTCGAGCCCTCTAACTCACAAGTCAACATCTGGTTAACTTTTCTAAACTATTCCTTCATAGACTAGTTATCCCATTTCATACCAAACTAGGTCCGAATTGACTCAATTTCACCAAGTACATATATAGAAACATGAACATGAATATAATGGGGAAAACGGGGTGATAACTTACATGACGACGGACCGGTTCGTCACATTCTCCCCAACTAAAATGAATACTCGTCCTCGACCGGGTCAAGAAACATACCTGCAGTCTCAAATAGGTGGGGATATCTACTCCGTATCTCCTGCTTGATCTCCCAAGTAGCCTCCTCCATGGGCCAACCTCTCCACTACACCTTTACAGAAGCAATATCCTTTGACCTTAACTTCAAAACCTGTTAACCCGGAATAGCTACCGGCTCAACATCATAAGATAGATCATCATCCAGCTGAATCGTGCTGAAGTCCAACACATGAGACGGATCCTCGACATACTTCTAGAGCATAGACACATGGAATACCGGATGCACGGTGGACAAGCTAGGTGGCAAAGCTAGCTCATATGCCACCTCTCCAATCCTCCTGAGTATCTCAAAAGGGTCTATGAACCTGGGACTTAGCTTCCCTTTCTTTCTGAACCACACAACACCCTTCATGGGTGAAATGTTCAACAAGACCCTCTCACTAACCATGAAAGACATATCTCGAACCTTTTGGTCCGCATAACTCTTCTAGTGTGACTGTGCTGTGCGAAGCCTCTCGTGGATCAACTTCATTCTGTCCAAACTATCCATAAATAACTCAATCCCTAAAAATCTAGCCTCACCAGGCTCAAAACATCCTACAAGAGATCTACACCATCTACCATACAATGCCTCATACGGGGCCATCTGAATACTCGACTGATAACTATTATTGTAGGAAAACTCTGAAAGTGGAAAAAACGCATCCCATGAACCTCCAAAATTGATCACACAAGTACGCAACATATCCTCCAAGATCTGAATAGTGCGCTCAGTCTATCCGTCTGTTTAAGGATGGAATGCTGTGCTCAACTCTACCTGCGTACCCAGCTCTCGCTGAGATAACCTCCAGAACTGAAAAGTGAACTGAGTACCTCTATCCAATATAATAGACATTGGAATAACCATACGCTGAAGAATAGTGCCCGATCTCTGATGCTCATACTTGACCTGCTGGTAGTTGAGACATCTGGCTACGTGACTCACAATATCCCTCTTCATCTTCCTCCACCAGTAATTCTGTCTCAAGTCCTGATACATCTTCACAACACCCAGATGAATGTAGTACCGCGAGCTATGAGCCTCCTCGAGTATCAACTCTTGAAGTCTGTCTACCTTAGGCACGCAAATCCGGCCCTGCATCTTCAAAACACCATCACTACCAATAGACACATCCCTGACATCATCATGCTAAACTCTATCCTTAAGGACAAAAAAATGTGGATCATCATACTGCCGTTCTCTGATGCGATCATATAATGAGGATCGAGAAAAAACAAGCCAACACCCGACTCGGCTCAGAAATATCCAACCTCACCAGCCAATTGGCCAATGCTTGAACATCACATGCAAAGGGCCTCTCCCCAACTTGAATATAAGCCAAACTGCCCATACTAACCGCCTTTTGGCTCAAAGCATCAACTACTACATTGTCCTTCCCCGGACGATACAATATGGTAATTTCATAATCCTTAAGCAACTCGAGCCACCTCCACTGTCTCAAATTAAGATCTTTCTATTTGAACAAATGCTGAAGGCTTCGATGATTAGTATACGCCTCATAAGAAACACCATACAAGTAATGTCTCCAAATCTTCAGAGCATGAACTATGGCTGCTAGCTCCAAATCGTGCACAGGGTAGTTCTTCTTATGGGGCTTCAACTGGCGAGAAGCATAAGCAATAACCCTACCCTCATACATCCGATGCCAGCTATCGAGGCATCACAATACACAGTATAGGAATCGGAAGCTGACGGCAATATCAAAACTGGCACCGTTGTCAATGTTGTCTTAAGCTTCTAAAAGCTCTCCTCACACTCATTGGACCACAAAAATGGAGCACCCTTCTGAGTTAGCTTAGTCAATGGTGAAGCAATAGAAGAGAATCCATGAACAAACCGGTGATAATATCCTGCCAACCCTAGGAAACTACAAATCTCAGTGGCTAAGGCCGGTCTATACCAACTCTGCACCACATCTATCTTCTTTGGATCCAACTGTATACCATCACTAGACACCACGTGTCCCGGAAAAACTAAAGACTTAAGCTAGAACTCACACTTGGAGAACATTCCATAAAGTTTCTCCTCCCGCAACCTCTATGGTACAACTCTCAGATGCTGAGCATGCTCCTCGTGGCTACAAGAGTATACCAGGATGTCATCAATAAACACAATCACAAAGGAATCCAGATATAGCCAGAACACGATGTTCATCAAATGCATGAACAGGGCTGGGGCATTAGTCATCCCAAAAGACATCACGAGAAACTCATAGTGCCCATATCTCGTCCCGAAGGTTATCTTCATAATATCATTATCTCTAATCTTCAGCTGGTGATAGCCTAAATGAAGTTCAATCTTTGAGAATACCCTTGCTCCCTAGAGCTGATCAAACAAATCATTAATGCATGGTTGAGGATACTTGTTCTTCACTGTTACCTTTTTCAGCTGCCTGTAATCAATACGCATCCTCATTGAGTCATCCTTTTTCTTGACAAACAAGACCGGCGCTACCCACGGTGACATACTCGGCCGAATGAACCACTTATCTAAGAGTTCCTGAAGCTGCTCCTTCAATTCCTTCAACTCAGTTTGTGCCATACGATAAGGAGGAATAGAGATAGGTTAAGTGCCTGGCACCAAATCAATACCAAAGTCTATATCCCTGTCCGGCGGCATGCCCGGCAGGTGCGAGGGAAACACATCAGAAAAATCTCTCACAACGGGAACAGAATCAAGACTGGGAGTCTCAACTCCAACGTCTCTCACAAATAAAAAACACGACAAACATCCATTCCCAACCATCCATTGGGCCTTTAAGAAAGAAATTACCCTGCTGGGTACATAATCAGTCATACCTCGCCACTCGATCCTTGGGAAACTCGGCATAGCCGATGTGACTGTCTTAGCATGACAGTCTAGAATAGCATAGCATGGAGAAAGACAATCCATGCCAAAAATAACATTAAAATCGATCATGCTCAATAGCAGCAAGTCTACTCGGGTCTCCAGACCCCCAATAGTAATAAGACAGGACTGGTACACATGGTCCACAATAATGGTATCGCCCACCAGGGTAGATACATGGACGGGCAATGCAAGATGACCTCGGGTCGTGCCCAAATGAGGCGTAAAATATTAAGATACATAGGAATAAATGGAACCCAAATCAAATAAAACTGAGGCATCCTTGTGGTAAACTGAAATAATACCTGTAATAAAAACATATGAAGCAACTATATCAGAACGGCCCTGAAGAGCATAGTAACGAGCATGACCACCTGATTGGCCTCCCCCTCGAGGGCGACCCCTGGATGCCTGACCCTCTCCTCTAGCTGGAGGGGCGGGTGCCGAAGTAGATGGACCAGAAGATGAGGGTTGTCCCCTCTGCTGATACGATCTGGATACAAGGCTGAGACACTCCCTCTGAATATGCCCAAACTCCCCATACTCAAAGCAACTCCTAGGTGTTACGGGATGGGAATGAAGGGAACCCCTCGCACAAGAGTGGCTAGATGATTAACTCAGTTGGGATGAACCCTGAGCAGATGGAGCTTGAGATTAAATCTATACTAGAAGGGCACTGAGTGACCTCTTACTCTGATGAGAGCCCTTAGCTAGAAGATGACCCATGGTACTCTGAGTGGGCTGGCTGTGGGGGCTTAAAAGAATGACCTTTGCTCTACTGACCCTAGCCTCTAGATTGTGCACCACCGAAACTACCTGATCCTCGAGGACTCTTGGCATCCCTCTCCTCTCGCTCTCAACGATGGTCTGTCTTCCGATCAATATCAACTGCATCCTCAAATGAATAACTCAGGACCCTCTTTCGGGTCATCAAAATGCGAATAGGATAAATGAGATCGTCCACAAATTGCGTAATCCTCTCTTGATCGGTAGGAACCATCCATGGGGCATATCAAGCTAACTCGAAGAATCTCACCTCATACTCTGTCACAGACATATCCCCCCTAATGGAGCAACTAAAATTGCCTGCATAACACCTCCCTCTAGGATTGTGGTATCCACTTCTCCAAAAAGATAGTGGAGAACTCCTGCCATGTCAATGGTGCCGCACCTGCTGGCCTACGATGCTCATATGCCTTCCACCATGTGAAGGTTGCTCCTTGAAATTGGAAAGTGCGAAATGATACCCCACTCGACTCAAGAATCCCTGTTGTATGGAGCATACGATGACATTTGTCAAGAAAACCCTGGGCGTCCTCACCCAGAATACCACTGAATGTAGGAGGTGAAAGCCTGCTAAACCTCTCGAGACGACGCTGCTCATCGTCAGGCATCACTGGGACCCTATCACCCTGAACCTGAATAACTGGCTGAACTAGAGCCACTAGCTGGACTGGGGCAACCTGCTGAACTGGTGGCACCTCAAGTGTTTGTAGACCCTGCACTACCTGCTCTGGAGTACGAGCTACGGTAGTTTTCTGACCACCCTCGGTCTGGGATGTAGCTGCGATAGTAGAGGCTGAAACTGCCTAAGCCAGGCCAGTTCAAACCATCAAAATCTGAGCTAGGGTTTACTAAAGACCCGGAATCACGATAGGCATAGCTGGTGCCTGAACAGGTGTTGCTGGAACCTCTACAACTAGATGCTAATCTTGAATGGGGGCAATTGGTGGGTCAATTGGTACTGCCCCATCTGCTTTACCCCTACCACAACCACGGACGCGTCCACAGCTTCTAGCAGGTTGCAATGGTGGTCGTCCGCCTCATCTGGTAGCACAAGTTCTCGTCATCTGCAAGAGAATAGAATGCAAAAGTTTAGTTTCGGATCAATCAAGTCGCACGACATGAATTTCAAGAATTTGAAGTTTTCCTAAAGGTTCTACAGCCTCCCGAGGATAAGTACAAATGACTCCCTACCGATCCGCGAGACTCTACTGAACCATCTCATGACTCGCGAGACCTATTAACCTAGGCTCTCATACAACCTTGTCACGACCCAAACCTCGGTCGTGATGGCGCTTAATACACTACTAGGCAAGCCCGGCCATTACCCGTTAACAAATCCAATTATTATTTCAAATATTCCAATTTAGATAAAATTTCTTGATTTTATAATAATGATAAAAATGCGCAAAGCAAAATAGTCGAATTAACAGCCCAACAAGATTTTGAGTCACAAGTCTAAGCCTCTAAACAACTGAATAATATCCTATACAACCAAGTCTAAAGCAGAAGTACAAAAGATAACGAGAAGGAGAGATCAGGTCCTGCGGATACTGGCAGCTACCTTGATAACTCCGCAATAAGCTGAAATATCAGCAATATAGCAACTGCCCTCCTGGATCCCTGTATCTGCACACAAGGCGCAGGGAGTAGAGTGAGTACTCAAACGTAATGAGTAATAGCAATAAATAGTAACTGAAGGTAAGAAAACCTATAAGAACACTAAACAGTTCTAAAAGTAAGAGTACAGGTAGGAACATTTCTAAAAGAGGAAAGTCTAATATCAGTCTACAACTATCCAACAGTTATCCAACACTGTTGTTGCACGCAGTTCGATCCTTACTAATACTATTGTGGCGTGTAGCCCGATCCAATATAATAATGTATATAGTGATGCGGTGTGCAGCCCGATCTAATATAATATATATAATGCAGCGGTGTACAACCCGATCCAATATAATAGTAACTACGCTCACTAGGGGTGTGTGCAGACTTTAGAGGGGCTCCTTCAATCTAAGCGCTATAATAGAGTGGCGTGCAGTCCAATCCATATATACATGTCATATATATAACAATGCGGGGTGCAGTGCGATCCAATACATGTATATGTATATACTGCTGCGGCGTGCAGCCCGATCCGGTATATATCAAATACCTCACTATGGGTCCTCGACCCCTCTCATCAATATAGACTTGGCCTCACGGGCCCACTTAGCTGGAATAGAGAATTCAACCCTAGGTATTCTCACTTAGAGTACATTTCTAATACAGGTTCATGTTATGCTTTACAGTTATGAGTACGGCTGAGAGTGTATGTTCAACAGGTATAAGGGTCATTTAGCTCCACAGGCTTCCATATGGATCTACAGATAGGCACAAGGCCCCAAACATGGCAATTAGCCCAAATATATGGATATAAGCTCAGTCCCAGTCAATAAGTATAGTAAACCATCAATCGGGAGGGACTAAGTCCGAATCCCCAGTCACAATATCACCACGCTCATCACCGGATGCATGTTTCATCTCAACATAGCACCGTTAGTGCAAATACGGGGTTTCAAACCCTCAGTATATCATTCATGACTACCACTCACCTCAAACCGGCCAAAATCCTAGCTCGTTTTGCGCTTCCCTTGCAAATCAACCTCCTTGAGTGCCAAATCTGATCCAAACCAATAAGAATACATCAAAATTGGCTAATGGAACATAACCCAATCAAAATGACTCGAAAAATACCCAAAAAGATGAAGTTGCCGAAACCTGAGCCCGGGCTCGCTTCTTGAAAAATTACAAAATTTACATTTTCAGAATCCTAGTCTCGCTACGATTCCGTGCATATAAAATTTATCAAAATCAGAGTTCAATGAGCCCCCAAATTCCAATTTTACATAGCAAAAACCCAAGCCCTAACTTCCTCAGTTTATGTCCAAATGTTGAGAATTAATGGAAGATTCTTTGATAAAATGACGTATTAAGGCGACGAGACTCACCTTCAATCACTTCCCGATGAAATCACCTTCAAATTCTACCAACAAGCTCTCAAAGTCTTCAAAAATGGAGGAAAAGTGGAGATAAATCGTGGATGAAATGATATTAAAAACCCTTATGTCGCCCAGGTCTTCCTCTATGCGATCGCATCCAACCCATGCGATCACACTGAACAATTCTTCCAAGCTCCCAAAATACTCTATGCGATCTCACAACCTCCCTATGCGATCGCATTGCTTCAATATCTTTAAATACGCGATCACACTGATGCCTACCGTGATTGCAGAGAACATTTCTCCCCTACTATGCGATCGCACAGCTCTTGACCGCGATCGCATTGAATAAACATCAAGACCTCTCCAGCTCTTCTATGTGATCGCACTACTACCTCGCGATCACATAGAACAAATATCTGCAACAAATACCAGCAGAGATCTGATCTCCTAACATGCCAAAAGTAATCCGTTTGGACCACCAAAATCACCCCAAGGCCCTCGGGACCTCAACCAAGACCACCAACCTACTCCAAAACACGATACAAACTTGTTCCAATCATAAAAACACATCCTTTAACACAAAAAACCATATAATCAAGTCGAATTCAAGCCTAAGTTTCACCTATAACTTCTGAAACCAACATCTAATCAAAAACCGGACCAAACAATGTTCGAATGACTTGAAAATTTGTAGACATATCCAAAATCACCTAACAAAGCTACTATAGTCCAACTCCCGGATCAAAATATCACGTATCGACCGAAATTTGCCAAAATTCTATCTTCGCCAAATCAAGCATATTTCTACACCAGACCTCTGAATTCGATTCTTATCGCTCTCCTAAGTAACCAATCACCCCCCGAAGCTAACCGAACCATCAGAATTTGTTTTCGAGCCCTCTAACTCACAAGTCAATGTCCAGTTGACTTTTCCAAACTATTCCTTCATCAAAGAGACTAGTTATCCCATTTCCTACCAAACTCGATCCGAATTGACTCAATTTTACCAAGTATATATATAGAAACATGAACAAGAAAATAACGGGGAAAATGGAATGATAACTCATGTGATGACGAACCGGGTCATCACAAATAGTATTCATAAGACTCATTCATGTGCCTTAAAGCAACCAAAGCATGTGCACATGGAAGTTCATTAAGCTAGAATTGCCAACAACTACATCTCTTATTTTTTAGACAAATAATATAATGCTTCACACCATCTATCACTATTTGGATATGATATGTTGAAGCCCTCACCTACATTCACATTACAAACAAAAAACAATTCGTATACAATCAAAATACAAAATATTTACAAAATGTCTACAAATTATCTACATTGTCTTTTAATATTTTATTTTGATGCAATAAATAGTCAGATCTGACTCTATGCTTCTGCGACAACGTTTTGTTGTCATCCAACTCTTTGTTGAATTTAAACCCAAGGTATGTGAATTTAGCCTTAGCTTTCAATAACTTGTTATTAGTCCAAAGTTCAAGAAGATTCCTCATATACTCTAATTGTTCTACTATCGGCAGCTCTCTTGCATCTTTTGTTATGGCATTCAATGGCTCTGCAATGTTTGATGTCATAGTCCAAGTTCTGTTCGCCATAGCATGTACTCTAGACAATCAATAATAGCCAATATCGTATAAGTATTATTTAACACGCGGGTCAATCTCTTCAATATTTTACATCCTTTTATTAAATTCATCAAGCGTATATGATCGTGTCGTGGCAATGTACAATTCGCTTAACTTTAGATGACCCTTCTTGAACTTTCCCCTTATATTTTTTCAAATATACCATATACAAGACTAGTGTGGCATGGCGGGATAAAAAATATTTGTCGCCTTCAAAATACTCTCATTCTGATCCGAAATAACACACATATTTGATTTTTTACTATATGCATGTTTGAATTGCTCAAAAATCACTTGCATGATGCATCATTTTCTGAATCAACAACAATATATGCTAATGGTAATATGGTACCTATAATATGTGGAAAAAAGCAATTAATTGGATGCCTGAAAAATGCAAAGGAAGACATGCATAAAAATTACAACTTTTCAACAATATATCTACAATAAATTTACAAGTACTACAAAAAATAGACATGCTACAATATATCTACAGTACATGCTGCATCCATTGTACTAGTTGTTAGCATTATTCTCATGTATGCTAACTTTAAGAAGGTCCCATTAACTACTACCACTAGCGTACAATATTCCCAACCACTGATTGACGTACAAATTGCAACAAATGCATATAAGAAGCAGTCATCGTCCGTCTTCTTCAATTTAACTATAGACCCCGGATAAAACTTCTTTAGAATATACAAATAACTAGGCAATTTGTTGTAGGATTCAGCATGACGACCTCTCAAAAACTCCAAAGCCTTTTTCTTTGCTCTTCAAGCTTGGTTGTATGTTAAGTTTATGTCATGCTCATACAACATATTATTTTGTATGTCTTTTAGTATGTAAATTATCTTAGGATCAGCATATTCTAGAATAATTATGCTACTAACTACCATGGCAGTAGGTTTGAGCTGTATGAATGTAATGTCCATCAAAGAGAATGTGTTCGAACTGTTGAATTTTCTAACCTTGAACATTGCAGAATCATTTATGATAGTTCCCTTGAAGCGCCATGTATAACTTATACCAACGCATACCGGCTAGTAGCTACAAAATAACAATAATTTAAACACAAGTATGAAAAATATAGATTAAAAAAAATGTTGTAGCATCATATTCAACAAATTATATACAAAATAAATACAAAGTATGTACAGTTTCGTTAAGCAATATCACAAAAAAACTGAAGAAGTAAAAATTTAAAAATAAACTACACAATAAAAAAATAATTTTTCACCATTCATATGTTCCTATCTTCTAGCACTAGATCTTTTCACCCTAAATTAGAACTTGTTCATGACTGAATAGTGCTTGATTACACTTGCAATTGTTTGCTTGTCTTGGTATACTTGGCCTACTTCAATAACACTTGGTGTACTATTTGTTATTATTATACTTTCATATTGCTGGCATATCAATTAACTTCAGTGTTCCAGATGAACCTGCAATAAAATAAAGCTAAATACTATTATGAACTATTTTTTTTTAGACATTTTGTAGTTAATTCATAGAAATATTGAAATCATGTATTTCATATTGAGCTACAAATGATATGTAGTTTTATTGAAGATAGACTAAAATTCAATACTAATATGTATATAGACTTTGAAATGTAGTTTTTTTGTTAAAATATTGTAGATAATTTGTAGATAAGTAATATACAATCAAAATTCGATAGTAATGTAACAGAACTAACCTGCAACTATGTTCGAATTGGTGATACTCAATTTCAAATTGAAATCACATACAGTTATACATAGTGAATATGTTCCTAAGCTTTTGTTTTACTTTTTCGCCTCGATGTCTACACGAACACCCATACCGTTCCTAATATTGGAGGACAATGTTCATTGATAATGTATTTGATTTTTATTATTTTTTGGATGTATCTATCATTAGATGCCCTGCTATTGTAAAATTCAATAGGTTATAACTCCTATCCTCGCCGACTACAATTCCATCGACCTAAAAATCTCTATATCTCCCATAATTATCCCAATTCACATTCAGTTGAAGCATAATTGAGATTTTTTATATAATTGCAGTTGTTATAGAAAACTTGTAGCTAATTTAGTCGCTTTTGATTTGTGAAATCACAAAAACTAGTGAAACAAAGTATTATCATAAAAATAAAGTAGTGAATTTTGGAGAGAAACATGCAAAATTTAATAGCGAGATTTGTGTTTTGTAAAATTTGGAAGAACCTTAATATCCCAACATTTGTGCGCCTATTAAAGGAATTGTACAACTAATGGGATTCTATTTTTAATGAGTTGTTTATATTTTTATAGAAAATCTGTTAGCAGGGCGGGTGGTTTACAAATTATGGATATTTCTCATAATACAGTTTCCTATATGGTATAGGAATAAAAATTTCCCATAATTTAACTGTTTTCTAGTATTTGTTAGTTAAATAGTTAGAAATAAATATTATAACTTATAACTAGGAATTGTTCGGACAAGTGTTTCTTATCGTTATTGAATAACTGTAGCTAACACTTAGTTCTCTGTGGGATTCAACTCCGGACTTTTAGACCAGATTATATTTGCAATGACTGGCACACCTCCTTTTGGTGCACCTACCCCGAGGGGGTAAGGGAATAGGCAAGGGAGTTTTTTTTCAATTTTAAGTGACAATATTCGGAACGGGATTATTTTTATTTATTTCAAAGTCGCCACTTGGAATAAATTATGGTGTTCCAAGTCACCAATTTATTCAAATCCCGAATCGAGAAATTTGAACTTTCCAAATGAAGTCTGCGAACCAGAAATTCTAAGTAAGGAATTCTGTTGAAACGAGGGAAGGCGTTAGGCACACCTGAATCCCGTGGTTCTAGCACGGTCGCTTCAACTATTATAAATGGCTAAAAATACATGATTTTATACATGTTTATAAATTATATGCTCTAATTAAACTTTAAACCGCTCTATTAATTTGAAGCCGTACCAAAAGAAAAACTAATTACAACATAGACTCGGACTTTTGACAAATAGGTAAATCAAAAAAATGTATCCAGATTACTTACTTTGAAACTATGTCGATTAAATCCATTGTAAGACTAAGCCAAAAATCAATTTATTTAACAGTATATCCCTTAAGATTATTTCCAATTAAAGACCTGTACCAAATGATGTATTATTTCATAGCTTTTTGACTTAAGGCCGGAGATTGAACGAAAATGTATAAACTAACGGAAAATTGATCAAAATATGCAAAATAGAAATAATTCACCTTGGTACATTATTAAAAGTAAGATTGTTTACTTCGGATTTTTACTATCCTTAATCTGATGTTAATTGGCGAAATCAAAACTATGCGATTAAAATCGACCTAACATTGGCATCTAAAGCATGGTCTAACTTATCTTGTTTGCTTAATTACAAATAGATTTTAAAGAAGAATCAAGTAAAGAAAACTCGAAAATGATCCCAAACATCTTATGTTAATAGCTAACATTAATCAAACCAACACTTTAAATATGCTTGAACCACTTGACTTTAAACCAATTACCTATAAAATATCAAAAGGAATCCCAATCCGAATTGGCTAGTTTTAACTTACACGAGTCCCGAACATATACTAACAAGAATAGAAACTAATTAAGCATAAATGAAAAACTAATGTCTATTTTAGTCAATAGTCCCAAAATTGTGACGACCCAAAGGGTCATCACTTATTTTATTAATAATTTCGAGCTTCTGAGGCCTTGAAAACCTCATTCTATGTTGCCTCGATTTACGTGCACGATCCGAGCATGTAGCCGGAAAGATTTTGTGATAAAAAATATGAATTCTATGAGAAATTTGGATAAAAATGATATTAATATTGATATGGTTGACTTCGGTCAACATTTTTGGTAAACGGATCCGGACTCGAGATTTGATGGTCCCGAGAGGTCCGTAGGAAAATATGGGACTTGGACATGCGTCCGGAGTCGAATTCTGAGGCCTAGAGCCCGAGTTATGAATTTTTATGTGAAATTGTTTTTGATGCAATTATTAAAGGAAATAAATTAATTGACCTTGGTATCGGGCTCGTATTTTGGTTCCGACGCCCAGTACAAGTCTTAAATATTATATATGTGATTTCTGTAAAGTTTGGTGACATTTGGATGTCGTTTGAGATGTTTTGGACCTTGAGTCCCAAGTTTGAAAGTTTTGAAAACTAAAGGTATGAAAATCATGCATTTGAGGCTTGATTTGATGAAAACGAGGTGATATTGGCGATGTGATCGCACGAACAAGTTCATAATGTGTTGTTGAGGTTATGTGCATATTTGGTTTGGAGCCCCGAGGGCTCGGGTGAACTTTGGATAGGCCACGAGATCAATTTTTCATGTTAGAAGTTGCTGTCTGCAACTGGTCTGCAGAGTTCGCAAATGCGAACAATAGTTCGCAAATGCGAACTCCCCACTATTCTGCGGAGTTCGCAAATGCGAACAATAGTTCGCAAATGCGAACTCCCCCCTATTGTGTCTGTGTTCGCAAATGCGAACAATAGTTCGCAAATGCAAACTTGACCCTTCTGTGCCTGTGTTCGCAAATGCGAGCTATAGTTCGCAAATGCGAACTGGCCACTATTCCGCCTGGGTTCGCAAATGCGAACAATAGTTCGCAAATGCGAACCTCCCCAATTGCGAACAATAGTTCGCAAATGCGAACTTCCCAGTTTTGCCTTGGCTTCGCAAATGCGAAGAAATGTTCGCAAATGCGAACTTCCCACCCTTAGCTTATTTTTCAAACTCCGGAAATTGGTCGGGGTTCGCAATTGCGAACCCATGTTCGCAAATGCGAACACAGAGACCTGAAAAACACGGATTTGAGTCATTTCTTCACATTTTTACAAAACCAAAACACCCATTTGCGATTCTTCAAGGATTTCTTCTTCATCAAATCGATTGTAAGTCACTTTTTACTTAATTCTTTCAATTCCTAACATCATTAAACATGTTTTTCATTAAAAATCAAATGTTTTCATGGTAAAATTCTTGTTTTTGTTAGAAAATAGGGTTTTTCATAAATTGGGGAATTGGACCTCGAATTGAGGTCCGATTTTGAAACAAATTATATACATGAACTCGTGGGGGGATGGGTAACCGGATTTTGGTCCTAACCCCGAATTCCGACCATGTGGGCCCGGGGTTGAAATTTACTATTCATGGCAGAATGTTGTAAAAGTGGTATTTGGTATTAAGAATTAGTTCGTTGAGTAGAATTGATGATATTAAATCAATTGTGTATAGATACGGTTGGATTGGAGCCAAATTGAAAGAAAAGACATTTCCACGGATTGGATTGTTCATAAGCATTCGAGGTAAGTGTTTGTTCTATCCTAGCTTGAGGGAATAGGATTATGTGTTATGTGTTATGTGATCGAGTGCGGTGTATGGGCTGTGGTGACGAGCATCCATACATTGGCGTCTAGTATGACCGTGAGTCATTGGAAAATGATATTTTGAGATATATTACAGGTGAATCGTTATTGTTCTCCCTTGTTCGGACTTGTTGTGAAGATAATTATTGATTGCCCTTGATGGGACGATTTATGAATTGTTGTTTCTTTCTCTGCCCTTAACTGTGATTGTTATTTGGGTGAGGAAGAGTGATAATGCACGAAGGGTGATGCCATGCCATGTTTATTTATTTATGCACGAAGGTTAATGCCGTGCCATGTTTATTTATTTATTTATGCACGAAGGATCATGCCGTGCCCTCGTTATTGAACCATGTACGAAGGATCATGCCGTACTATGGATGTGAGGATGAGAGTAAAAGCACGAAGGGTGATGCCGTGTACTTTATTTGTTTATTTGGTGAGGATGAGAGTAAAAGCACGAAGGGTGATGCCGTGCAATTGTTTACTATTCCTTGACTTGATATTACTTGTTTTTCCATTATATTTTATTTGGGTGATGCCGTGCAATTGTTTGCCATTTCTTGACTTGATATTACTTGTGTTTCCATTATACCTTGTTTTCCTTGTGAACTTATTTGATTGTTATTTGGGTGAGGAAGAGTGATAATGCACGAAGGGTGATGCCGTGCCATGTTTATTTATTTATTTATGCACGAAGGATCATGCCGTGCCCTATTATTGAACCATGTACGAAGGATCATGCCGTACCATAGATGTGAGGATGAGAGTAAAAGCACGAAGGGTGATGCCGTGTACTTTATTTGCTTATTTGGTGAGGATGAGAGTAAAAGCACGAAGGGTGATGCCGTGCAACTGTCTGCTATTTCTTCAATTGATATTACTTGTGTTTACATTACACTTTGTTTTTCCTTGTGAAATTATTAATTGTGGTTAATTGTTGAATTCTTTAAGATATTCCTTATTGCGTTAATACTTGATTATTTCTTGTTATTTTGTGGTACACATATATATATATATATTGAATTGCACAGGTTATGTGGGTGTCTGGTCCTAGGTTTGTCACTACTTCGCCGGGATAGGCCAGGCACTTACCAGCACATGGGGTCGGTTGTGCTGATGCTACACTTCTGTGCGTTTTTGCACAGGTCCAGGTTACGATCAGGAGCAGCAGCAGCAGTAAATAGATTGCGTGGGAGTTGATCACATTTGAGACCGAGGTAGCTTGCAGACGTCCGCAGGCCCGGCGTCTCTTTCTTTATTTATGTTAATGGCTGTAGTCTCATTGTTCCGAGACAAACAGAATTATGCTATATTTCCTTCAGACTTTTATGTGTAGTATTCTATAGTAGTTTGTGAGTTGGTGACTCCAAGTCTTGGGTAGAGGATTTCAGTATGATTTTTACCTTGTGATTTATTATTTCCATTTCGATAAAGTATTCCGCATTTATTTAATTAAAATTGTGTTAAAAATAGGATAGTATGAATACAGTGGCTTGCCTAGCTACCACGAGTAGGCGCCATCACGATCCCGATATTGGGGGAAAATCCGGGTCGTGACAAGTTGGTATCAAAGCCCTAGGTTACATAGGTCTCACCACTCACGAACAAGCTTAGTAGAGTTTGAGAGGTAGGTACGGAGACGTCCGTGCTTGTCCTCCCGAGTCTATTGAGTTAGGAAAGAGTCTCTCATTTGTTCTTTCTTATCGTGCGAATTTGTTCTTCAAAGTGTTAAGTTAAATTTCCACTCTTGTCTTCCCACGAATGGCGTAGTCACGTACCGCTTATCCAGTCGAACAATGGCACAGGCTGGTGATAGATCAACTATGCCTTCAAAAGTTTTACAGAGGACAAGTTTCACCAAAGTCTTCGCTGCCACCTTCAGCGGTGCATCTTTTGAGAACCCACGAGATTGTGCTTGACAGTTCTTATGAGGAATTACGGAACGTGGGAATAGTCGAATGCGAGGAGTTCATTTTACTGTGCTACAGAAGGCACACAGAAGTAGTGGGAAGATAATGTATTTACCACACAAGTTATGGTCCCAACGGAAGACGCAATTATATCGGGAGATCACCTAATAAATCGTGTTGGGTTTCAACGGACCTTGACGTCCGGTCGATGTGTTGGAGTTGTGAAGGACAAATATGATGAGTTATTGGAATGTATATATATATGGTATGGAAATGTCCTCCAAATAATTTATACATATTTAAGGTTGGTTCTTTTCATGGGGTAAGGATCGCCCCAGAGAATGACGAAGAGTATATGAGTAAATGGGGTAGCTCAACAATGTTAAGAATTGGCCGTCAATATTTGTGTCAAGCCTACGAAGAGGGCAAGCCGGCCAATGCAACGCTATCTACTAAACTCTATTTTTGGAAAATGTTATGAAGACGTCACCCCGAGATTCTCTACAATATGTGGTATGTGCGATCTGAACGGTTGTACCAGGTCACAATGACTGTGTCCGAATATATATTGCCATGAGCAATAAGTTAACTGATCCTTAAAGGAATTGCTGTGAATGTAGAATATTGGAGAAATACAATTTTAGGAAAGCACTCAGGCTACACGCTCCATTGCAGTTAATAATTATCCTACATGGCCAGCCAGGATGTAGAGGTTATGATGTTAGAGGTGGAGGTGAAAATCCTAGAGGTGGAGACCCGACCATTGATATAATTTTTATGATATGAGGGAGGTCACTACACCAAATGTGGTCATCACACGTATAATTCAGATTGTTATAGACAGAATAATTTTTCCCTTAATTTAATTTGGTTTTTGAAAGAAAATTTAGGCGAGTCCTTTTAACATGCTCCATTCATGAGCGAGTATCGTAATCATCAAACCTACTTAGGGAAATACTCACGTTGAGACATTACATGAGGATAGACATCCCTATTATTAGGTGTTAGTCACTAAAATATCCATGAGGCTAAGAGTGACTTTATATTACTTATTACAGTGGGTTTTGATATAATTTTCGGGATAACTAATTTTAATCGTTAATTGTGCTCCCTATCAGTATGAGGGCTTATTTTATGTCGTGATTATCTTTGACGGACAATTATTGAAAGGAAGAAAGAAAGGAAATGAAAAATTTCGGATGATATGATGTGCAAGCACTGTGATTCAGAGTTGAGGATGAGATCCTCCAATTTTTGGCATAATGTGAAATATTTCTAAGCCGAGCTTCAAGCTGCGGTGGATATCATATGAGGACTGGGTCCTGCTAGTAAGAGTTTATGTGTTTAAAATTCTTCTTTTATGAAATTAATATTTTCGTATTGCATTCGTAAATAAGAGTCATGCCCGTTAGGACTATTTCACAATTCTTGTATAGTTTCTGTTCATATTTAGCCATTTCTATTTTGAAACCATTGAGCTTAGCCCTTGAGACGAGCACCAGGTAAGGATAAATATGACGCATTAATTCGGGAAAATAATCACGAGGTCACGATACCTCATTCTGAGTAAAGTGGGATTTGTAGAATAAGGTATTTGATAACAGGGTTAATTGACAATGTTGTAATTTAAGAACAACTCTTATGGCCAGACTTCAGAGTCATGGATATGTGCATACGCATGAGGTGTTCGTGCCTTATTTAAACTTGTTCGTTGTAGTCTTCATTGTTTCCATATTGACCTACTCCTGCAGTTAGGAGGAGCATGCGCAACATCTCAGAGTGGCCTTACAGACTCTGAAAGATAGCCAGCTATATGCAAAATTTTCAAAGTGTGAATTTTGGCAAAGTTCAGTTGCATTCCTGGGTCATATTGTGACGGCAGCGGGTATTCAGGTTGATCCGAAGGAGATTGAGGCAGTCAAGAACTGGCCTAGACCGACATCAGCCGTAGAGATTCGGAGTTTCTTGGGGTTAGCGGGTTATTATCGCCGATTCGTAGAAGGATTTTCGTCTATTGCAACCCCACTGACCAGATTGACCCAGAAGGGTGTTCAATTTGAATGGTCCGATGAATGTGAGGTGAGCTTTCAAAAGCTCAAGACAACCTTGACCACAACGCCGGTATTGGTTTTACCCACAGGTACGGGACCTTATACTGTTTATTGTGACGCTTCCCGTATTGGGCTTGGTGTAGTGTTAATGCGGGATGGCAAGGTTATTGCCTATGCTTCGAGGCAGTTGAAGATTCATGAGAAGAACTATCCAGTGCATGATCTAGAATTTGCGGCGATTATTCACGCATTGAAGATCTGGAGGCAATATTTGTATGGTGTAGTATGTGAAGTATACACCGATCATAAGAGTCTTCGATATTTGTTTAAACAAAAGAGTTGAATTTGAGGCAGAGAAGGTGGCTGGTATTGCGGAAAAATTATGATGTCACCTTTTTATATCATCAGGGAAAAGGCCAATGTGGTGGCTGATGCTTTGAGTAGAAAGTATGCCAGCATGGGTAGTCTTGCATACATTTCGGTCAGTCAGAGACCATTAGCTCTAGATGTCCAGGCCTTAGCCAACCGGTTCGTGAGATTAGACATTTCTGAACCTAGCAGGGTGTTAGCCTGCACGATCGCTCGTTCTTCTTTATTAGAGCGTATCCGTGAGAGGCAATTTGATGATCCTCATTTGCGTGAGTTGAGAGATACAGTACAACGGGGAGGTGCCACACAGGTAAATCTAGATGATGATGGGGTATTGAAATTGCAGGGTCGAGTTTGTGTGCCCAATGTCGAAGGAATTCGAGAGTTGATCTTAGCAGAGGCCCACAGTTCGCGGTATTCTATTCACCCAGGCGCCGCGAAGATGTACCAGGACTTACGGCAACACTATTGGTGGCGCGGAATGAAGAAAGATATCGTTGCGTATGTCGCTCGGTGTCTAAATTGTCAGCAGGTGAAATATGAGCACCAGAGACCTGGTGGTGTATTCCAGAGGATTGAAATTCCCGAATGGAAATAGGAGCGGATCACTATGGACTTCGTTACTGGACTTCCTTTGACTCGGAGGAAATTTGATGCTATTTGGGTCATTGTTGATAGGCTGACCAAGTCAGCACACTTTATTCCAGTATCCGTCTCCTACTCGTCGGAGAGGTTAGCGGAGGTTTACATTAGGGAGATTGTTCGTCTCCATGGGGTGCCAGTATCTATTATCTCTGATCGGGGTACGCAGTTTACCTCGCGGTTCTGGAGAGCGGTCCAGCAGGAGTTAGGCACTCAGGTTCAGTTGAGTACAACATTTCATCCTCAGACGGATGGCCAGTCCGAGAGGACTATTCAGATTCTTGAGGACATGCTTCGAGCCTGTGTTATTGATTTCGGAGGCTCGTGGGATCAGTTTCTACCATTAGCAGAGTTCGCCTACAATAACAGCTACCAATCTAGCATCCAGATGGCTCCGTATGAGGCGTTGTATGGTAGGCGATGTCGATCACCGGTTGGATGGTTTGAACCGGGAGAGGCTCGGTTGTTGGGTACAGACTTAGTTCAGGAGGCCTTAGATAAGGTCAAGACTATTCAGGAGAGATTGCGTTCAGCTCAGGTCTAGGCAAAAGACTTATGCGGATCGTAAGGTTCGAGATGTAGATTTCATAGTTGGTGAACGAGTATTGCTCCGAGTGTCGCCTATGAAGGGCGTGATGAGGTTTGGGAAGAAGGGCAAGCTCGGCCCTAGGTATATTGGCCCATTTGAGATTCTAGACAGAGTGGGAGGGGTGGCTTACGGATTAGCTTTGCCGCCTAGCTTATCAGGCCGTGCATCCGGTTTTTCATGTATCTATGCTTCGGAGATACCACGGCGATCCCACACATGTGTTAGACTTCGATCTGTCCAATTGGACAATGATCTATCCTACGAGGAGGAGCCGGTGGCTATTCTAGATCGGCGGGTTCGACAGCCGAGGTCGAAGAGTTATCCTTCCGTGCGTGTTCGGTGGAGAGGTCGGCCTCCGAGGCATCGACACGGGAGTCCGAGTCCGATATGCGGAGCCACTACCCACACTTGTTTCCCGACTCGGGTACTTCTTTCTTTTGTCCGTTCGTGGACGAACGGTTGTTTTAGAGGTGGAGATTGTGACGACCCAAAGGGTCATCACTTATTTTATTAATAATTTCGAGCTTCGAGGCCTTGAAAACCTCATTCTATGTTGCCTCGATTTACGTGCACGATCCGAGCATGTAGCCGGAAAGATTTTGTGATAAAAAATATGAATTCTATGAGAAATTTGGATAAAAATGATATTAATATTGATATGGTTGACTTCGGTCAACATTTTTGGTAAACGGATCCGGACCGAGATTTGATGGTCCCGAGAGGTCCGTAGGAAAATATGGGACTTGGACATGCGTCCGGAGTCGAATTCCGAGGCCTAGAGCCCGAGTTATGAATTTTTATGTGAAATTGTTTTTGATGCAATTATTAAAGGAAATAAATTAATTGACCTTGGTATCGGGCTCGTATTTTGGTTCCGACGCCCGGTACAAGTCTTAAATATTATATATGTGATTCCTGTAAAGTTTGGTGACATTTGGATGTCGTTTGAGATGTTTTGGACCTTGAGTCCCAAGTTTGAAAGTTTTGAAAACTAAAGGTATGAAAATCATGCATTTGAGGCTTGATTTGATGAAAACGAGGTGATATTGGCGATGTGATCGCACGAACAAGTTCATAATGTGTTGTTGAGGTTATGTGCATATTTGGTTTGGAGCCCCGAGGGCTCGGGTGAACTTTGGATAGGCCACGAGATCAATTTTTCATGTTAGAAGTTGCTGTCTGCAACTTGGTCTGCAGAGTTCGCAAATGCGAACAATAGTTCGCAAATGCGAACTCCCCACTATTCTGCAGAGTTCGCAAATGCGAACAATAGTTCGCAAATGCGAACTCCCCCTATTGTGTCTGTGTTCGCAAATGCGAACAATAGTTCGCAAATGCGAACTTGACCCTTCTGTGCCTGTGTTCGCAAATGCGAGCTATGGTTCGCAAATGCGAACTGGCCACTATTCCGCCCGGGTTCGCAAATGCGAACAATAGTTCGCAAATGCGAACCTCCCCATATTTAGCCTGTGTTCGCAATTGCGAACAATAATGCGAACTTCCCAGTTTTGCCTTGGCTTCGCAAATGCGAAGAAATGTTCGCAAATGCGAACTTCCCACCCTTAGCTTATTTTTCAAACTCCGGAAATTGGTCGGGGTTCGCAATTGCGAACCCATGTTCGCAAATGCGAACACAGAGACCTGAAAAACACGGATTTCAGTCATTTCTTCACATTTTTACAAAACCAAAACACCCATTTGCGATTCTTCAAGGATTTCTTCTTCATCAAATCGGTTGTAAGTCACTTTTTACTTAATTCTTTCAATTCCTAACATCATTAAACATGTTTTTCATTAAAAATCAAATGTTTTCATGGTAAAATTCTTGTTTTTGTTAGAAAATAGGGTTTTTCATAAATTGGGGAATTGGACCTCGAATTGAGGTCCGATTTTGAAACAAATTATATACATGAACTCGTGGGGGATGGGTAACCGGATTTTGGTCCTAACCCCGAATTCCGACCATGTGGGCCCGGGGTTGAAATTTACTATTCATGGCAGAATGTTGTAAAAGTGGTATTTGGTATTAAGAATTAGTTCGTTGAGTAGAATTGATGATATTAAATCAATTGTGTATAGATACGGTTGGATTGGAGCCAAATTGAAAGAAAAGACATTTCCACGGATTGGATTGTTCATAAGCATTCGAGGTAAGTGTTTGTTCTATCCTAGCTTGAGGGAATAGGATTATGTGTTATGTGTTATGTGATCGAGTGCGGTGTATGGGCTGTGGTGACGAGCATCCATACACTGGGCGTCTAGTATGACCGTGAGTCATTGGAAAATGATATTTTGAGATATATTACAGGTGAATCGTTATTGTTCTCCCTTGTTGGGACTTGTTGTGAAGATAATTATTGATTGCCCTTGATGGGACGATTTATGAATTGTTGTTTCTTTCTCTCCCCTTAACTGTGATTGTTATTTGGGTGAGGAAGAGTGATAATGCACGAAGGGTGATGCCGTGCCATGTTTATTTATTTATGCACGAAGGTTAATGTCGTGCCATGTTTATTTATTTATTTATGCACGAAGGATCATGTCGTGCCCTGTTATTGAACCATGTACGAAGGATCATGCCGTACTATGGATGTGAGGATGAGAGTAAAAGCACGAAGGGTGATGCCGTGTACTTTATTTGTTTACTTGGTGAGGATGAGAGTAAAAGCACGAAGGGTGATGCTGTGCAATTGTTTGCTATTCCTTGACTTGATATTACTTGTTTTTCCATTATATTTTATTTGGGTGATGCCGTGCAATTGTTTGCCATTTCTTGACTTGATATTACTTGTGTTTCCATTATACCTTGTTTTCCTTGTGAACTTATTTGATTGTTATTTGGGTGAGGAAGAGTGATAATGCACGAAGGGTGATGCCGTGCCATGTTTATTTATTTATTTATGCACGAAGGATCATGCCGTGCCCTATTATTGAACCATGTACGCAGGATCATGCCGTACCATGGATGTGAGGATGAGAGTAAAAGCACGAAGGGTGATGCCGTGTACTTTATTTGCTTATTTGGTGAGGATGAGAGTAAAAGCACGAAGGGTGATGCCGTGCAACTGTCTGCTATTTCTTCAATTGATATTACTTGTGTTTACATTATACTTTGTTTTTCCTTGTGAATTTATTAACTGTGGTTAATTGTTGAATTCTTTAAGATATTCCTTATTGTGTTAATACTTGATTATTTCTTGTTATTTTGTGGTACACATATATATATATATATATTGAATTGCACAGGTTTATGTGAGTGTCTGGTCCTAGGCTTGTCACTACTTCGCCGGGATAGGCCGGGCACTTACCAGCACATGGGGTCGGTTGTGCTGATGCTACACTTCTGTGCGTTTTTGCACAGGTCCAGGTTACGATCAGGAGCAGCAGCAGGAGTAAATAGATTGCGTGGGAGTTGATCATATTTGAGACCGAGGTAGCTTGCAGACGTCCGCAGGCCCGGCGTCTCTTTCTTTATTTATGTTAATGGCTGTAGTCTCATTGTTCCGAGACAAACAGAATTATGCTATATTTCCTTCAGACTTTTATGTGTAGTATTCTATAGTAGTTTGTGAGTTGGTGACTCCAAGTCTTGGGTAGAGGATTTCAGTATGATTTTTACCTTGTGATTTATTATTTCCATTTCGATAAAGTATTCTGCATTTATTTAATTAAAAATTGTGTTAAAAATATGATAGTATGAATACAGTGGCTTGCCTAGCTACCACGAGTAGGCGCCATCACGATCCCGATATTTGGGGAAAATCCGGGTCGTGACAAAAATAAACCAAGTTTACAATGATAAACAATACAAGCCCGGCAGATTTTGTTTCAATTCGTACATGCCGAGGCAATAGCTAAGTAGACATACAAGACTATATGCATTTCTAATCCTTTAAACAAATAGCTACACAATATCTATTTTTTCTAACAGTCTTTAGGTTGATAAATAGCTAAATAGGATCATTTATGTAATAGCTTCAACTAAAAGGATTCAAAGAATAGCTTTTCATTTCATTTCTGGTACAAGAGTGGACAAGTCCAAAGGATGTGTACCTGGAAGTAAAATCGAGCAAAAAGGAGGAGTTAGAAACAGTACGCAGCAACAACCAACCAAACTCAAACTAACAGCAACAGCAGTAGCAAATCTCGGCCAATAATTCAAGAGAACAAGTGCAACCAAAGACAAACACCAATCCCAAAGATGGTTTGAAACCCAAAACAGTGAATCCAGAAAAAGACCAAGAAGGAGCACAATAGAACAAGTTTCAGTGAAGAAACTAGATGTGTTTATGGACTGAAACCAACAAAACAGATTTGATTCCAACTAAAGAGACTGCTGAATGTGCAGTTATTTCTCAAAGAAGTCTAAGACTTAGTATTGAAATCAATGTGAAATCAGTTTCCCAATGTGTATAGAATCTGTTTCTTTCAAGGGTGTAAAACTGTTTTTGAAGCTGTTCTTTTCTCCTATTAAATCTGTTTTGTTTCTGTACCTTAGAGAGTTCTAATGTCTATCCAAAAATCTGTTATTGAAGGTTGTGAATGTGTCTTTGTTCTCTATTTTTCAGTCCCCTTTATAGCCTTAAAGACTCAAAACAACAACCTATTTTAATTGTTTCAAATCTGTCCAGCCCATGTTATTCCCCTTTTTTCCACTTTTCAGCTATCTAAGCATGGCTTTATTGATTTAAAAATCCCTAAGTGTAAAAAGTATGTGGGATACCTGCTGTCCAGCAGGTTCCACTAGTCTTTCCATGTGCATTGCACTCTTTGAATCTTGGATGTTAGTTTTCTTTCTAAAACCTATCAGAATTACAGCTATATCCACCTTAAAATCCTATTAGAATTATAGCTATATCCAACCCAAACTTCCTAAGCTTAAAATCAACAGAATTCGAAGCTTAATTAAGCAGGGAATTACAAATAGATCAAAGAGAATCTTAGTCAAGACTCAAACCAACAAGGAATTCAAAGCTCAATCTAATCAGTGATTCATTTGGTCGGACGAAATCAAAAGGGAATATGAAACCAACTAATTGACGATATTCGATTAAACGATTACGACATGTATAATCGATAGCCAAACAATTGACAAAATAGTGATTCAAACAAATCTCGGCCAAAGAGGAAAAATACCAAACTAATTATTCGACGAACGCTAATCGAAGCGAATACGCATTCTACAACATACTCAATCAAATAAATAACCCAGAAAAAATGAACGACCAAATAAAGGGTCTTTGAGTTCGGAGGAGAAAAAGAGAAATTAATCAACAACAAAACGACAACAAAAAATGAAAACAACAACTGAAATTATACTGACCAAACAAGTAAAAGCCGAAAAAAATAAAAGGAAATACCTTAAACAGAGAAATCAGAAATCGGCCGACTTAGATTCAAATAGACTTGAACCTTTTGAGGCCAAACGGGCTGTAATCGAGTGTTCTCGAATGAGAACAAATCGACTACATCCTATTGGAACCTCAAAATCTTCCAAACCGCCATCAAACTTTCCTAGTTTTTTTATGTTCGAATTTGTGGTTCGAATGGCTAAGGCTCGAATTGATGGTAACCGGCGGTAGTTTGGGAATGAGGGAGGTCGTGGGGTGCTATGGTGTAATTTTGGTGCAATTTGGGCTACTTTGAGTCACGGCCGGAAAATTCAATCCAATTTTCGTGACGTTTGGACGGGTTATGAAGGAGAAGACTGGTGGGGTTGAAACGAGGGAGAAGAGGGTATTTCAGGGTGTCAATTTGGGGTGGTTTGGCGGTTGTCCGCCGGCGGAGTGCGGCGGCGGCGGCGTTATTTTCTCTGGAGAATGAGGGATGTAGATGAATTAGGGTTTTGGATTAATCTTGGGTATATTAAAATGCTGAATCATCCTGAGCCGTTGGATCATAATAGTTCAATGGCTATGATTGGCATCGTTTTGGGTTAAATGGGGGCTGGGCGGACCGGGTTTTTTTCGGCCGGATTTGGGTAGATCATTTGGGCCTGGTCTTGTTCCTTTCTCAATTGGCCCAATCTGAATTTTCACTCTTTATCTTTATTTATTTCTTTTTCTTTATTTTTTTTTCTTTTAATTTTTAATAAACAAAATTCTAAATGTACTACAAAATCAAATTAATTTATAAAAATACTAACTAACTTTTAATAATAATTATCACATGTAACTAAATAACAATTAAAAATACAATTTGGACATTAAATGCTAAAAATGCAAAAAATACACATTTTTTGTTATTTTCCATTTTTTGTCAAATAAACCTGATTACTTCTAATCGTAAAATAAAATCCTAAAAATGCAAATGTCATATTTTGGTATTTTTTTAATTTGACAAATAAACATGCGCATATAAAAATGTAAATGATAATTGAGAAAATCACACAAAATTTACAAAAAATCACACACAGCACAAAACTATTTTATTTTTGGATTTTTGGGAGTAATTTTCGTGCGGGGCAAAAATCACGTGGTCACAGCTGCCCCTCTTTGCGTGAAAACGTGAAAAGTTTTCATGCAAAGATAAATGAGCGCAAATGTGAGCGATTTTTGCCTATTCGAGCACTCCGTCTGAAGTAATTTGAAAAGATCTTGACCGAGCCTTTGCTTCGGGAGGCTTAGTAGTTGGGACTACTGTGGGACTACCGTGGACTGAGATTTTGGTAGTTAGGACTACCATGGACTGAGATTTTGCTATTATTGTTGCTATCATTGCTGTTGTTGCTGCTTATTGCTTACCGACCTCCTTATTACACCAAATAAGAAACTAAAGCTAAGCAAGTTATGCAATCAACTATGAGTTACAAGATTCCAACCTATGATTCTCTTGAAAACTTGATCTTGAGTCTTAGCTGATTTTGTTGTAGACCTCGATCTGAATCTTAATGCTTGCAAGTTGTACATGCTTGTTTATTCATGTAACATAGAGTGGAATGGAATTGGCGGGGCTTGTGACTTCAATCAGATTCTAATCAATTTGTGCCCTTGTTTATTCCAACATCTGAACTCATCTTCTCATGGTTCTTTTCTTCTTTTCTTCATTTTGGATTGAGATTCAACACGTAGGTTATCCCGATCCTTGTGTCTCGATCCTAAACCTGTCTAGACAACAAAATGAACAAACGAACGAAATTTTTGTGCCCCAGTTTTACTAGGAAAATTTCATGAGTTAATTGTGACACATAAAATGATTAAAAAGACTCTTTAGTATTGGTCAAGAGAATTTTAATTTTTAAAACCATAGTTTCACAAAAAAACGTTCCACGGTCTTCTCGCCGGGAGACCCTCGGTTTTCTGGCCGGGGTCCTGAAGAAATGGCTCCGTAGTTTTCTGACTGGGAGATCCTCGGTTTTCTAACCGGGATTTTGAAAGAAAGTTTTCACGGCTTTCTGGCCGGGATTCAAAAGCAATGTTTCACGGCTTTCTGGCCGGAAGGCCCTCGGTTTTCTAACTGGGGTTTAAAGAAACGGCTCTGTAGTTTTCAAATTGGGAGATCCTTAGTTTTCTGACCGGGGTATCGGAGAAAGGCTCCATGGCTTTCTGGCGAAGAGGCCCTCGGTTTTCTGGCCGGGGTTTTAAAAGAAACGGCTCCGCAGTTTTCTGACTGGGGAGATCCTCGGTTTTCTGACCAGGATATCGAAATAAAGTTTTCAACGACTTTCTGGCCGGAATTCAAATGGAACGGCTCTGCAGTTTTCTGACTGTGAGATCCTTGGCTTTCTGACCGGGGTTTTGAAGAAGAGTTTCACGGCTTTCTGGCCGGAATTCAAAAGCAATGTTTCCATGGCTTTCTGGCCAAGAGGTCCTTGGTTTTCTGGCCGGGGTTTTAAAAGAAACGGCTCCGCAGTTTTGTGACTGGGAGACCCTCGATTTTCTGATCGGGATATCGAAAGAAAGTATTCAACGGCTTTCTGGCCGGAATTCAAAAGGAACGGCTCCGCAGTTTTCTAACTGGGAGATCCTCGGTTTTTTGGTCTGGATTTTGAAAAGAAAATGCGACGACCCAATGGGGTCATCACTTGTTTTCCTCATTTCTTCTACACTTTCGAGGCCTTGAAAACCTCATTATATGTTGTCTCGATTTACGTGTGCGATCCGGGCATGTAGCCAGAAAGATTTTGTGATAGAAAATATGAATTCTATGAAGAATTTGGAGAAAAATGATATTAATATTGATATAGTTGACTTCGGTCAACATTTTTGGTAAACGGACCCGGACCCGAGATCGCACGGTCCAAGTTATGCATCCGGAGTCGAATTTTGAGGCCTAGAGCCCAAGTTATGAATTTTTCTGTGAAATAGTTTTTGCTGTAATTATTAAAGGAAAATAAATTAAATGACCATGGTATCGGGCTCGTATTTTGGTTCCGATGGCCGGTACAAGTCTTAAATATTATATATGTGCTTTCTGCAAAGTTTGGTGACATTCGGATGTCATTTGATATGTTTTGGACCTTGAGTTCCAAGTTTGAAAGTTTGAAAACCAAAAGTATGAAAATCATGAACTTGAGGCTTGATTTGATGAGAACGATGTTATATCGGCGATGTGATCGCACGAAAAAGTTCATAATGTGTGTTTGATATTGTGTACATGTTTGGTTGGGTGCCCGGGGGGCACGGGTAAAGATTTGATAGGTCGTTAGATCAATTTCTGAATTTTTGCACTACTGGTTTTTCACCCTGCTGTTGGCTTCGCATTTGCGAACAAATTCTCGCAAATTCGAAGGTGACAGGTCTTGGCTGGGTTCGCAAATGCGAACCCTTGATCGCAAATACGAAGTCTGCCAGAATCATGCCAATTTCACAAATGCGAACAAAGTGTCGCAAATGCAAAAAGGGCCTTAGATGGCCAGAGTTCGCAAATGCGAACAAAGGGTCGCAAATGCGATCCTGAGCAATGAGGCCTCACCTTCGCAAATGCGAAGGAAGTCTCGCAAATGCGAGACTGGCACACCTTGGCTAGAGTTCACAAATGCGAACTTTCTCTCGCAAATGCAAGGACAGCAGGCCCCTGAACTGTAGCATTCGCAATTGTGAACAAATGTTCGCAATTGCGATATCTGCAGCTGTGTAATTCTATACTTAAACGAATTTTTCAGTTCATTCTTCACTTTTTCAAAAACCCTCACACCACACATGAGCTGTCAAGACTCCAAAGCAATTGTAAGTCACTTTTTACTTTATTCTTTCAATTCCTAACAACATTAAACATTTTTTTCAATAAGAATCAAAGGTTTTCATGGTAGAAATCCATGTTTTTAGGTAGAACCTTGGTTTTTCATGAATTGGGCAATTGGACCTCAAATTGAGGTCCGATTTTGAAATAAATCATATAATTGAACTCGTGGGGGAATGTGTAACCGGATTTTGGTCCGAACCCCGAGTTCCGACCACGTGGGGCCAGGGGCGTTTTGGGAAATTTTGGGATAAACTTTGAGAAAACCATCTTTAAGCATACAAACCAAGTTAATTAGTGATTATTAATATAATGGAATCAATTGTGATTAGATTCGAGCTAGTTGAAAGCGGAAATTCGGGGGAAAAGCTATAATTGAAGCATAATTTGGACTCTTCAAGGCTAGAGGTAAGTGTTTGTTCTATACTAGCTTGAGGGAATAGGATTGTGTGCTATGTGCTATGTGATCGAGTGCGGTGTATGGGCTGTGGTGACGAGCATTCATACATTGGCGTCTAGCATGACCATGAGTCGTTGTTGATACTTGTTGTGAGACATATTTACAAATAAATTATTGAACCCTTTCCGGGAGGTAGAATTGCTATTGTTCTCCCTTGCCGGGATTTGTTGTGAGATGAGATATTGATTGCCCTTGACGGGACCTTGTTGAAATGATTATTGTGTCCCTTGCCAGGACGGTTCATGATTTGTTATTTTCATTCTCTGGCTTTAACTGTGATTGTTATTTGGGTGCGGAAGAGTGATAATGCACGAAGGGTGATGTCGTGCCTTGATTTATTGTTTATGCATGCAGGTTAATGTCGTGCCTTGTTATTGTTTATGCACGAAGGTTAATGCCGTGCCATGTTATTGATTATGCACGAAGGATCATGCCGTACCTTGTTATTGAATCATGTACGAAGGATCATGCCGTACCATGGATGTGAGGATGAGAGTAAAAGCACGAAGGGTGATGCCGTGCACTTTATTTGCTATTTGGTGAGGATGAGAGTAAAAGCACGAAGGGTAATGCCATGCACTTTATTTGCTATTTCATTGACTTAACATTACTTGTTTCTCATTATACTTGTTTTCCTTAATGATTTAATAACTGTTGATTAACTGTTGAGTTCTTCTGTGACATTCCTTGTTGAGTTGTTACTTGATTATTTCTCGTTATCTTGTGGTATACATATTTATAGAACTGCACAGGTTTATGTGGGTGTCTGGTCCTAGGCTTGTCACTACTTTGCCGGGATAGGCCAGGCACTTACCAGCACATGGGGTCGGTTGTGCTGATACTACATTTCTGTGCGTTTTTGCACAGGTCCAGGATTCGATCAGGAGCAGCAGCAGTAGATCTTTTGCGTGGGAGTTGATCATATTTGAGAACGAGGTAGCTTGCAGGCGTCCGCAGACCCGGCGTCTCTTCTTTTTACTTATGTCATTAGTTGTAGTCTCCTTGTTCTGAGACGAACAGATTATCTTATATTTCTTTCAGACCGTTATGTGTAGTATGCATGTAGTAGTTCGTGAGTTGGTGACTCCACGTCTTGGGTAGAGGATTTCAGTATTATTTTACCTTGAAACTGCTTATTACTATTTTTATAAAGTCTTCCGCACTTGTTTAATTAAGGTTATGGTTTGGTTGTTAAAATGAATATGAAATATTGCTAAAAACACGATAGTGTGAATAAAGTGGCTTGCCTAGCTACCACGAGTAGGCGCCATCGCGATCCCGATGTTGGGGGTAAATCCGGGTCGTGACAAGTTGGTATCAGAGCTATAGGTTACATAGGTCTCACCACTCACGAACGGGATTAGTAGAGTTTGAGAGGTAGGTACGAAGACGTCTGTACTTGTCCTCTAGAGTCTATTGATTTAGGAAAGAGTCTCTCATTTGTTCCTTCTTGTCGTGCGATTTGTCCTTCAGAATATTGATTGAACTTCTATTCTGTCCTTTCGCAGATGGTGAGGACACGCACTTCTTCGTCCACTGACCATCAGCCCGAGCCCCAGGAAGCTCTCGTGAGGGGGAGGGACCGAGGTCATATTGGAGTCCGTGGTAGGGGTAGAACTCAGCCCCCGGCAGCTATTCCAGAGGTGGAGCCTCATATTGAGACTGGCGAGTAGGTTCCAGTCCCAGCAGCTCCAGTGGGCCTAGCTCAGGTCCCAGGAGAGGCCTTATTTACGCCGGATCTTCAGGAGGCTTTGGTCAGGATAGCGGGTTTTATGGACAGCGTTGCTAGAGCAGGTTTATTACCAGTTGGACCAGCCACTTCTCAGGCTGGAGGAGGGGCCCAGACTCCTATTTCTCCTACTCCGGAGCCAGTAGCTCCTCAGCCTCAGGCACCAGTGGTTCAGCCAGCCGTGGCCACTCAGTCAGGTACCACAGCTCAGGCCGGAGATGGAGCGGCTATGACTTCTGAGTCTTTATGGAAACTTGATCGGTTCTCTAAGCTGTTTACCTCTACCTTCAGCGGTGCCACATCAGAGGATCCTCAGGACTTCTTATTCAGTTGCCATGAGATTCTCAAGACTATGGGGATAGTGGAGTCCAATGGAGTTGACTTATGTACATTCAGGCTTTCAGGATCCGCCAAGACTTGGTGGAGGGATTATTGTTTGACTCGACCAGAAGGGTCCCCGGCTTTATCATGGGATCAGTTTGCAGAGTTATTTCTAGAGAAGTTTCTCCCTGTTACATAGCGGGATGCACTTCGGAGGCAGTTTGAGCGCCTCGAGCAGGGCACTATGACTGTCACCTAGTATGAGACGCGATTTGTTGATTTGTCACGTCATGCAGTGGTGATACTTCCCACAAAGTGGGAGAGGGTCCACAGGTTCACAGATGGGCTTAATCAGCCAATTAGACTCCAGATGGCTCTGTGAGTGGGGAGTGATATATCATTTCAGGAGGCAGCCAATGCAGCACGTAGAGTTGAGATGGCTCTTGCTCTGGGCGGTGGTTATTCTTCAGATAAGAGGGCTCGTCATTCAGGCAGGTTTAGTGGTTCTTCTTCTGGTGGCAGGGAATCGTTTGATAGGGGCTAGTCTTCCAGGCCTTTTCATTCCGCCCTTCAGGCTTCACAGGGTGGACCAGGCGATCGTGGGTTTCGTGAGTAGTATTCAGATTAGTCTCCTATTAGTGCCTAGCCTCTTCAAAGTGTTCGTGGAGGCCATTCAGGTCGTCAGGGCCAGCGGCCCCATCAGCCTAAGAGTTGCTGTGGTTGTGGTGACCCAGGTCATCTTGTCAGATTCTGCCCTCGAGCGACGGGCAACACTCAGCAGTGGGGCCCTAGTCCCATGATTCAGGCCCTAGCTGACCCTCAGCCTGCCCAGCCAGTCAGAGGTGGGGGTAGAGATCATAGAGGTGGAGGTCGAGACCGTAGAGGTGGAGACCGTCCAGCCAGAGGCAGAGGTCAGCCAGTTGATGACCGTCCTAGGGATGTAGTTCAGAGGGGAGGTACTGATCCCCGATTCTATGCTTTGCTAGCCAGGCCAGAGGCAGAAGCATCAGATGTTGTGATCACAGGTATCATTATTGTTTGTGGCAGAGGTGCTTCCGTATTATTTGACCCTAGGTCTACATATTCACATGTGTCTTCCTACTTTGCACCGTATCTGGCCATACCTAGCTATGCTCTGGATATTCCAGTTTATGTGTCTATACCAGTGGGCGACTCCATTGTAGTCGACCGGGTACATCGCTCGTGCGTAGTTATCTTTGGGGGTCTTGAGACCCGTATTGATCTGTTGCTTTTGGACATGGTGGATTTTGATGTCATATTGGGGATGGACTGGTTGTCCCCATACCATGCTATTCTAGATTGTCATGCTAAGACCGTGACCTTGGCCTTGCCAGAATCACCCCGACTAGAGTGGAAAGGTACCTCAAGCCACTCCGTTCGCACTGTTATTTCCTATGTTAAGGCTCGACGCATGGTTGAGAAGGGGTGTCTAGCTTATCTGGCTTATGTTCATGATTCTAGCATAGAGGTTCCTTCTATTGAGTCAATCCCCATTGTACGGGAGTTTCTTGAGGTTTTCCCTTAAGACCTGCCGGGCATGCCACCCGACGGGGATATTGATTTTTGCATTGATCTGGCACCGGGCACTCAGCCCATCTCTATTTCACCCTATCGTATGGCCCCGCCGGAGTTAAAAGAGTTGAAAGATCAATTGCAAGACCTTCTTGAGAAGGGCTTTATCAGGCCCACTGTTTCCCCCTGGGAGCACCTGTATTGTTTGTGAAGAAGAAAGATGGCTCGATGCGAATGTGTATTGATTACCGGCAATTGAACAAAGTGACAATAAAGAATAAGTATCCATTGCCGAGGATCGTTGATTTATTTGACCAGCTCTAGGGAGCGAGGGTGTTCTCAAAGATAGACTTGAGGTCAGGCTACCATCAGCTGAAGATCAGGGTGGCTGACATTCCTAAGATAGCCTTTCGCACTAGATATGGACATTATGAGTTCTTGGTCATGTCCTTCGGGTTGACCAATGCCCCAGCAGCATTCATAGAGTTAATGAATCGAGTGTTCAGACCTTACTTAGATCTGTTCGTGATAGTCTTTATAGATGAAATCCTGGTATACTCCCGCAGCCAGGAAGAGCACGAGCAGCACCTTAAAGTGGTTCTTCAGACTCTGAAGGATAATCAGCTATATGTCAAATTTTTGAAATGTGAGTTCTGGTAGAGTTCGGTGGCATTTTTGGGCCATATCGTATCAGTGAAAGATATTCAGGTGGATCCAAAGAAGATTGAGGCAGTCCAGAATTGGCCTCGACCAGCTTCAGTGACTGAGATCCGGAGTTTCTTGGGATTAGCCGGTTACTACCGTCGATTTGTAGAGGGGTTTTCTTCTATTGCAGCCCCGATGACCAGGTTGACCCAGAAGGGTACCCAGTTCCAGTGGTTAGAGGAGTGTGAGGCGAGCTTTCAGAAGCTCAAGACAACCTTGACTACCGCACCAGTGCTGATACTACCTACGGGTGTAGGGCCTTATACAGTTTATTGTGATGCATCTCGTACAGGGCTTGGAGCGGTATTGATGTAGGATGGTAAGGTTATCGCTTATGCTTCGAGGTAGTCAAAAATACATGAGAAGAATTATCCAGTCCATGATCTTGAGTTAGCATTAGTGGTTCATGCCTTAAAAATCTGGAGGCATTATCTATATGGAGTGACGTGTGAGGTGTACACTGATCACAAGAGCCTACAGTACTTGTTCAAGCAAAAGGAGTTGAATCTACGACAGCGAAGATGGTTAGAGTTGCTTAAAGACTATGATGTTACTATTCTATACCACCCAGGTAAAGCCAATATGGTGGTCGATGCATTGAGTAGAAAGTCTGCCAGCATGGGTAGTCTTGCATTCATTCCGGTCAGTCAGAGACCATTTTCCCTATATGTCTAGGCCTTAGCCAACCGGTTCGTGAGATTAGATATTTCTGAGCCTAGCAGGATGTTAGCCTGCACGGTCGCTCGTTCTTCTCTATTATATTGTATCCGTGAGAGGCAATTTGATGATCCTCATTCGCATGATTTGAGAGATACAGTACAGCGGGGAAGTGCCATGAAGGTAAATGTAGATGATGATGGGGTACTGAGATTGCAGGGCCGAGTTTGTGTGCCCAATGTTGAAGGGATTCGAGAGTTGATCTTAGTGGAGGCCTACAGTTCGCGGTATTCTATTCACCCGGGCGCCGCGAAGATGTACCAGGACTTTTGGCAGCACTATTGGTGGCGCAGAATGAAGAAAGATATTGTAGCGTATGTTGCTCGGTGTCTAAATTGTCAGCAGGTGAAATATAAGCACTAGAGGCCAGGTGGTTTATTCCAGAGGATTGAGATTTCCGAGTGGAAACGGGAGCGGATCGCTATGGACTTCGTTACGGGACTTCCTTTAACTCGGAGGAAATTTGATGCTATTTGGGTCATTGTTGATAGGCTGACCAAGTCAGCACACTTCATTCCAGTATCTATGTCCTACTCATCGGAGAAGCTAGCAGAGATTTACATCAGAGGGATTGTTCGCCTTCATGGGATGCTGGTGTCTATTATCTCCGATCGGGGTACACAGTTACCTCGCGTTTCTGGAGAGAGGTCTAGCAAGATTTAGGCACCCAAGTTCAGTTGAGTACAACTTTTCATTCTCAGACAGATGGTCAGTCCGAGAGGACTATTCAGATTCTAGAGGACATGCTTCGAGCCTGTGTCTTTGATTTCGGAGGCTCGTAGGACCAGTTCCTACCATTAGCAGAGTTTGCCTACAATAACAGCTACCAGTCCAGCATCCAGATGGCCCCGTATGAGGCGTTGTATGGTAGGCGATGTCGATCTCCAGTCGGATGGTTTGAGCCGGGGGAGGCTCGGTTGTTGGGTACAGATTTAGTTCAGGAGGCCTTGGATAAGGTCAAGACTATCCAGGAGAGATTGCATTCAGCTCAGTCCAGACAGAAGACTTATGTGGATCGTAAGGTTCGAGATGTAGATTTCATGGTTGGTGAGCAAGTGTTACTCTGAGTGTCGCCTATGAAGGGCGTGATGAGGTTCGGGAAGAAGGGCAAGCTCAGCCCTAGGTATATTGGCCCATTTGAGATTCGAGACCAAGTGGGAGGGGTGGCTTACAGACTAGATCTGCCACCTAGCTTATCAGCCGTGCATCCAGTTTTTCATGTATCTATGCTTCGGAGATACCACGGCGATCCCATACATGTGTTAGACTTCAGTACTATCCAATTGGACAATGATCTATCCTACGAGGAGAAGCCGGTGGCTATTCTAGACCGGCAGGTCCGATAGTTGAGGTTGAAGAGTTATCCTTCTGTGCATGTTCAGTGGAGAGGTCAGCCTCCTGAGGCATCGACCTGGGAGTCCGAGTCTGATATGTAGAGCCGCTACCCACATTTGTTCCCCGACTCAGGTACTTCCTTCTCTTGTCCGTTCGAGGACGAACGGTTGTTTTAGAGGTGGAGGATGTGACGACCCAATGGGGTCATCACTTGTTTTCCTCATTTGTTCTACACTTTCGAGGCCTTGAAAACCTCATTCTATGTTGCCTCGATTTACGTGCGTGATCCGGGCATGTAGCCAGAAAGATTTTGTGATAGAAAATATGATTTCTATGAAGAATTTGGAGAAAAATGATATTAATATTGATATAGTTAACTTTGGTCAACATTTTTGGTAAACGGACCGGACCCGATATCGGACGGTCCCGGAAGGTCCGTAGGAAAATATGGGACTTGGACATGCGTCCGGAGTCGAATTTTGAGGACTAGAGCCCAAGTTATGAATTTTTCTGTGAAATTGTTTTTGCTGTAATTATTAAAGGAAAATAAATTAAATGACCATGGTATAGGGCTCGTATTTTGGTTCCGACGACCGGTACAAGTCTTAAATATTATATATGTTCTTTCTGCAAAGTTTTGTGACATTCGGATGTCATTTGATATGTTTTGGACCTTGAGTTCCAAGTTTGAAAGTTTGAAAACCAAAAGTATGAAAATCATGAACTTGAGGCTTGATTTGATGAGAACGATGTTACATTGGCGATGTGATCGCATGAACAAGTTCATAATGTGTTTTTGATGTTGTGTACATGTTTGGTTGGGAGCCCAGGGGGCTCAGGTAAAGATTTGATAGGCTGTTGGATCAATTTCTAAATTTTTGCACTGCTGGTTTTTCACCCAGCTGTTGGCATCGCATTTGCGAACAAATTCTCGCAAATGCGAAGGTGACAGGTCTAGGCTGGGTTCGCAAATGCGATCCCTTGATTGCAAATGTGAAGTCTGCCAGAATCAAGCCAAGTTGGCAAATGCGAACAAAGTGCCGCAAATGCGAAAATGGCCTCAGATGGCTAGTGTTCGCAAATGCGAACAAAGGGTCGCAAATGCGATCCTGAGCAATGAGGCCTCACTTTCGCAAATGCGAGACTGGCACACCTTGGCTAGAGTTTGCAATTGCGAACTTTCTCTCGCAAATGCGAGGACAGCAGGCCCCAGACCTATAGCGTTCGCAATTGCGATATCCGCAACTGTGTAATACTATACTTAAACGAATTTTCAGTTCATTCTTCACTTTTTCAAAAACCCTCACACCACACACGAGCTCTCAAGGCTAAATTCACTCCAAAGCAATTGTAAGTCACTTTTTACTTAATTCTTTCAATTCCTAACAACATTAAACATGTTTTTCAATAAGAATCAAAGGTTTTCATGGTAGAAATCCATGTTTTTGGGTAGAACCTAGGTTTTTCATGAATTGGGCAATTGGACCTTGAATTGAGGTCCGATTTTGAAGCAATCATATAATTGAACTCGTGTGGGAATGGGTAACCGGATTTTTGTCCGAACCCCGAGTTCCGACCACATGGGGCCAGGGGCATTTTGGGAAATTTTAGGGTAAACTTTGAGAAAACCATCTTTAAGCATTCAAACCAAGTTAATTAGTGATTATTAATATAATGGAATCAATTGTGATTTGATTCGAGCTAGTTGAAAGCGGAAATTCGGTGGAAAAGCTATAATTGAAGCATAATTTGGACTTCAAGGCTGGAGGTAAGTGTTTGTTCTATCCTAGCTTGAGGGAATAGGATTGTGTGCTATGTGCTATATGATCGAGTGTGGTGTATGGGCTGTGGTGACGAGCATCCATACATTGGCGTCTAGCATGACGGTGAGTCATTGTTGATACTTATTGTGAGACATATTTTCAAATAAATTATTGAACCTTTGTCGGGTGGAAGAATTGCTATTGTTCTCCCTTGCCGGGATTTGTTGTGAGATGAGATATTGATTGCCCTTGCCGGGACCTTGTTGAAATGATTATTGTGTCCCTTGCTGGGACGGTTCATGATTTGTTGCTTTCATTCTCTACCCTTAACTGTGATTGTTATTTGGGTGAGGAAGAGTGATAATGCACGAAGGGTGATGCCGTGCCTTGATTTATTGTTTATGCACGAAAGTTAATGCCGTGCCTTGTTATTATTTATGCACGAAGGTTAATGCCACGCCATGTAATTGATAATGCACGAAGGATCATGTCGTGCCTTGTTATAGAACCATGTACGAAGGATCATGCCGTACCATGGATGTGAGGATGAGAGTAAAAGCACGAAGGGTGATGCCATGCACTTTATTTGCTATTTGGTAAGGATGAGAGTAAAAGCACGAAGGGTGATTCCTTGCACTTTTTTTGCTATTTCATTGACTTAACATTACTTGTTTCTCATTATACTTGTTTTCCTTGTTGATTTAATAACTGTTGATTTCTTTTGTGACATTCCTTGTTGAGTTGTCACTTGATTATTTCTCGTTATCTTGTGCTATACATATATATAGAACTGCACAGGTTTATGTGGGTGTCTGGTCCTAGGCTTGTCACTACTTCGCCGGGATAGGCCGGGCACTTACCAGCACATGGGGTCGATTGTGCTGATACTGCACTTCTGTGCGTTTTTGCACAGGTCCAGGATTCGATCAGGAGCAGTAGCAGTAGATCTTTTGCGTGGGAGTTGATCATATTTGAGACCGAGGTAGCTTGCAGGCGTCCGCATGCCCGGCGTCTCTTCCTTTTACTTATGTCATTAGTTGTAGTCTCCTTGTTCCGAGACGAACAGATTATATTATATTTCTTTCGGACCTTTTTGTGTAGTATTCATGTAGTAGTTCGTGAGTTGGTGACTCCACATCTTGGGTAGAGGATTTCAGTATTATTTTACCTTGAAACTGCTTATTACTATTTTTATAAAGTCTTCCGTTTTGTTTAATTAAGGTTATGGTTTGGTTGTTAAATTGAATATGAAATATTGCTAAAAATAGGATAGTGTGAATAAAGTGGCTTGCCTAGCTACCACGAGTAGGCGCCATCACGATCCCGATGTTGGGAGAAAATCCGGGTCGTGATAGAAAAGTTTCACGGCTTTCTGGCCGAAATTCAAAATCATTGTTTCAAGGCTTTCTGGCCGGAAGACCTTCGATTTTTTGACCGGGGTTTTAATAAATGGCTCCGCAGTTTTCCGACTGGGAGATCATCGATTTTCGGACTGGGATTTTGAAGAAGAGTTTCACGACTTTCTGGCCAGAATTCAAAAGCATTGTTTCATAGCTTTCTGGCCGGAAGACCCTCGGTTTTCTGGATGGGGTTTTAATAAATGGCTCCACAGTTTTCTGACTGGGAGATCCTCGGTTTTCTGACCGGGATTTTTAAAGAAGTTTCACGGCTTTCTGGCCGAAATTCAAAAGCATTTTTTCACGGCTTTCTGGCCGAAAGACCCTCGGTTTTCTGGCTGGGGTTTTAATAAATGGCTTCACAGTTTTTTGACTGGGAGATCCTCGGTTTTCTGACCGGGATTTTTGAAAAAAGTTTCACGGCTTTCTGGCCGTAATTCAAAAGCATTATTTCACGGCTTTCTAGCCGGAAGACCCTCGGTTTTCTGACCGGGGTTCAAACAGATATTGGACTGACATGATTTGATTCTCTTTTTGGAGTTTTCATTTTCCTTTCTTTTCTTCTTCCTTTGGGTTTTCTTTTAGGTGTTTTCCTTTTACCCATCAACAAATGCATAAAATAGAGCTTTTGAAAAGAAACTTTTCTTTTTAGGCGTTTTCCTTGTTTCAAAGCCATTTCGATGCTCGCGTATTTCACTTCTTTTAGGCTATACCTTCTTCTTGCACAATTGAATAGACCTTCTTTCAACAAAGAACATTTTGTTAGTTGGAAAAAAAATGGTTGGATTTGTGGCCTTGATTATCTTTATTGCTTGATCTTTGCCCCATTTCCATTGAGAACTTTGCTGCCGATTGTCTTTTGGGGCGACTTCCTTTCAAACCAACCGGGTTCAACCTCGGGTTTCTATGAGGATTTTCCTATACGGGCCCTATATTTCTGTCTTATTCCATTTCTTCTAAGACCTTAGCCTTTGATTTCCATTTCCTTCCTAACATCCTTTCTTTTAGAAACAATCAATCATTATGATCAATCGGGGATTGTATAAATACACCACTAAGGCTAGGTTTTTCTTCTTTACCAGACGGAATTCTGTATAATCGGTCTTGTCACCTTTCTTTGTAATAATTTTGAAATTTAAAGTTAAACCGTAAGGGATTCAAAAAAATGTGAACAAATAAAAAAAGAATCAAAATAGAAGTGTCCCCTTCGAGGAAAAATAAGGACTTATCTGGGGTGTATGCTGACTTCAAACCGACATGACATGCTTCTCGAACTAGATGCTTGATCGTCACAAACTCTCATTTCCTTGTGGACCAAAACGGGTCTATGTTTCCAAGCTAAGGAGCCGTTCCAGGACCTCTTGTGGTGAAATACTCTTTTCGGTTGATAGCACCCTTTTGCGGGTTTTCGCCAATCGACCTCTCTCATTTCTCTTCTTACCATCGCCCGATAGCACTCTTTTTGAGTTTTTTTACTAACGGACTCTCTCATTTCGTATTTCTCTACTTCCATCGTCTTACGGTACCTGAAGGTTTTCACCAATAAGACTCTCTCATTTCGTATTTCTCTACTTCCAACGTCTTATGGTGCCTTAAGGTTTTCACCAATAAGACTCTCTCATTTTAATTCTTTTCATTCCAGGCGCTTCAGATCGCAACAATGATGTTTTCTCAATTCCTATTTCTCTGCATAGATCTTGAAGGAACTTGTACTTGGTTTGGGTAACAAGAATTATGGACAAAATTACAACTTTGGAATCATCTTGACGGATCTAAACTGAATCGCCATATCATCTGCCCCTGTCTCAACTTTTGGGGAAATTGAGATTTTGATTTTGGTGTGACTGAACCTCAGGGAGAGGTTGCCTACGTATCCTTTCGGAATCAAGTCAGAACGTAGTTCAGGAAACTTTGTTTTGTTTTGTTTTTTTGTTTTGTTTTTTTTTGTTTGAATGAAATTTGAATTCAGGTTTGGATTCCAAAGAGTGCAGCCAAGGAAATGTAACCGGCTCAAAGGATTTGCAAAAAGGGTTGGTAGTGTTTGGGTAGCGAGAATAAAAGCCTTCAATCATTTTGACTTGTAAGGACATCACCGAAGTAAACTTAAACATAATACCTTTTTACAGCATCTGCATTCACAGTTGTCTCAGGATCTTTTCCTTCCATATCTCCCAAGTATAATGCTCCTCCCGGCAGTATCTTCCTGATGATGTATGGCCCCTTCCAATTAGGAGAAAATTTTCCTTTCGCTTCCTGGTGATGTGGAAGAATGCGTCTTAATACCAACTAACCTATTTCAAAATATCTTGGTCGTACTTTCTTGTTGTAAGCACGAGCCATCCTTTGTTAGTACAGCAGTCTGTGACAGACCGCAACCATTCGCTTTTCATCAATTAAAGTTAACTGCTCCAATCGAGTCTTCACCCATTCGCTATCTTCAATCTCTACTTCAACAATCGTCCGGAGTGAAGGAATTTCTACCTCTGCCGGTATCACAGCCTCAGTTCCATATACTAGCAGGTATGCGGTTGCTCCTACTGATGTGCGCACTGTAGTACGATATCCCAGTAAGGCGAAAGGTAATTGTTCATGCCATTATCTAAAACTCTGGATTGTCTTTCTCAAAATCTTCTTAATGTTTTTGTTTGCTGCTGCGACGGCACCATTGGCTTTTGGCCGATAAGGAGTGGAGTTCCTATGCGTTATTTTGAATTACTTGCATAAGACAATAGTTTCTGGATAACTGATTTAATTTCCTTTTTTTAACCACTGTGGGATTCAAATCTGATTTGTCTGTGTTTGAATTAGAAATGAATGGGTTATATTCAAATTAAACTCAGTTTTGCATAAGAAATCTAAGAATTAGTGGACTGTCACTTTGAGCACATGTGAATCATTAGGGCATGTTTTTAGTTGAATTACACAATGTCAGTGACACAGAGTAGTGAAGGCCAGGAAATAGTCCTAATTTAATATGCACTGCACATGAGATAGGTTGGTAAACTTGCTGGACAGCAGTGCTTTCCATTTCTGTTAGGCTTTTAGGATTTTTTTTAGTTATAAAACCCACCTTTAGACAAATTTGGGTGGAAGAATCAGAGAATATCAGGATAATAATGAGTATTGTTTAACTTTGTTAAGTGTTTTAAAAGCTGTAAAATCAGAACAAGCATGGGGGAAATGATTTAAAAGTTAAAGGTGCCCATGTGCTAAGGAGAGAGACAGTGAGTTTTGATTATTCAGGAAGTTTCCGTTTAAGTTGGCTATAAAAGAGGCTAAAAATAGATTGAAAAGGGGACAGACAGAGAGAAATACACATTCTGAAAAAAGCAGAGAAGTAAGGAAAAAAAGCATTGGTTTGGGTTTTAAAATCTCAGTTCTGAAAGCTTGAGAAAACAGTGAGTTTTAGAGTCTATACGATCAGTTTTAAGGTTCTTTCTAGCCATTATCTGTGAGTTTCTTGAAAGTATTAGATTGAAAGATTCAAAGTCAGTTTTTTTTAAAAGCAATCTTACCTCCTGTAACATTGTTACATTAGTTTAAGTTCTCAGAAACAGATTCTGAAATTCTTCCTATTTTCTTGTCCATATCCGAGTGTTCAAGTTGTTTGAAGGTTTCTTTTAAGGCTGCTGGTTTCGATCTTGTTTGATATCCTGTTTGGCTAGGATTTCTTTGGTTGCAAACTATTGGTCTTCTCTGTTGGTGTAAAATTCTGGAAACCTCATTTTGTTACTGGGCTATACATTTGGTGGATTTAAATAATTTTTGGTTGCTGTTGGTTTCTGTTGCGGTTCGTTCTGTTGGAGCTACCTACTGATTTTTCTCTTCCATCTTCTTGCTTGAAATTCCAGGTACACAATTTCGATTTCATTCTTGGTGTAGACTTGAAATTAAGCTGGAAATGAGAATGCCTGCTGGTTTTACGCTTTGGATCACTACCTGTCAACTTCAAAATTAGTTTAGATCTTCTATATGTGTGTTCATTAGCCTTGTAAAGCATATTTGTATAACAAGAATCACTGCATGTTTCGATTTGAATCATGAGTTGTGAAATCGGGCCAACCTCTTAGTTAGCATGTAAATCTGTTTAACTTTGGTACTATGTTTGAATTACTGTCACAAGTTTGTAGTAACTAAAATTTTAAACAGAGTTAGAGTTAGCTTCATAATAAGTATGCTTTACAAGTTTGTAGTAACAGTGGTTTGTAGTAAAACTTTAGTGTTAGGACAAATTTTATCCCCTTATCGAAAAAGTTTGTAGTAACAGTGGTTGGCTTCAAAAATAAAACCTTAGAGTTACTTTGCAATTCGTTAGTTAGTATCAATTGTCCTAATTTTACAAGTCACGTGCAAATGAATTCTCGATTTTGTTCGGTAATAGAGTTCGAGATGTATTAAAATCAGGATGTATACACTCATGTCTCGTTAAGAGCTTTTATTTGAACCAGATGCAATCCTGTTTATTTATTTGCGAACTTTATTCTTTAAAAAAATGAAAATGCTCTACGAATTAATGCTTTGCGTAAGCTAATAAAAAAAAAATATATTTTTTAGATAGGTATTTACACAAACTAAATATTATCAGGATCGATGTTTTCGTTCCTGGCGTAGATGATCAAGTTTTCTCACTAGTTTTCTTAATTCTTTTTTTTAGTCAATCTTCGGCCCTAAGTCAGCAAGTCATGGAATAAGATATCATTTTGTACATGTTTAAATTAGAAATGACAAAACTATGCATATTTAGATAAATTGAATTTTGTTTAGTCTAGAAATCATTTTAATCGGCATAGTTTCAAAGTAATCCGGATACATTTTTATTTTACCTATTTGTCAAAAGTCTGAGTCCATGTTGTAATCAATTTTTCTTTTTGGTACGGTTTCAAATTAATAGAGCGGTTTAAAGTTGTGACGACCCAAAGGGTCATCACTTATTTTATTAATCATTTCGAGCTTTTGAGGCCTTGAAAACCTCATTCTATGTTGCCTCGATTTACGTGCACGATCCGAGCATGTAGCCGGAAAGATTTTGTGATAGAAAATATGAATTCTATGAGAAATTTGGATAAAAATGATATTAATATTGATATGGTTGACTTCGGTCAACATTTTTGGTAAACGGATCCGGACCCGAGATTGGATGGTCCCGAAGGGTCCGTAGGAAAATATGGGACTTGGACATGCGTCCGGAGTCGAATTCTGAGGCCTAGAGCCCAAGTTATGAATTTTTCTGTGAAATTGTTTTTGATATAATTGTCAAAGGAAAATGAATTAATTGACCTTAGTATCGAGCTCGTATTTTGGTTCCGACGCCCGGTACAAGTCTTAAATATTATATATGTGCTTTCTGCTAAGTTTGGTGACATTTGGATGTCGTTTGATATGTTTTGGACCTTGCGTTCCAAGTTTGAAAGTTTTGAAAACCAAAAGAAATGAAAATCATGAGCTTGAGGCTGGATTTGATGAAAACGATGTGATATTGGCGATGTGATCACACGAACAAATTCGAAATGTGTTTTTGATGTTGTGAGCATGTTTGGTTTGGAGCTCGGGGGGCTCGGGTAAAGATTTGATAGGCCGTTGGATTAAATTCTGAATTTATGCACTGCTGGTTTTTTTCACCCAGCTATTGGGTTCGCATTTGCGAAGAATTTCTCGCAAATAGGAAGAAGGCAGTCCAAGGCTGGGTTCGCAAATGCGAACCCATTATCGCAAATGCGATGCCTCCCAGAACCAGCCTAGTTCGCAAATGCGAACAAAGTGTCGCAAATGCGACACTGGCACACCTGGACCAGAGTTCGCAATTGCGAACTTAACCTCGCAAATGCGAGGCCTTCAGTATATTGCCTGGCTTCGCAATTGCGAACAATGTGTCGCAATTGCGACAAAGCCCAAAAGCCAGCTTGTTTGCAAATGCGAACATTATTTCGCAAATGCGAAATCCCCAGCATTTGCCTAGACTTCGCAAATGCGAACAAATGTTCGCAAATGCAAACTTCCCAGCCTTAGCTTATTTTTCAAACTCCAGAAATTGGTCGGGGTTCGCAATTGCGAACCCATGTTCGCAAATGCGAACACAGAGACCTGTAAATCACGATTTTCAGTTCATTTCTTCACATTTCACAACCCAAAAACACCCATTTGCGATTCTTCACGGATTCCTCCTTCTTCAAAACAATTGTAAGTCACTTTTTATTTAATTCTTTCAATTCCTAACAACATTAAACATGTTTTTCAATAGAAATCAAAGGTTTTCATGGTAGAATTTCTTGTTTTTGGTAGAATATAGGGTTTTTCATAAATTGGGAAATTGGACCTCGAATTGAGGTCCGATTTTGAAACAAATCATATACTTGAACTCGTGGGGGGATGGGTAACCGGATTTTGGTCCGAACCCCGAGTTCCGACCATGTGGGCCCGGGGTCGAAATTCACTATTCCGGGCAGAATGTTGTAAAAGTTGTAATTGGCCATATGAATTAGTTTGTTGAGTAGTATTGATGATATTAAATCAATTGTGTATAGATAAGATTGGATTGGAGCCAAATTAGAAAGGAAAAGGCATTGCCACGGATTGAATTGTTCATAAACATTCGAGGTAAGTGTTTGTTCTATCCTAGCTTGAGGGAATAAGATTATGTGCTATGTGATCGAGTGCGGTGTATGGGCTTGTGGTGACGAGCATCCATACACTGGCATCTAGCATGACCGTGAGTCGTTGTTGATATTTGTTGTGAGATATTTTGAAGATAAATTGTTGAACCCTTGCCGGGATGTAGAATTGTTATTGTTCTCCCTTGTCGGGACTTGTTGTGAAGTGAGATATTGATTGCCCTTGTAGGAACTTTGTGGAAATGATTATTGTGTCCCTTGCCGGGACGGTTCATGATTTGTTGTTTTCTTTTTCTGCCCTTAACTATGATTGTTATTTGGGTGAGGAAGAGTGATAATGCACGAAGGGTGATGCCGTGCCATGTTTTATTGATTATGCACGAAGGATCATGTCGTGCCTTGTTATTGAACCATGTACGAAGGATCATGCCGTACTATGGATGTGAGGATGAGAGTAAAAGCACGAAGGGTGATGCCGTGCACTTTATTTGCTTATTTGGTGAGGATGAGAGTAAAATCACGAAGGGTGATGCCGTGCACTTTATTTGCTTATTTGGTGAGGATGAGAGTAAAAGCACGAAAGGTGATGCCGTGCAACTATTTGCCATTCCTTGACTTGATATTACTTGTTTTTCCATTATATTTTATTTGGGTGATGCCGTGCAACTACTTGCTATTCCTTGACTTGATATTACTTGTTTTTCCATTATATTTTATTTGGGTGATGCCGTGCAACTACTTGCTATTCCTTGACTTGATATTACTTGTGTTTCCATTATACTTTGTTTTCCTTGTGAACTTATTAACCGTTGTTAATTGTTGAGTTCTTTTGAGATATTCCTTATTGTGTTATTACTTGGTTAATTCTTGTTAATTGTGGTAATATATATATTAAAGAATTGGGATCGTGTGGCGCGCCGACCACTTTTATGATAAGAAATGGGATCGTGTGGCACGCCGACCACAAAGTGATTTGAATCTTGGGATTGGCCATAGTTGCCGGTAGCCTATTGATATATTTGGGAGCGGGTGGTACACCTACCACGAGATAAGAAAAGAAAAATAAAGAATTGAGACAGAAAGTAAGACTTAATTCTTTTGATTAGATTAATCTGGATATTATGAGTTATTGGCTGTTATTGCAGAGCAGAGTATTTCCATATAAATGTTTATGTACATATATATATGTGATTAATTTTTGAATTCTTTAAGGTATTCCTTATTGTGTTAATACTTGATTATTTCTTGTTATTTTGTGGTACACATATATATATATTGAATTGCACAGGTTTATGTGAGTGTCTGGTCCTAGTCTTGTCACTACTTCGCCGGGATAGGCCAGGCACTTACCGACACATGGGGTCGGTTGTGCTGATACTACACTTCTGTGCGTTTTTGCACAGGTCCAGGTTACGATCAGGAGCAGCAGTAGCAGCAAATCGATTGCGTGGGAGTTGATCATATTTGAGACCGAGGTAGCTTGCAGACGTCCGCAGGCCCGGCGTCTCTCTCTTTACTTATGTTACTAGCTGTAGTCTCTTTGATCCGAGACAAACAGATTATGTTATATTTCTTTTAGACTTTTATGTGTAGTATTCGGTAGTAGTTCGTGAGTTGGTGACTCCACGTCTTGGGTAGAGGATTTCAGTATGATTTTACCTTGTAACTGATTATTTCTATTTCGATAAAGTCTTCCGCACTTATTTAATTAAAGTTTATGGTTTTGTTGATAAATTAATTATGAAATATTATTAAAAACAGGATAGTATGAATATAGTGGCTTGCCTAGCTACTACGAGTAGGCGCCATCACGATCCCGATATTGGGGGAAAATCCGGGTCGTGACAAAAGTTTAATTAGAGCATATAATTTATAAGAATGTATAAAATCAGGTATTTTTAGCCATTTATAATAATTAAAGAGACCGTGCTAGAACCACGGGATCCGGGGGTGCCTAACACCTTCCCTCGGGTCAACAGAATTCCTTACTTAGAATTTCTGGTTCGCATACTTCATTTGGAAAGTCGAAAATTTTCCTCGATTTGGGATTTAAATAAATCGGTGACTTGGGACACCTTAATTTATTCCAAGTGGCGACTCTGAAATAAATAGAATAATCCCGTTTCGAATATTGTCACTTAAATTGGAAAAACTCCCTTAAGCATCTACCCTTCGGGATAGGGTGTGCCAAAAGGAGGTGTGACAGCTCTTGAGCATGTGATTTTTGCCCTACATGTGAATTACTCCCAAAAATTCAAAATAAACTCATTTTTTGTATCGTTGTAATATCTGTATATATTTTGTGTTAATTTTCTTATTATTTGTATTTTTGTGTGTGCATATTTGTTTGTTTAAATTAAGAAAAATACAAAATGTATTGCGTTTGCGTTCTTAGGATTTAATTTGCAATTGAAAGTAGTCAATTTTATTTGACAAAAAATGGAAAATCACAAAAAATATGGATTTTTGCTTTTCTAGTATTTAATGTCCCAATTGTGTGATTTATATTTAATTTATGTTTAAATTGAGTGTGTTAATTGTTAGTATAACTTAATTAGTATTTCTTATAATTTAATTGATTTTGTAGTGTAACTAGAAAATTTTGTTTTAATTAGAAACTAAATTAAAGAGATAAAGAAAAAAAATCAAACAAAAGAAGAGGAAATCGGATTGGGCCCAAAAATAGCAAATCCAGGCCCAAAAAGCGTTTAGCCCAGTCCAAAACACCCGGATGCGTCTCCCTGACCCGACCAATGTGACCCGCCCCATTCCCATTTTTTAATATGGACTGTTGGTTTCCATCCATCCAACGGTCCTAGTTAAATCCCTAATTTAATTATACCAAAACCCCCAAACCCTAATTCATCTTCATTTTCTATTTTCATAAAATGAGCCGCCGTTACCCAGCCGTCTCCGCCTGCCGGAATTCGCCTCACGGCAGTTCCGGTAGGCCAATGGCCCCCATTTTAACACCAAAGAATCCCCTAACCCCCCTCTACACGAATCCCTTAACCATTTGTCTCGAATCATTCCCAAATTCTTCGAATATTAGATCGAAGTCCGCCGGAAAATCGAGACCCACCCCAAACCACTCCAAATTTATACCACAGCACCCCCATAACCCCCTCAGCCCGGTCCTCAGGTTGTTTTCTTTCAAATCTCAACCGAAACCACCAAGCCCCAAAATACCGTATGAACCCTAGAAATTAGAATTAGGGTTCTGTGTTGAATTCAATATGAATTTGAGGTCTAACAGACCTTAATCTAGGTGTTCTCAACCGAGAACACCACGATTAAGTTCCGTTTGGCCCCAAAAGCTCAAGCATATTTCTTTTCTTCTCCAATTTTCTCTATTTTTGAGGTATTTCTTCTCCTTTTCTGTTTCTTATTTACTCGTACTCGTCGTTTTAGTTTAAACGTTTTGTAGTTTCGTCTGTTGTTGATTTTCTTTGGATATTTGCAATTTTCTATTTTTCCTCATCTACTTGGGACCCTTTATTTGGTCGATTTGTTTGTTTTATAATTTGTTTGTTGTAAATGTGGCGTTATAAGATACGAATTCGATTCGATTAATATCATCGAATAGCTAATTCTGCATTTGAACTGTTCTGTCCGAGAGTTTTTGTATCACTGCTTCAACGACTATTCGTTATCGTTTATACGTGTTGTGATCAATTTAACGAGCGTCGTCAATTAGTTATAAAACCTCTTCTAGAACAGTAAGACAATAGTTTCTGGATAACTGATTTAATTTCCCTTTTTTAACCACTGTTGGATTCAAATCTGATTTGTCTGTATTTGAATTAGAAACGAATGGGTTATATTCGAATTAAACTCAGTTTTGCAAAAGAAATCTCAGAATTAGTGGACTATCACTTTGAGCACTTGTGAATCATTAGGGCATGTTTTTAGTTGAATTACACCATGTCAGTGACAGAGAGTAGTGAAGGCCAGGAAATAGTCCTAATTTAATATGCATTGCACATGAGATAGGTTGGTAAACTTGCTGGACAGCAGTGCTTTCCATTTCTGTTAGGCTTTTAGGATTTGTTTAGTTATAAAACCCACCTTTAGACAAATTTGGGTGGAAGAATCAGAGAATATCAGGATAATAATGAGTATTGTTTAACTTTGTTAAGTGTTTTAAAAGCTGTAAAATCAGAACAAGCATGGGGGAAATGATTTAAAAGATAAAGGTGCCCATGTGCTAAGGAGAGAGACAGTGAGTTTTTATTATTCAGGAAGTTTGAAGTTCTGTTTAAGTTGGCTATAAAAGAGGCTAAAAATAGATTGTAAAAGGGGACAGACAGAGAGAAATACACATTCTGAAAAAACATAGAAGTAGGGAAGAAAATCATTGGTTTGGGTTTTAAAATCTCAGTTCTGAAAGCTTGAGAAAACAGTGAGTTTTTAGAGTCTATACGATCAGTGTTAAGGTTCCTTCTAGCCATTATCTGGGAGTTTGTTGAAAGGATTAGACTGAAAGATTCAGAGTCAGTTTTTTTAAAGCAATCTTACCTCCTGTAACATTGTTAGATTAGTTTAAGTTCTCAGAAACAGATTCTGAAATTCTTCCTCTTTTCTTGTCCATATCCGAGTGTTCAAGTTGTTTGAAGGTTTCTTTTAAGGCTGCTGGTTTCGATCTTGTTTGATATCTTGTTTGGCTAGGATTTCTTTGGTTGCAAACTATTGGTCTTCTCTGTTGGTGTAAAATTCTGGAAACCTCATTTTGTTACTGGGCTATACATTTGGTGGATTTAAATCATTTTTAGTTGCTGTTGTTTTCTGTTGCGGTTCGTTCTGTTGGAGCTGCCTACTGGTTTTTCTCTTCCATCTTTCTACTTGAAATTCCAGGTACACAATTTCGATTTCATTGTTGGTGTAGACTTGAAATTAAGCTGGAAATGAGAATGCCTGCTGGTTTTACGCTTTGGATCACTACCTGTCAACTTCAAAATTAGTTTAGATCTTCTATATGTGTGTTCATTAGCCTTGTAAAGCATATTTGTATAACTAGAATCGCTGCATGTTTCGATTTGAATCATGAGTTGTGAAATCGGGCCAACCTCTTAGTTACCATGTAAATCTGTTTAACTTTGGTACTATGTTTGAATCACTGTCACAAGTTTGTAGTAACTAAAATTTTAAATAGAGTTAGAGTTAGCTTCATAATAAGTATGCTTTACAAGTTTGTAGTAACAGTGGTTTGTAGTAAAACGTTAGTGTTAGGACAAATTTTATTCCCTTATCGAACAAGTTTGTAGTAACAATCGTTGGCTTCAAAAATAAAACCTTAGAGTTAGCTTTGCAATTCGTTAGTTAGTATCAATTGTCCTAATTTACAAGCCACGTGCAAATGAATTCTCGATTTAGTTCGGTAATAGAGTTCAAGATGTATTAAAATCAGGATGTATACACTCATGTCTCGTCAAGAGCTTTTATTTAAACCAGATGCAATCCCGTTTATTTAGTTGCGAACTTTATTCTTTAAAAAAATGAAAACGCTCTACGCATTAACGCTTTGCGTAAGCCAATCAAAAAAAAATATATATTTTTTAGATAGGTATTTACACGGACTAAATATTATCAGGATCGATGTTTTCGTTCCTGGCGTAGATGATCAAGTTTTCTCACTAGTTTTCTTAATTCTTTTTTTAGTCAATCTTCGGCCCTAAGTCAGCAAGTCACATAATAAGATATCATTTTGTACATGTTTAAATTAGAAATGACAAATCTATGCATCTTTAGATAAATTGAATTTTGTTTAGTCTAGAAATCATTTTAATCGGCATAGTTTCAAAGTAATCCGGATACATTTTTATTTTACCTATTTGTCAAAAGTCTGAGTCTATGTTGTAATCAGTTTTTCTTTTTGGTACGGTTTCAAATTAATAGAGCGGTTTAAAGTTTAATTAGAGCATATAATTTATAAGCATGTATAAAATCAGGTATTTTTAGCCATTTATAATAATTGAAGCGACCGTGCTAGAACCGCGGGATCCGGGGGTGCCTAACACCTTCCCTCGGGTCAACAGAATTCCTTACTTAGAATTTCTAGTTCGCAGACTTCATTTGGAAAGTCGAAAATTTCCTCGATTCGGAATTTAAATAAATCGGTGACTTGGGATACCTTAATTTTGTTCCAAGTGGCGGCTCTGAAATAAAAAGAATAATCCCGTTTCGAATATTGTCACTTAAATTGGAAAAACACCCTTACGCATCTACCCTTCGGGATAGGGCGCGCCAAAAGGAGGTGTGACAGCTCTGGCGACTCTGCTGGGGAAACAGATCCAGAACCACTGGTTCAGGGTTTAAGAATTCGAGCTTTGAATAATTATTTTATTTGGCTTATTTATTACCTGATTTTATTATATGTTTGTATTTAGCGTGTTAAATGTTGCTTTTATCACTTTGATATTTTGTGAATTGTATATAAATTGTGCCGATACCCATTTTTCCTCTTCTGAGTCTTTTGAAATATAATATCGGGCATTTGCTGGACATAGCCCATTTTTCTCAAGATAGTTGTGGTGCCCGGCACCCGGTGAAGGATTTGTAGTCACACATGTTTAGGCGGAGAGTTTTGTCAATTAAGCCGGAAAGCCATGATACCGGTGCACTGACACTCTTCGGCTCGAGTTGCCCGCTCGAGTTAAAGCCAGTCTAGACACCTTTTCCAACAGGATGATGACTTAGAATAACAAAACCTTATGTCGGATCCCCGATAGGAACGTTTATTTGCATCATGTGCATATTTGACTTAGGAGGCCCAGCACAGGGGTTGGGCCTGTCTAGAAAAGGTGTACCTGAAACAAAAGACCAACTTGTTGTATCTTTCTCTGTGCATTTATTTGTTTCGATTTTACATGCCGACCGGTTTGTTATTAAAAAAAAGGGTAAGAAGTGAAAGATGTCAAGGTGAAAAATCAAATTAATGGAAAATGATATGTTTTTCTTAGAAAATAATTTTTGAAGACATGAAAAAAAAACAAAATGAAAAAAAAAAAGAATCTCCGAATAAAATTTTGTTAATTTTAAATAGTTAGTTTCTTTGAAAACTTTTTGAAAAAAAAAAAAAAATAATCCCAAATAAATTTTCTTAATTTTACGAAAAATAGTTTAGTTTCTTTGAAAATAATTTTTCTTAGTTCCTTTGAAAATAATTTTTTTGAAAAATGCAAAAAAAAAAAAAATTCCGATAAATTTTGTTGATTTTATTGAAGATAGGTTAGTTTCTCTAAACATAATTGGTTTTAGAAATGCCGTTTAAAAATAGTTTGTTTTCTTTTCTTAAAATGATTTAGTTCGTTTATTTTCAAACTACACAAGTTTAATTCTCACCGAGCGTGAGATACGTAGGCAACCCATATCGGGCTCAACTAATACTGACTTTTCAAAATAAAAAAAAAGAAGAAATTCAAAAAATAATAATAATAATAATAATAATAAAAATATTAAAACTAGGAATTTTGTCCTTAGTCAAGAGTTAGGAAATTTTTGCAAAAATAGCCAAACGCTTCAAAAGGGGCGCCGAAGGACTAATTTCGCAAAAACGGAATATAGACATCACACTCGTATCCTGTTATACAGCCTTCAAATCTTCTTCAAGTGCTGAAAGGCCGTATTAACAAGATTCGTTTTTTTTAATAATAAAAAAAATTTTGAAAAAAAAAATCTTAAGTTTCATTTTTTATCTTTTCTAGGATCAGCATGAATTAATCGCAAAGAATCGGCCGGAAAAGGGCGAGAGATGAAATGCCACCCATGTTCATGGTCCAGGACAAGACCCCAGGTCAGCTTTGTAAACGGTGGACTAGATCTTCGGCTTGGGAAAGAAATCAAGTCCACAAGCACCTCAAGTTTCTGCCGGACATTATGATGATAAAATCGGACAAAAATTTAACCAGAGCTTTAGCAAGTTTTTGGGACTCAACAAGCAATGTTTTCAGATTTCAGGACTGCGAAATGACACCCACTTTGGAAGAACTGGGCGGACTCATAGGGCTTGGGAGAGATTTGCACAAAAAGAGACCCGCAACTCCTAGGCAAATGGGTGTGAATAATTTCTTGAAGAAGTTATGTCTCCGACGAGTTCCCATGGGTTGTTTGGAGAACGGTTGGGTGCCGCTGAAGTATCGCTATGACAGATTTGGTGATAAGAAAGGGTTCGAGAAATTCTCAAACACTGAATTTGTTAACCAGTTGAATTATGACGCCTAGGGAGACTTAAGAATCTACGCCTTTATGATCGCTTTTTTGGGAACCATGGTTTTTCCCGAACGTGGCGGACGCATCAGAATCCGTTTGGCTGCGGTGGTCTCATATTTACAGAGTAACGAAGAACACACTATTCTTCCTATGATCCTAGGAGACATCTTTCGGGCCTTAACTCGGTGCCAAGAAGGACATGATTATTTTGAAGGTTGTAATATCTTATTACAAATGTGGTTTGTAGAGCATCTCTATCATTACCCAATTGTGATAGACTTCAACGCGGACTGGCTAAATTACATTCGTTGTCATACGAACAGAGCCGTCCATTGTAACCTTCCAGAAGATTTAAGGACTTGGCAAGAACTTCTCAACTCTTTGAGAGCAGATCGACTTACCTGGAATTATTATTGGTTCCCTTCCGCTAAAATCATGCACATGTCGACATATCGCCCATTCTACATACTAATGGGCTTCAGGGGTTTCTAACCATATGCCCCGCTACAGGTCATGTGGCAGCTGGGTAGAGAACAAAAAAGACCCCCGATTGAAGATATGCGATCATTTGCGTGGGAATTCACGATAGAGGAGCTCCCAAGAGAGACTTATGCACAAAAGGTATGGTTCGGTAGTCAACTCTCCGACATCGACGAAATGGTTGCCGATCGAGAACGGGGAGAAGTGAGCCTCGCATATCTTGAATGGTTCCACAACCAATCAATGCCCGAGCAAAGGGTAGAAATGTCGGTAAAGTGTGTCGTCGATTAGGAGAAAGAGATAGAAACCAGAGTTAGGGAGGCTAAACATGAGACAGCGCAAGATTTCCAAATCTTGCATTAACACTTTAAAAGACGACAAGGGAATTCTGGAAGCTGCCATGGACATACAACAGGCTGATTTCGATCGGGAAAGGGCCGGTTGGGAGCAGGAAAGAGAAACACTCCGAACTCAAATTCAGGAGATGCAATTGACCGCAGAAAGGTCAAGGAGAAGTCGGAATGATGAGATGCTTATAAATGATTTGGAAAGGAAAGCCTTTGAGCACCGGGAAGACTTGGAGAAGGCAGAAGCGGCTTTGGTTGCAATCCGGACAAAATGGAGAAGAGCAGCCCACCAAGAAGCACTTCATCTACAATAGATAGAAAAAGATTATGGGGGATCATCATTGATTTAAGAGAAGCAAATGCCGCTCTTAGAGAACAAATTCTCAGGCAAATCCGGGATGCCAAAGCAGATAGAGATCGTTGCCACGACTTAATGGCATGGATGGAAAGACAAATAGATAGGCTTTTGGATCAAGTCTCCGGTAACGCTCAAGTATTAGGGGCAAAGAACCGACACATAGGGCAGCTGCTCAGAGAAAAAGACATGATCAAGGCCAGGATCAATGAAATCAGGCACTACATCACTATAAGATGCCTAACCTGCGAACAAGTACCCCGGCCTACCCTTTTCTCTTCAATCATGGAATGTGTCCACCAAGTCATGGCAGAGTCGGGGAGTCTACAGAGAGATCTTACACCGAGAACCGTAGCAAGGCCAAACAACACCCCCCGGACGCAAAGATTCAAAGCGTTGGAACATGCTTAGAAGAGTCTATTATTTTTAGTGTTTGTTTGTCCTTTTAAAGTTTTCCTCAATTGTTGTCATTTTGCAAAGTGTTTCAAGTTTGAAATTTGTTGAAATAAAATTCAAAAGTATTTCATTCGTATCTTATGTCTATTGTTTCCGATATATGCCCGGTCTGATTCATGCGGGGACATGATACGTAAGCAATCCACATAAGATTCGACCATTACTAAAAAAAATGGAAAATTTAAAAGAAAAGAAGATTGATAGAGGATGAAAGCAAAGGAAAATACAAATCGGAATAACGCATCGCAATTGAATACATGTAGCAACAATCATCTGTATAAGTGCATCACACCCAATGTGAGATTACTTATCTGTTATGTTGTTTCAGACTAACGGTTTGTTTGCCAAACTCCAGGTTTTAGTAAAGAGTGGTTGATTTTGTGGTAATCTAGCATCACATTCGTACTTCACAAGGTCCAAAGGAAGAGTTCAGCAGCCCGAAAGTACTCATCCCTATTTCACTAGGTCAAAAAGAGGTGCCAACATGTCTTCAGAAATCCCTCTATCAGCCATTCCCATTTCGGAAGAATGTTCTGTAACAACCATCTCGGCTACTGAGTCAGCAGCTTTGGAGGAGAATAGAATTTTGGGCTGCCGCATGCTCGAGATGTTAGACGATTGGAATAACGGGAAAGAGCCCCCAAGTCCGATCCCTGGGTTCCCTGAAATTTTTCTCAGATCAAGTGGGATTTCCAATACCCCCACCAATTACCCACCTACTCTGTTTGGGTATTCTAATGTCACAACCCTCTCCAAATCACCCTCCACTTCCTATTCTCGGGTGACAGCATTAGATGCATCCGCAAGAACATCAGTTGGTTTGCCAGTTCCAATCACGACGCATCCCACCGCAACATACTCCTTTCTTTGATTCCTCGTCCTTTACATTCCCGGCACCACCCCTTACACGGGATCATACCCAAGTTGCCGCCAATATATATCCTCATCCACCTCGACATGAGTTCCTACCAAGCCAAAATCCAAAAGCTCCCGAGCAGGATGAAATGGCAAAAAGAATGAGAAGTTTGGAGCAGAGCCTGAAAAACATGCAAGGTCTAAGCGGGCAGAAAAGTGTATCTTACGCCGATTTATGCATGTTCCCGCATGTACATTTGCCATCAGGATTCAAAACGCCAAAATTCAAAAAATATGATGGGCAGGGCGACCCTATTGCTTACCTCAAGAAGTATTGCAATCAGTTGCGAGGTGCCGGTGGCAAGGAGGAATTGTTAATGGCTTATTTCGGAGAGAGTCTGGTTGGAATAGCCTCAGAATGGTACATGGACCAGGACATATCTCGCTGGTACATTTGGGACGACTTGGCCAGAGATTTTGTTAAACAATTCCAGTACAATATCGACATTGCGCCGAACAGAAACTCTCTATCAAATTTGAAGTTGAAGCCCTCAGAGAACTTCAGGGAATATGCCATCAAGTGGCATGAACAAGCGTCTAGGGTGAAACCCCCCATGGATGATATCAAAATTGTCACGACTTTTCTCCAAGCTTAAGAGCCAGACTATTTTCAAAATATGATGTCAGCGATGGGAAAACCTTTCACCGAAGCAATCAAGATTGGAGAAATGGTAGAGAACGGCTTAAAAATGGGTCAAATTTTGAGTCAAGCGGCCATTCGGCCAACTTCCCAAGCCATCCAAGGCGGGTCTGGAGGGATGCCCAGAGGCAAAAAGAAGGAGGAAACTGTCATGGCGGCAGTAGAAGATAGAATATACCAAACCCCAAGGTAGGTATTCTCCGAAAGGGCCCCCCAGCATTACTATTCACACCACACCATGACCTATGCTCCTCCGCCTCCACCCTACGCAGTCATGAACGTTCAACCATTTGCGCGACCACAGCCAATAGCCAATAGAAATCCACCTCCATTCCAAAGAAACCAACCTCCCTACCCAAACCAATACAACCCCCGACCAAATAACACCCGCCACCGTGAGCCACCTAAAATGAGCTTTACACCGATTGGGGAGCAATATTCCACTCTTTTTCCCAAACTCAGGCAAGAGAACCTACTGCAGCCCGTTCCGCAGAACATGCAGAATCCGGACTCTCTTGCCTACCAACGAGGAATATACTGTGCCTATCATTCAGGTGTTGAGGGACATAGCACCGACAATTGTTGGACTTTGAAGAAGGCAGTGCAAGATCTAATCAATCAAGGGAGGATAGTCTTCGCAGATGAGGACATCCCAAATGTGACAAATAGCCCATTGCCTACCCACAACAACGGGCTAGTAATTGGGATTATTTGTGACGATAAGGAGTTTGACCCGGCCTTAAAAGCGATAATTGCCATCGCCAACATAGAGAAGCAGCCTGATGTTACCTCGAAACAAGAGAAAGTAGGGAAAAAGGTTGATGTTCCCAAGACTGGATCTAAAAAGACGATCGAATTGAAGGCATCGTCTCAAAAGAGTGGAGTTCTTTACCTCTCGCGAGGCCGAGTGGAAAGACCATTGTCAATAGGTGCCCCCAAGAAGTTTCATTTGAAGAAGGAAACAGTAGTGTATGTATTAAAGGGAACTTATGTGGCCCGAAAACCAGATGAACCCATGGTTATTGCGCGTGTGCAACAAAAACCTATGACAGATCCATCCGCTGTACCTTGGAGCTACCAACGGACACTCGTTACACGCAAAGGAAAAGAGGTTGCAGGAGAATCATCTGGGAGCATCCTGGGGAAAAAGTACTTAAACACGCAGGAGGTAAATAACGCCACACAAAGGCGTTTCCCATCAAAAAAACCTGTAAGCGCTAAAGAGGCAGAGGTCTTTTTTCAGAAAATGCAAATGCTCGACTATGAGGTAATAGACCAATTGCGCAAATACCCAGAGCAGGTATCGATGTTGTTCCTTTTAATGAAGTCTACTGAACATTAGAAAGTTTTGTTAAAGGCCTCGAATGAGGCATATGTGCCTATTGAGACTTCATCTGAACAACTTGAAAGAATGACGGAGCGATTCTTCGCAATCAATCAGATTTCTTTCAATAAGGCTGATTTGCCTTTGGAGGGTGCGGCCCACAATAAAGCTTTGCATTTGACTGTCAAATGCAAAAGCTACTACATGAAGAGGGTCATGGTGGATGGGGGTTCAGGAGTAGACATATGCCCACTTTCCACTCTTGGCCGCATAGAAATCGGAGCTGAAAGAATTCGGCCCAACAACATATGCGTGCGAGCCTTTGATGGTGTGAAGAGAGATACGGTCAGGGAGATTGATGTGATAATGACCATAGGCCCGATGAATTTCAAAGTGACATTTCAAGTTCTGGATATGGACATTTCCTACAACTTTCTTATTGGAAGACCATGGATTCATGCGGCTGGGGCTGTGCCCTCTACCCTCCATCAGATGTTAAAATTTGAACACAAGGGACAAGATATCGTGGTCCACGGGGAGGACGAGTAGTCGATTTATCGAGATCCATCCATCCCATGCTTAGAAGCGGAAGAAGGAAGAAAATTCATTGTTTATCAAGCTTTCGAGGTTGTATTGGCAGACCAACATGAAGAAGGGAACCCTCTCCCCCAACCCTTTTTGTCTAATGCCTCCATCATGGTGGCAAAAAAAATTATCAAACACGGCTTCCAGCCAGGAAAAAGTTTGGGAAAGTCCCTACAAGGAGTATCAAAGCTGATAACTTTGCCCACAGCTGAAAAGTTCTTCGAAGTAGGCTTTCGCCCTACCCCTGAAGATGAGAGATGGACCAATAAAATAAAAGAGAAGGGATGGGTTCTATCATGACCGTTGCCACATTTGTACCAAACTTTTGTTCGGCCAAGATACAGTGAAGAAGAAGAAGAAGATGAGGTCTTCACATCAGAGGAAATTGAAGACATGTGTGGGGCCATGAGGCAATTGCTTTACGATGTTAACATGGTTCAATCGGGAGAAGGAACAAGCACCGCTGAGGTGCTGTATGTTGGCCCAGAAGCCAAATTGCAAAATTGGAAGGCCACACCCTTCCCAGTTAGGCGGGAGTTCTGGTAGATTTGTCTTGTCACTTTTCCTTCATCACAAGTTACTTCAGGACGTAGCTTGGATGTTTTTTCTTTGTTTTCTTGTATTTTTGGTCTTCCCAATGTAACTTTGTTTATCTTCAGAAAATTCCAAGAAAATGAAATAAATATTTCATCATTTTGCACTCTTTCTAATTTTGTTATTTATTCTTTATTTTTAGTCCTAATAATACAGCTTTAAATAACAGGACATGCTTGCGAAACTCATGCTCAAATTCGAACATGCCACCTAATCTAGAAATAATGAACCAAGAACCGGAATACGATGAAGAAGAGGATTTTAGGGAAATAAATCAAGAATTGGAACATTTTGAGAATAAACCTAAGCCAAACTTGAATGATACCGAACCGGTTAATTTGGGAACTGTTGAAGAGATCCGAGAGACCAAGATAAGCATTCACACAGATGAGAAAACACGAGATGCAATAATCCAACTCTTGTTTGAATTTAAAGACGTGTTTGCTTGGTCTTACGATGACATGCCAGGATTAGGAGCCGATCTAGTGGTGCACAAGTTGCCAATCTACCATGACTGTCGCCCAGTGCAACAGAAGCAAAGAAAGTTCAAGACTGAACATCAGTGATAAAATCAAAGAAGAAATCACTAAGCAGTTAAAAACAGGGGTAATTCGAGTGGTACAATACACCACGTGGTTGGCTAATGTTGTGCCTGTGCCAAAGAAGGACGGGAAAACTCGAGTATGCGTTGACTACCGAGATTTGAATAAAGCAAGTCCTAAAGATAAATTTCCTTTATCAAACATCCACATCCTCGTTGATAACTGTGCCAAACATGAGATACAATCGTTTGTGGATTGTTATGCGGGATATCATCAAGTGTTGATGGATGAAGAGGACGCCGAGAAGACTGTTTTTACCACACCTTGGGGGACTTACTGTTACCGAGTCATGCCATTCGGTTTGAAAAATGCTGGAGCAATGTACATGAGAGCTAAGACTGCCATTTTCCAAGACATGATGCATCAAGAAATAGAGGTGTACGTGGATGATGTGATCATTAAATCCAAAACTCAGGACGATCATGTGCGAGACTTGAGGAAATTCTTTGAGAGGTTGCGGAAGTACGACTAGAAGTTGAATCCGGCCAAAAGCACTTTTGGAGTCCCGTCAGGTAAACTTTTGGGTTTCATAGTCAGTAGAAGAGGTATTGAATTGGATCCCACAAAGATAAAATCCATCCGGGATTTACCTCCTCCTAGAACAAAGAAAGACGTAATGAGTCTTCTGGGCCGACTAAACTACATCAGTAGGTTCATCGCCCAATTGACTTCCACATGTGAGCCAATATTCAAGTTGTTGAAGAAAGACGCTGCAATCAAGTGGACAACTGAATGTCAAGAAGCTTTCGACAAAAGCAAAGAATATTTGTCAAACCCTCCAGTCTTAGTCCCGCCAGAGCCAGGGAGACCTCTTTTCTTATATTTAACTGTCTTAGAAAACTCTTTTGGTTGTGTCCTCGGACAACGTGATGCAACAGGGAATAAAGAGCAGGCGATCTACTACCTAAGCAAGAAGTTCACTAGTTGTGAGGTCAAGTACACTTTGCTGGAAAGGATGTGTTGTGCTTTAACTTGGGTCGCTCAGAAATTGAGACACTACCTCCAAGCTCATACGACTCACCTCATTAGCCGGTTGGATCCTTTGAAGTATATATTCCAGAAACCGATGCCCACCGGAAGATTGGCAAAGTGGAAAATCCTGCTCACCGAGTTTGACATAGTCTATGTCACTCGCACGGCAATGAAGGCCCAAGCATTGGCAGACCATTTGGCCGAGAACCCGATCGACGAAGAGTATCAACCATTGAATACCTACTTTCCTGATGAAGAGATAAACACGACAGAAGTTGTATCGGGGGACTGTCATGCTTTGAAAATGTTTTTCGATGGGGCGGTAAACGCTAAAGGTGTAGGGATTGGGGCAATCTTGATCTCTCCTGCTGGTCAGCATTACCCAGCCACGGCTAGGCTCCGTTTCTTTTGCACGAACAATACAGCTGAGTATGAAGCTTGTATCATGGGTATGAACATGGCGATTGATCAGGGCATCGAAGATTTATTGATCATGGGAGATTCAGATCTAATTATCAAACAATCTCAAGGTGAATGGGAAACTCGGGACGTTAAACTCCTCCCTTACCGACAGCACGTGAATATTCTTGGAAAGCGATTTGCATCGATAGAGTTCAGATATATCCCACGATGTCACAATGAACTAGCTGACGCACTTGCCACTTTAGCTTCAATGCTACCTTATCCAGGCAACGCCCATGTCAATCCATTGGAAATCTAAACCAGGGAAAGACACGGTTATTGCAATGCAATCGAAGAAGGACCAAGCGTCAAGCCATGGTACTACGATATCAGAAGATTTTTGAAAATGCAAGAATACCTTGAACTTGCTACTGGATATCAAAAGAGGACCAATAGGCGACATGCAGGTGGTTTCTTTTTGAGCGGCGAGGTCTTGTATAAAAGAACCCCGGATCTTAACCTATTAAGGTGTGTTGATGTCGAAGAAGCAGGAAGAATCATGCACGAAGTACACGCAGGAGTATGCGGGCCTCATATGAATGGGTATGTCTTAGCCAAGAAAATCCTTCGAGCAGGTTATTATTGGATGACCATGGAGAAAGATTGTTTTGGTTTTGTCCGAAAATGCCATCAATGTCAGGTACATGGAGATCTGATTCATGCACCTCCAACTGAGCTACATCCTATGTCAGCACCGTGGCCATTTGTCGCTTGGGGAATGGATGTCATAGGCCCGATTGAGCCGAAAGCTTCGAATGGGCACCGATTCATACTGGTCGCTATCGATTACTTCACAAAATGGGTCGAAGCCGTCACTCTCAAATCAGTCACTAAGAAAGCCGTGGTGGATTTTGTACACTCAAATCTTATCTGTCGTTTTGGTATACCTGCAACTATCATCACAGACAATGCTGCGAATCTGAATAGTCGTTTGATGGAAGAAATATGCGAGCAATTCAAAATAATACATAGAAACTCCACTCCTTATCGGCCCAAAGCCAATGGTGTCGTGGAAGCAGCAAACAAAAACATTAAGAAGATTTTGAGAAAGACAATCCAGAGTTCTAAACAATGGCATGAACAATTACTATTCGCCTTACTGGGATACCGTACTATAGTGCGCACATCGGTAGGAGCAACCCCATACCCGCTAGTCTATGGGACCGAGGCTGTGATACCGGCAGAGGTAGAAATTCCTTCACTTCGTACGATTGTTGAAGTAGAGATCGGAGATAGCGATTGGGTTAAGACTCGACTGGAGCAGTTAACTTTGATTGATGAAAAGCGAATGGCTGCAGTCTGTCATGGACAGTTGTACCAGCAAAGGATGGCTCGTGCTTATAACAAGAAAGTACGACCAAGAAATTTTGTAGTAGGTCAGTTGGTTTTAAGACGCATTCTTCCATATCAACAAGAAGCGAAAGGAAAATTCGCTCCTAATTGGAAGGGGCCATACATAATCAAGAAGATACTACCGAGAGGAGCATTATACTTGGGAGATATGGAAGGAAAAGATCCTGAGACAGCTGTGAATGCAGATGCTGTCAAAAGGTATTATGTCTGAATTTGCTTTGATGATGTCCTTACAAGTCAAAATGATTGAAGGCTTTTATTCCCGCTACCCAAACACTACCAACCCTTTTGTAAACCCTTTGAGCCAGCTACATTTCTTTGGCTACCCTCTTTGGAATCCAAAAAAAAACCAAAAACAAAACAAAAGTGTTAATTTTGTCCACAATTCTTGTTACCCAAACCGAGTACATGTCCTTCAAGATCGATAGAGACTGAGAAAACATCGTTGTTGCGGTCCGAAGCGTCTGGAATGAAAAGAAATAAAATGAGAGAGTCTTATTGGTGAAAACCTTCGGACACCAAAAGATGATGGAAGTAGAGAAATACAAAATGAGAGAGCCCGTTGGTAAAAACTCGCAAAGAGTGCTATCTTAGCGATGGTGAGAAGAGAAATGAGAGAGGTCGATTGGTGAAAACCCGCAAAAGGGCACTATCAACCGAAAAGGGTGTTTCACCACAAGAGGTTCTGGCATGGCTCCTTAGCATGGAAACATAGACCCGTTTTGGTTCATAAGGAAATGGGAGTTTGTGATGATCAAGCATCTAGTTCGAGAAGCATGTCATGTTGGTTTAAAGTCAGCATACACCTCAGATAAGTCCTTCTTTTTCCCCGAAAGGGACTCCTCTATCTTCGATACATCTTTTCCATTCTTTGTTCATTTTTCTTTGAATCCCTTTTGTTTTAACTTTGAATTCTGAAATCATTACAAAGAAAGGTGACAAGGCGGTTCATACAGAATTACGCCTGGTAAAGAAGAAAAATCTAGCCTCAATGGTGTATTGATACAATCCCTGATTTGATCGTAATGATCGATTGTTTCCAAAGGAACGGATGTTAGGAAGAAAATGGAAATCAAAGGCTAAGGTCTTAGAAGAAATGGAATGAGGCAGAAGGACAGAACCCACACAGAAAATCCTCGTGGAATCCCGAGGATAAACCCGGTCAGTTTGAAAAGAAGTCACCCCCAAAGACAATTGGTAGCAAAGTTCTCAATGGAAATGGGGCAAGGATCAAGCAATGAAGATAATCAAGGCCACAAAGTCAACCACTTTTTCAACTAATAAAATGTTCTTTGTTGAAAGCAGGTCTATTTAATCGGGCAAGAAGAAGGTACAATCCAAAGAAGTGAAGTATGCAAGCATTGAAATGGCTTTGGAACAAAGGAAACGCATAAAAAGGGAAGTTTCTTTTCGAAAGCTTTATCTTATGCATTTGTTGACGGGTAAAAAAGAAAATACTTAAAAGAAGACCCAAAAGGAAGAATAAAAGAAAGAAAATGAAAACTCCAAAAAGAGAATCAAATCATGTTAGTCCAATATCCGTTTGGACACCGGTCAGAAAACCAAGGATCTCCGAGTCAGAAAACTGCGGAGCCATTTATTTTAACCCTGGCCAAAAAATCGAGGGTCTTGCGGCCAAAAAACCGTTAGACATTGTTTTTGAATTCCGGCCAGAAAGCCGTGAAACTCTTCTTCCTTCAGAAAACCGAGGATCTCCCAGTCAGAAAACTGCGGAGCCATTTATTTTAACCCCGGCCAAAAAACCGAGGGTCTTGCGGCCAAACAACCGTTAGACATTATTTGAATTCCGGCCCAAAAGCCGTGAAACTCTTCTTTCCGGTCAGAAAACTGAGGATCTCCCAGTCAGAAAACTGCAGAGCCATTTAGTTTAACCCCGACCAAAAAAACCGAGGGTCTTGCGGCCAAAAAACCGTGAGACATTGTTTGAATTCCGGCCAGAAAGCCGTGAAACTCTTCTTCCTGGTCAGAAAACCGAGGATCTCCCAGTCAGAAAACTGCGGAGCCATTTATTTAAACCCCGGCCAAAAAACCGAGGGTCTTGCGGCCAAAAAACTGTTAGACATTGTTTTTGAATTCCGGCCAGAAAGCCGTGCAACTCTTCTTCCCGGTCAGAAAACCGAGGATCTCCTAGTCAGAAAACTGCGGAGCCATTTATTTTAACCCCGGTCAAAAAACCGAGGGTCTTGCGGCCAAAAAACCATTAGACATTGTTTGAATTCCGGCCAGAAAGCCGTGAAACTCTTCTTCCCTGGTCAAAAAACCGAGAATCTCTCAGTCAGAAAACTGCGGAGCCATTTATTTTAACCCTGGCCAAAAAATTGAGGGTCTTGCAGCCAAAAAATTGTGAGACATTGTTTTTGAATTCCGGCCACAAAGTCGTGAAACTCTTCTTCCCGGTCAGAAAACCGAGGATCTCCCAGTCAGAAAACTGCGGAGCCATTTATTTTAACCCCGGCCAAAAAACCGAGGGTCTTGCGGCCAAAAAACCGTGAGACATTGTTTTTGAATTCCGGCCAGAAAGCCGTGAAACTCTTCTTCCCGGTCAAAAAACCGAGGATCTCCCAGTCAGAAAACTGCGGAGCCATTTATTTTAACCCACGGCCAAAAACCGATGGTCTTGCGGCCAAAAAACCATGAGACATTGTTTGAATTCCGGCCAGAAAGCCATGAAACTCTTCTTCCCGGTCAGAAAACCGAGGATCTCCCAGTCAGAAAACTGCGGAGCCATTTATTTTAACACCGGCCAATAAACCGAGGGTCTTGTGGCCAAAAAACCGTTAGACATTTTTTTTGAATTCCGGCCAGAAAGCCGTGAAACTATTCTTCCCGGTCAGAAAACCGAGGATCTCCCAGTCAGAAAACTGTGGAGCCATTTATTTTAACCATGGCCAAAAAACCGAGGGTCTTGCGGCCGAAAAACCGTTAGCCATTGTTTTTGAATTCCGGCCAGAAAGCCGTGAAACTCTTCTTCCCGGTTAGAAAACCGAGGATCTCCCAGTCAGAAAATTGCGGAGCCATTTATTTTAACCCCGGCCAAAAAACCGAGAGTCTTGCGGCCAAAAAAATTTTAGACATTGTTTGAATTCCGACCAGAAAGCCGTGAAACTCTTCTTCCCGGTCAAAAAACAGAGAATCTCCCAGTCAGAAAACTGCGGAGCCATTTATTTTAACCCAGGCCAAAAAACCGAGGGTCTTGCGGCCAAAAAACCATGAGACATTCTTTTTGAATTTCGGCCAGAAAGCCGTGAAACTCTTCTTCCCGGTCAGAAAACCGAGGATCTCCCAGTCAGAAAACTGCGGAGCCATTTATTTTAACCCCGGCCAAAAAACCGAGGGTCTTGCGGCCAAAAAACCGTGAGACATTGTTTTTGAATTTTGGCCTGAAAGCCATGAAACTCTTCTTCGAAATCCCGGTCAGAAAACCGAGGATTTCCCAGTCAGAAAGCTGCGGAGCTGTCTCTTTAAACCCCAATTAGAAAACCGAGGGTTTCGCAGCCATAAAACCATTGAACGTTTATTTGTGAAACTGTGATTTTCTTAACCTATACCAAAGAGTCTTTTTAATCACTTTCAGTGTCACAACTAACTCACGAAATTTTCCTAGCAAAACTGGGGCAGAAAAATTTCGTTTGTTTGTTTGTTTTGTTGTCTAAATAGGTTTGACCTCGAGACACAAGGACCGAGATAACCTGCGAGTGAGTCTCAATCCAAAATGAAGAAAAGAAGAAAAGAACCAAAAGAAAACAAGTTCAAATATTGGAGTAAACAGAAGCACGGATTGCTCAGAATCTGATTAAAGTCACAAGCCCCGCCAATTCCATTTCACTCAATGTTACAGAAATAAGCAAGCATGTACAGCGTGCGAGCATCAAGATTCGGATCGAGGTCTACAGCACAATCAGCTAAGACTCAAGATCAAGTTTTCAAGAGAATCATAGATAGGAATCTTGTAACTCATAGTTCATAGCATAGCTAGCTTAGCTTTAATTTCTCTTTTGGTGTAATAAGGAGGTCAGTAAGCAGTAAGCAGCAACGATAGCAACAGTAACAGCAAAGTGTCAGTCCACGGTAGTCCCAGTTACCAAAACTTTCCGAACTACATTGACCTGATTCCTGTTTAGCCCAGGATATGTAGGAAGCCTCCCGAAGCAAAGGCTCGGTCAAGATCTTTCCAAAATGCTTCACACGGAGTGCTTGAACGAACAAAAATCGCTCGTATTTGCTCATTATTCTTTGCACAAAAACTCTTCGCATTTCCACGCAAATAGGGGCAGTTGTGAGCACGTGATTTTTGCCCTACATGTGAATTACTCCCAAAAATTCAAAATAAAATCATTTTTTGTATCGTTGTAATATCTGTGGATTTTTTGTGTTAATTTTCTTATTATTTGTATTTTTGTGTGTGCATGTTTGTTTGTTTAAATTAAGAAAAATACAAAATGTATTGCGTTTGCCTTCTTAGGATTTAATTTGCAATTGAAAGTAGTCAAGTTTATTTGACAAAAAATGGAAAATCACAAAAAATATGTATTTTTGCTTTTCTAGTATTTAATGTCCCAATTGTGTGATTTATATTAGATTGATGTTTAAATTGAGTGTGTTAATTGTTAGTATAACTTAATTAGTATTTCTTATAATTTAATTGATTTTGTAGTGTAATTAGAAAATTTTGTTTTAATTAGAAACTAAATTAAAGAGATAAAGAAAACAAAATCAAACAAAAGAAGAGGAAATCGGATTTGGCCCAAAATTAGCCAAATCCAGGCCCAAAAAGCATTTAGCCCAGTCCAAACCACCCGGATCCGTCTCCCTGACCCGACCAATGTAACCCGCCCCATTCCCATTGTTTAATCTGGACCGTTGGTTTCTATCCATCCAACGGTCCTAATTAAATCCCTAATTTAATTATACCAAAACCCCCCAAACCCTAATTCATCTTCATTTTCTATTTTCATAAAATGAGTTGCCGTTACCCAGCCGTCTCCGCCTGCCGGAATTCGCCTCACGGCAGTTCTGGTAGGCCAATGGCCCCCATTTTAACACCATAGAATCCCCTAACCCCCCTCTACACGAATCCCTTAACCATTTGTCTCGAATCATTCCCAAATTCTTCGAATATTAGATCAAAGTCCACCAGAAAATTGAGACCCACCCCAAACCACTCCAAATTTATACCACAGCACCCCCATAACCCCCTCAGCCTGGTCCTCAGCTTGTTTTCTTTCGAATCTCACCCGAAACCACCAAGCTCCAAAATGCCGTATGAACCCTAGAAATTGGAATTGGGGTTCTGTGTTGAATTCAATAGGAATTTGAGGTCTAACATACCTTAATCTAGGTTTTCTCAATCGAGAACACCCCGATTAAGTTCCGTTTGGCCCCAAAAGCTCAAGCCCGTTTGTTTCTTCTCCAATTTTCTCTATTTTGAGGTATTTCTTCTCCTTTTATGTTTCTTATTTACTCGTACTCATCGTTTTAGTTTAAATGTTTTGTAGTTTCGTTTGTTGTTGATTTTCTTCGGATATTTCCAATTTTCTGTTTTTCCTCATCTACTTGGGACCCTTTATTTGGTCGATTTGTTTGTTTTCTGATTTGTTTGTTGTAAATGTGGCATTATAAGATATGAATTCGATTCGATTAATATCATCGAATAGCTAATTCTGCATTTGAACTGTTCTGTCTGAGAGTTTTTGTATCACTGCTTCGACGACTATTCGTTATAGTTTATACGTGTTGTGATCGATTTAACGAGCGTCGTCAATTAGTTATAAAACCTCTTCTAGAACAGTAAGACAATAGTTTCTGGATAACTGGTTTAATTTCCCTTTTTTAACCACTGTTGGATTCAAATCTGATTTGTCTATGTTTTAATTAGAAACTAATGGGTTATATTCGAATTAAACTCAGCTTTGCATAAGAAATCTCAGAATTAGTGGACTATCACTTTGAGCACATATGAATCATTAGGGCATGTTTTTAGTTGAATTACACCATGTCAGTGACACAAAGTAGTGAAGGCCAGGAAATAGTCCTAATTTAATATGCATTGAATATGAGATAGGTTGGTAAACTTGCTGGACAGCAGTGCTTTCCATTTCTGTTAGGCTTTTAGGATTTGTTTAGTTATAAAACCCACCTTTAGACAAATTTGGGTGGAAGAATCAGAGAATATCAGGATAATAATGAGTATTGTTTAACTTTGTTAAGTGTTTTAAAAGCTGTAAAATCAGAACAACCATGGGGGAAATGATTTAAAAGTTAAAGGTGCCCATATGCTAAGGAGAGAGGCAGTGAGTTTTGACTATTCAGGAAGTTTGAAGTTCTATTTAAGTTGGCTATAAAATAGGCTAAAACATATTGGAAAAGGGGACAGACAGAGAGAAATACACATTCTGAAGAAAACAGAGAAGTAAGGAAGAAAAGCATTGGTTTGGGTTTTAAAATCTCAGTTCTGAAAGCTTGAGAAAATAGTGAGTTTTTAGAGTCTATACGATTAGTTTTAAGGTTCCTTCTAGCCATTATATGGGAGTTTGTTGAAAGGATTAGATTGAAAGATTCAAAGTCAGTTTTTTTAAAGCAATCTTACCTCCTGTAACATTGTTACATTAGTTTAAGTTCTCAGAAACAGATTCTGAAATTCTTCCTCTTTTCTTGTCCATATCCAAGTGTTCAAGTTGTTTGAAGGTTTCTTTTAAGGCTGCTGGTTTCGATCTTGTTTGATATCTTGTTTCGCTAGGATTTCTTTGGTTGCAAACTATTAGTCTTCTCTGTTGCTGTAAAATTCTGGAAACCTCATTTTGTTACTGGGCTATACATTTGGTGGATTTAAATCATTTTTATTTGCTATTGGTTTCTGTTGCGGTTCGTTCTGTTAAAGCTGCCTACTGATTTTTCTCTTCCATCTTCCTAATTGAAATTCCAGGTACACAATTTCGATTTCATTGTTGGTGTAGACTTGAAATTAAGCTGGAAATGAGAATGCATGCTGGTTTTACGCTTTGGATCTGTAACGACCCAACCGGTCGTTTTGAGCCCCGACGCGTCATTCAGCAGATTGAGGCCATGAACAACTTCATCTCAGGTATATTGACTTGTGTGTATGGTCAGAATTAAAATTCAGGAAGATTTGGAGTCAAATCTAAATGGAAATTCTCATTTTGAAAGCTTAAAGTTGAAGAAATGAACTAGGGTTGGAATTTTGAGTAAATGACCTCGGAATTGGGATCTAAACGTTCCAGCATGCTCGTATGATGATTTTGAACTAGGTCGTATGTCCGGATTTGGTTTTTGATAACCCGTGAGCATTTCGGCTTATATGGTGGAAGTTAGTATTTTAGAAAAATTTCATAAATTTGGGTTGGAAGGCATTTTAGAGTTATAGATGTCCATTTGTGATTCCGAGTCTGGGAATAGATCCGTATGGTGATTTTGGAGTTGGGAAAGTGATCGGAAGTGAATTCGGATGTCCAGAGGTCATTTTGAAGTCAGCAACAACAACAACAACAACAACAACCCAGTATAATCCCACTTAGTGGGGTCTGGGGAGGGTAGTGTGTACGCAGACCTTACCCCTACCCTAGGGTAGAGAGGCTGTTTCCAAATAGACCCCCGGCATCCTTCCCTCCAAGAACTTCCCACCTTGCTCTTGGGGAGACTCAAACTCACAACCTCTCGGTTAGAAGTGGGGGTTGCTTACCATCAGAGCAACCCCTCTTGTCACAATTCGACCGAAAGTGAAAATTTTGATATCGGGGTCAAAATGCGATTCCGAAAGTTGGTACAAGTCAGTAATGTCGAATGTGACATGTGGGCAAACTTTGAGTCAATTCGGGTCGATTTTGGTAGGAAAAGGGACAATTAATCGCTTTAAGGAAAGCTTAAGTTGGAAAAGTCAACCCAACATTGACTTATAAGTTAGAGGGCTCGAAACTGAATTCCGATGATTCGGTTAGTTTCGAGGGATGATTTAAGACTTAGAAGCGCAATTGGAAGTAATTTTGGAGGTCCGGTGAAGAAGTTAGCCCATTTTGGCGAAGTTGGAATTTTGGCGGAATCCGACTGATGGGTGATATTTTGATCAGTGAGTTGGAATGGAATTCCGATAGTTACAGTAGCTTCGTTAGGTGATTTTGGATATGTCTGCAGATTTTCAGGTCATTCGGACAGTCGGGTTTTTGATCGAAAGTGTATTTTCGAAAGTTTTTGGAAACTTAGGTCTTGATTTGATGAAAATTGATGATTTTGATGTTATTTCGGCGATTTGATCACTCGAACGAGTTTGTATGATGTTTTAGAGTCAATGTGCATATTTGGTTTGGAGCCCCGAGGGCTCGGGAGTGTTTCGGAGGTGTCTCGGAAAAATTCCGGACTTAGAAAATGGGCAGAAATTGCAGAAAAAAACTGATGTGAATAGTGACCATGAACACTGCACATGAACAGTGCCCGTGAAACAGTGTCCATGAACAGTGCCGTGAACAGTAACCGTGAATAGTGCCGGACAGAATATCTTTGAGGTCCGAAAATATATTGCCATTTTTGACGATTTGGAGCTCGGATAGGGCGATTTTTCGAGGGATTTTTGGAGAGAACAACGGGGTAAGTGTTCTTAACTCAATTTTGGTGGTATAACTCGAATCTATTGCAAGTTTTAGTGTTTAATTTGAAATTTTTTGTTGAAAAGGGTAGAAAACCCTCTTGGATAGAAATAGTGATTTAAGGGGACAAATGAACTTCAATTTTTGTGAATTTGGTATGTACGGACTCGTGGCGAGACGAGGATTCCGAAAATATAAATTTCGAAATTTTTCGAGATGTGGGCCCGGGGCTCGGGTTTTGCCAATTTCGTGTGTTTGAGTATTTTTCGAGTTCTTTCGATTTGGTTATGTCCCATTGGCCTAATTTGATGTATTTCCGCTATATTTGATCAGATTCTATGCGTGCGGAGCTTGATTCTCGCGGCAAGGGCATCGCAGATTAGTCATCGAGCCGTATTGAGGTGAGTAATATATGTGGGTGATGACCAGCGGGTTAGAAACCCCGGTATACCACTTTGTGACGCTGTATAGCGGCGAGACATGTACTTTCTTGTGAGTGCGGGGTCGATTGTGATTTGGGGACTATGGTTTACTCCGACCTGTTGATACTGTATTACGACATTGCTATTCTTGAGCCGCTGAACCTCCTTCTCGGACGGTTGCATATTATATAGTGATATTGGCTACTTTTGAGCCGTTGAACCTCCTTCTTGGATGGTTGAGTATACTTATGGGTTGTGAGCCAGTTATTGGGATCCTGCGAGGATCGTTAGCATTGTGTTGTGATATTGACATGCTAGTTTTACTACCAGTCCGAAGCTACTACTGTTATTATGATTTTCCAATCTCGGGAACTTTGACATACTGTTTTCAACTAAAAATGATAAAAGAGTTTTCAAAACTACTTTTGAGCCTGCGAGGCTGCATTTGCATATTAGCTGACTGGTAGTGGATCGGGCTGCGTGCCGCATCGTATATTCATGATATTGTGCTTGGGCTGTAGGAGCCCCTCCGGAGTCTGAACCCCCACAGTGAGCACGGGTACCCAAATTGGATCAGGCTACGCGCCGTGGCGGTCATTTCATGCATTACATTGCATTTAGCTACATCTGCTAGCTGTTATACTGTGTTGTTGATACTTGTTGGTACATCTTTGATGATATTGAACTGTTGTAGGGTGTTGATTACAGCTTTACATAGTGCTTTATTGTGGATTTCTTATCCAACGCTGTCTTACCCCTGTTTATTACCACTGAGTCTGGCAGTACTCATTTTACTCCCTGCACCTTGTGTGCAGATCCAGGTACCTCTCAGCAGATCTGATCCGATAGCCACTCAGAGGCATTGTGCGGGATAGTCGAGGTTGCTGCAGCGTCCGCAGGACCTGACTCCCCTTCTAGTTGTCTTTTCATTTCATGTTATCATTTCTTTCCGCACTGAGTTTTGGTTGTAAACCTTATTACACTTATGTCCTTTAGAGGCTCTTAACTCTTGACCCTTCGATCTATGGGAGTTGGCATGTGTTGGGACTTGGTTCCCCTATTCGATATATATATATTTCTCTGTTGCTTTATAATTTGATATGCTTAAATGGGATAAGGCGAGCTCCTAGCTCCGTTATGGTTATTGATTGGTCAGGCTGGCCTAGCAGTGTGATGGGCGCTGTAAGGCCCCGTAAAATTTTTGTGCATAAAACCTAGTAGCTATAGTGTCATGGTCCGAATAATGTGTTAGGAATGCGTAGAATTCTTCGCGGCGAGCTTGCTCGCGCGCGGTTCGGGCCCTTGGTAGTGATTAAATTTCAAAAATGTAGAGAATTAATTTTTCTGAAAAGTGTCAATTTTGCGGTCAAGAATGCGACCGCAAATCTGCTATGCTGACTGCGTTCTTGCCGCAAAGCTTTCTAGAAAGTCTCCCAAAATCATGTTGAAAATGCGTCGATATGCGATCGCATAGTGAATCTGCGGTGCACTTTGTGACCGCAGATCAAGAATGCGGACGGCATATTGGTCGCATTCTGTAACAGAACTTGAGTCATTTTTGAGGCCATTCTGCGGTCACTATGCGGACCGCATGTTGATTCTGCGGTCGCAAAGTGCACCGCAGAATTGACCCCGGCCCAGATTTTTGTAACATTTTGACCCGATCTCTTCTTTAATATAACACCTTTCACCCTCATTTTCTCATATCATCTTACCAAAATTAAAGAGAGAAGAGAGGGGTTTTAGAGAGAGAAGTTCTTCATCTTCGAAGATTGTTCCAACCACTTAATTCCAAGGGATCCTAGGGCAAGGATTCAACTTCCCCAATCTTTTCAAGGTAAAAACCCTAACTATTTTCTTTGATTTTCAGTTTTAAATTGGGTAAAGAGAGGTTTGCATATAATAGCTTTTGAAAATAGAATTTTTACACTCATGCATGATTATTGAACTTGATTTCTAGTAAAAAGAAGTGAGTAGAAGTAAGAGTCTTCAAGAACAAGGTTGGCAAGAGTAGGATATCTTGGGTAAGCATAAAGTAGGAAGAAAACTCATCACCAGGTATGTATGGCTAATTTTGATTCTTGTTAAATCGCCTATATGTGTGAAGTTTGTTTGGTTCGTGTTAAATTGACAAATTGTGTGAAATTCTTGATGTTGTTGTTGGATATTCAAGTTTGTTGTTGAGCTGTGTGAGGGATGTAAAATGAGAGTTTAATTTGGTAAAAGAATTGTGAATAATGGCTATAATGGCATATATGGTACTTTGTGGAAAAGAAACGAAACACTTGAGGATTGGTAAGTCATTGAACAATACGGTATGAATACTTTTGATTTTTGGAACAATTGTAACTTGATTGTGATATTGGCTTGAGAAGTAATTGTGAACATGAACCAACCTTGAAGTTGCTTATTTGAACTTGTTGAAATTGTGTGAAATGCCTTATCTGCTGTTTGTACTTGTTGTGTTTTAATACTGTACGGTGGGATCGGGTTGCGCGCTGCAACATGAAGAAATAAGGTGTGGGTTGGGGTGATAAGGGTGGCCGAGGTAATAAGGGTGGTCAGGGGGTAATAAGGATGGAAAGCGATCGAAATCGCTATTGAAAATTGATATAAAAATCAATAATGTGAAATTGTGAAAGGAGACACCAGGAGAGTTTGCAACCTGTGGGGCACTGATTTCCCCTTTGTTTGACTACTTGTGCTTTACGTGATTGATTGGTTATTGTTAAATTGGTTGATCGTAGAAAGTGCTTTGTGTTGAGAATTATTTGAAATGAGGAAAATGTGGAAACATGGTTGGCTGGGCTTAATTAATTGTTGATGTAATTCAATGGCTTGAGTTTACTTGGGACAAAGTTTGTCCATACATGCCAGTACAATTCAAGTGTACTGACGTCCCTTTTGCCGGGGACGCTACATTCGTGTTATGATTGTAGGTGGATCGATAGCAGGCACTTCAGCTCATCGGCAGTAGTATCCTTCTCCTTCCACTGCCCGTTTTGGTGAGCCCCTTTCTTCCTTGGGGCCCTGTATGGTTCATGCCACTTTTGTTTAGATTTCATTTTGGTTTTGTAAGGTATAGCCGGAGCCTTGTTACCGTCAAGTATTGTATTCCCTTTTTTGTATCCTAGAGGCTCTGTAGACATGTAAACTGTGGGACTCCAGGTCTTATGTATACATTATGTTATGTCGGGCGTTGTAAAAACTGCAAACTTGTTAATGAATCACTCGTATGGTTTTATTTCTTTAATATGAAATCATTTATGGTTAGTAAGATATTTGGTTAATGAGAAACAATCAACACAGGGGTAACGCGTGGGAATGAAAGGCACCCAGGTCCGCTTGACTGGGGCAACCCGGTCAGGCGCTAGTCATGTTCCCCGATTTGGGGCGTGACAGGCGCCATCACGACTGGATTTGGGGTCGTGACAAGTTGGTATCAGAGCCTGGGTTACTAGGCCCATGAGTCTTGAGCCGGTTGGTAGAGTCTCGTGGATCGGTATGGGGATGCATGTACTTATCCTCGGGAGGCTGCAAACCTTTTAGGAAAACACTTCACATTTCTTGGAATTCTTATCGTGCGTACTTGATTCAGCTTGAGATATAATTTTCGAAATTCCTTCCACACGTCTGTGTACGCATCAATCGTTCAGTAATATAATTTCCTTGATGGCTTGTGATTCCCTTGTCGAGGGGCGAGATATAATCTCTGCGAGTTCATGTTGGGCCAGTCGGGAGGACTTGAGTCCAAATCTTTGTCTATGACATGAGCACCAAAGTGCTGATTTTACAAACTGGTATTATGAAATTTTTTGTGATAAGTATTGTTCCTAACTGTGGAAATGGCAACTTAATAATGTACGAGCTGTCAGGTGTTTGATCCTTATTGTATTCTGTTGTGTAGCCCCGAGCTATGGGCGTGGTAAATATGTATCATATCTCTTAGTTGGAAGGTAAAATGCCTTATGTGTAGTGGAACGAGTTCAAACTCAGGAAGACTAAAGTGATTATGCTATGTGTATCCTAGTGGAAGGTATTGTACTGAAATGCTAAATTGAGGCGAGGTATGTGGGTTGATTCTCAGGTGTAATTGAAAGGTAATTGATATGTGTTATGATTCGAGTAGGTACAACGCATGTTCATGTAACAATTATAATAAAATGATTTGTGTAGTATTGAGACTAATTTTGTCAATATGCCTTATGATGTCTTGTCGAGTTGTGAATGTATTGTTAGGATGGTTTTGGTGATTCTCTGGTAGGTGGATAGGCCAATTTACAAAGGAAAATCTGCCGAAATTTTTGGAAAATTTGGGACTCAGAAAAGATTTTTGTCACCTAAAGAGTGAGCTTAACTATTGGGTGTGAATGAATACAAGAATTGCAAAAGAGTTAATATCTCTGATGATTTGAGTCTTTGTCAAGCTTGTAAATGACTTGAGTTTAATCTCACCATAACATTGTGGCATCATTTGAGTAAAAGATGCTATGAGCGGCTAAAAGTGCTTTGATGTATGGCTCCGAGCCAAGTTGGGGAGGTTTTTATTGATTAATTGATTGCACTGTTGTGTTCTATGTTGATTCTGTCTCTAAGTATGCTGGGAAATTCTAATAAAGGTTATGGTGCTTCATAGATATGAAGAAATACTGGGATTGTTTTGAAATGATGATGGTAAGGAATGTTTGGTGTATAGAAAAGAGAGATAGCTAATCATATCTGTATGTAATCAAGTTCTGTGGTGTTAGAATTCTAGCAAGGCACGAGTGGTTCTGTCCAATAAGACAGTTGAATTACAGCTGAATAAGGGGTGAATGACGCCCGATAATAGTTTTGCGGTGTTTAAGATTTTTCTTGTAACAGTCAGGTGTCTTAAGATTGTGCATGTGGCTAAAGACGGTGGTTTCGTTAGAAGTGATCAATACTTGTGATATATCATGTGAATGATGGGGTTCTATGTAACCGTATTGGAAGGTAATGATAACGAATTCAAATCTCAAGAAGTTCTTCGAAATAAAGTATTGTAGAATAAGGTCCTTCTGGGAAACATTGAGAGAGTATTCAGTGGCCTATGTGTCTTAGACGGTGTGTTCTTATGTACGAGTCTCGTGTGGTAATATGAGTTGATGTATTATGGTGCTACAGTAATGGCTAATATTAAATTAAGGATGAATCAGAAAGGAAACTGGGTAGATGGAACAACTTGTTAATAAACCGAAACAGTATGATAAGGAATATGATTAATTCCTGGTATGTGTTTGAAGTAAGGAGTCTTGCAGATATTGTACAACAAAGTTCTTGAGTGTTGGTAGTTGTGTAACTCGATATGGATACAAGGAATCAGTCCTGGCAGTTGTGAGCACGTGATTTTTGCACCGGGCAATTAATTCCAAAATTAAAATAAATATGTTTTTGAGTGCAATTACTTGCTTTGTTTGAAATTAGCTACACTTTATGTGTTTGAATAATAGAAATAAGAAAAAATAAAAAAAATAGTCTAGGTAATTACTTTGTTTAATTAATTAGTTTTGAGAAGAAAGTCACAAAAATAGTTTAAATAGCGGAAATTAAGAAAAATAGTAGAAAAATTGCAAAAAATACTAAATAATTAGAGTAAGTAGGAAATTAGGTTTTATAATATTCCATAAAAAGAAAAAGAAAAAAAAGTATAAAAGAAAATACATAAAAATAAATAAATGTCAAAAATATAAAAAATATATATAGGCTTAATAAAACTGGGCCAATTTAAAACCCATTTGCTTAGCCCAATGAATTGGCCCAAGAGTTTGGCCGTCTGATCCTTGTGAGAATCAATCCTCACTGTCCATCTTGATAAATCCAACGGCTCAGACAAATAGGCGGAATTAATTAGTTAATTAAGTAAATAGGACTGATCTGAGCCGTCCGTTCAGGTGATCTGATGGTCGAAACCTTTGATCTCTTTAATAACCAAACGACGTCGTTTTAGTAACACACGCGCGAGCTGTTGATCTCCATTGAATGAACGGCCCAGATCACCTTATCCATATCGACTATATAATGCCTTGTCTGAAGAGACGGCCATTCTCTCAGAAACCCTAAACCAAGCCGCCTCCGTTCTCTCTTCATCACCTTCGTCTTCTCCCTCACCCCGTCTGCAACTCTAGCCGGCCATGGAGGCCACCACCCTCCACGGTGGTCTCCGGCCACCCTCCTTCATCTCCCTTACCCTCTTCTTTCTTCTTCTTCTTTTTAACACAAGAAAACCTTGAAACCCTTCCTGTTCTTCAAGTTCCGATCACCGGAACTTCGCCGGTAATCACCAAAACAACGAGAAACCACCCCAAACCAATGCCAAAAGAACCCTCTTTACCTGATCTATATCACCCTACCCCACTGGTTACCTTCGAATTTGCCTTGAACTTCTCGAATATCCCAAAGAAGGTCGCCGGAACCCTAACTGCAGCGACTCCAAAACTCAAACCTCTTCAAGACATAACCTTTTACCCTCCCCAAACATCCCTCTATAACCAAAAACCCCTAAAGGCTTCATCTTGAAGTCTAAACAAGAAAGTCACAAAAGAAAAATGAGAAAAAGAAGAATAAAAAAAAAAACAAAGGAAAAGGTCTGAGAGTTTGAAAAGAAAAGAGCGTAGAGAGTGAGGGAATATAGGAAGCTCAAGGGAGAGGCCCTGCAAGCCAATTGCCCCTGTCCTCTATCTGCTTTCTTTCATTATTTTTTGTTCATGTTTTGTGTGTTTTTATTTGATTTTTGTTTTCTATTCCGCATGTTTATGTATGTCTTTTGCTGATTCTTGGTTCTCGCATATTAGTTTTAGGATTTTTTCTGCTAATCTTCTGTTTCTTTTCTTTTCTGTTCATCTTATCTCGTTTCACATCTTATATCCCGCATATTCTAATCTATCTCTCTGTTTTCTTTAAGTTTCGAAATCATACATCTGTTAGTATTAGGGTTTCGCTTTGTTTGTCTTTCCCGTATTATTCTTCTTGTTAACTGTTCTGTCTACTGCAAGTCAAAAGGTCTATATTTATCTTGTGCTTCTTCATCTCTATCATGATTCATGATTTATTATTTTCAACAGCATGTCTATTTCTCCTCTTCCTTTTGTCTTCGTCTTTGTCTTCTGTTAGTATTAGGTTTTTTGGTCTTCGATATCTCATTTGCATGTTTAAAGTTTTGACTCTCATTCTGCATTTAGACTTCTTTGCTAGCTACTAGTAATTTGAATGATTCTTCTTTATTGTTTCATCATGATTCTTTTATCCTTTATTTTTGTGGTCCTTGTGTCCAAAAGTGAGTCATGATTCATCTATTGTTAACTGTTTTGTGAGAATTTAGTGTCTATGTGTCTATGTCAAATGAACTCTGAGTATGTTTTGAGTCTTTCAGTGAGTCATTCAACATAAGATGTTTTCTAACTAAGCCTGTTCAATGTTAATTGGCACTTTGCCATTGAGAATTAAGTTTGTAAAGTCTAATTGATTGAGATTCAACAATACTCAACCTTTCCTCTGAATTTTCATTAGTTAGTAGACAAATTTGATTTCATTTGGCCATGTGTGCAATTATCTGTTGAAATGGCTATGTTTGCAATGGTTCTCTGTTAGTGAACACTGTTAATACCTATCATGCTTAGGTGAATTGGTTATAGCTGTTAGTGCTAGGCTTCATAAAGTAATTAGTTTTGACATAGGTTTAAAACTGAAAATCACAAAAAATAGGTCACAAGTTAAATAAGTGACCAAGAGTGGTCAATTTTGCAATTGACCTACTATGTTAGGTCTGTCACACATTGGCCAACACTTAAGTAGGCTAACTGTGTAAAAATGGGCTAAGTCTGTAAAGGCAGACTTGCTCATGCTCTATTTGAGCCCTGAACTTTAGGTGACTAGGTCTGCAAAGACCTTAGCCCATGCCTAGGTTCAGTAATGGGGCTTCAATTGCCCAGGCTAAGTCTCAACTTCAGACTGGCCATTAGTTTAACAATCTGAATGCTTTCATTAAGCAGGCTAATCCTGCAAATTAGCTTAATTAACTTAAAATGAACAAAAATAGGTCATTAGCAATAATTGACCTAAGAGTGGTCAACTTTGCAAAGGTTGACCAACTCTATAAGGCCCTAACACACCAGTCCACCTTAAAAAGGCGGCTGGTTGAGCAAAATGGCCAAGTCTGCAAATGCAGACTGGCCCTGGCTCTACTTGAGCCCTGAACATTAAAAGGCCAAGCCTAAAGAGGCTTTGGGCCCAACTGTTCAGCAATTGGGTTTAAATACCCAAGCTAAGTCTCAACTTGAGACTGGCTAGTTTTTAAATAGTCATATATAGCAATAAAGCAGGCTAGCCCTGCAGATTAGTTTAATTAACTGAATTTGGATTAAAAAAGGCTAGAATTGAAATAGTTCCCTAACAATAGACCTGGCCAGTCCTTAAATACCAATGCAAGGGCTGGCCATTAGTTAAATAAGTCCCCAAAGTGTTGAAACCTGACCTAGGTAGGTCGGGTAAATCAGCAGTGTCCATAGGGGCACAATTGGAAATCAAATAGGTAAAATAGTGAATAGTTTGAAACATAAGAGGGTAAGGGAGTCATTTGTACCCCTGATTTCTGCAATTTTGCAGAGATTTAAGGGTATAATGGTGTCCCTAAAAAGGGAAATCAGTAAAAATCCCTAACCCTTAAGGCTACATTGGTAAAAACCCATAAAAAGGAATCTTTAGAACCTTCCAGCACATGCTGGAAGGATTTCTTTAACTGAAATAGGGCCAAAGTGTAAATGGGATAAGTTTTAGAGGGGGAGAAGTGGGGTTGAATCCCATACTTTCTCCCCAAGTTTCAGCCTTGGCACATGCCTATAAATACCCCCTAAAAAGGCTGATTAAGGGGATGGCTTTTGAACAAAAAAGTTCAGAGAAAATATATAGTAATATAACAGTAGGATTTCTGGGATTTGTCGAGTAAAAAATTTGTTGATTTCTTCTGATTTTGGAGTTCTTTGCTCGAATTTGGTCTGGATTTCTATTTGAATTATGCTGGGTTTCCTGCTTGTTGATTGCTGTTTGGCCTCATTCATTTGGCATTCCATTCCACTGTTGCATTTCTGTTTGGATCTTGTTGTGTTTACTGCTTATCCTCATCCCTTAGAACTCATCGGTTTCATTTTGTTGATTCTAGGTACATTTCTATTCAAAATGAAGCTGTAATGATTTGCTGAATGAAATGGAGTTCTATTCTTAAAATTCATATGATATTATGTACTTTGTAATTTTTTATTTGTTTAACATTAGTGTAGATCTGTAGTTTTAGTGGTAGTATAGCATGTAATAGTAGAAAAACAAATACAAAAACAGTGTAATAGCTTAATGGTGGTAGAGTAGTGTAGATAGTATATCACTTAGTTTAAATAGGTAAAAAACTTTAAAACACAAGTTAGTTAATAATAGTTTCCAAACCGTAAATCACTCATTCACAGTAGCTTCGTAAATCATAATCACATATTTGATGTCACTTAAACATAGATAAGCTTCAAAAATAGGAAACGTTAGATCAAGCAGTGACCCATTCATGATTGGGCTAATAATCTAGTAATAAAACAAGTCATAATGAAATCAGTAGTATAATTATGCATAAGTCTCTGAGTCATTCATTTATGGGTATTTGAAGTCGAACAATGGGGCAATTAGACTGTGTAATCGCTGCTCATGTAATTAGTTTAAATTTAAGGATCAGGAGCAAGATCTGAGCAGGCTATAGAAGGAAATAACTGGGTATTAAAGCAACTTAACTAGAACCAGACTTGTAATGTTAAAATGCTTAGCACATAATGAAACTAGTAATGTCATTATACGTGTGTAGTTAATCAATTAGTCCAGATCCGTAGTTAATTAGCTTAATCGTTCTTCAAGTTTCCTATATAATCAAACGTCTTCTCAGATTTAGTATGAACATCAAATGATAGTGTAAGAAGAAGAAGCGTCATGTTAGTTCTAGCTTATGGTGACAAATAATTGATTTATAGTTGATGTCGATATTCGATGTATTGATTTCCCTTTAATGAATAAATAGAAGTGCATTTTTGTATCAGATGTGTATCTTTGTCCATTTATTTCAATTGTTATTACTGTTATTTAGTTTGGGCCCAATATACGTTATGGGCCTGAACCTTGGTGCGAAACCAACTAGGCTGTCCGATATCGGCTTGAAGACTGCTTGGGCCTTTGAGGCCTGGGCCGATCTAATATTCGTTTAAACTTAAATACAGAAGCTCAGCCCCCCCCCCCCCAAAAAAATAAAAGCTGTGACAAACGACATGGGCCAAGATCTAGAATACTTAGTGTTAGAAATATGATTAAGGGAAAAACACAATTAGAAAAACGTAATATACACTTCTTATGATCGAACTTTAAAATTAAATTGGGATGAGCCTCGCACGACACCAAACAGCGGGGCCCCCCTTAGTAATGAAATAATGTATATAATAGATTCGGGAAGGCTAATAGCGAATTCCATAGCCTCTCCCAAAAGATTTAAAAGCCGATAGACGTATTTAGGGCACGATTTAACGTACTTTCCTATGAACGAGTGTGCACTTGGTGCGACTCAAATCCAAATCCCGACAAAGCTAAAATACACCGAAAGTCACAGGCGTACTGGTTGCGGTGTGACTCGAGGCGTGTTTTCGTGATGTCGCAAATTCCATATATTTAAGTAAGAAAAGCACAATTTGTTGTTAAAATCTATGTTGAGTCAGGCAAAAGTCGGGAACGACAATTGAGTGACCGTGCTAAAACCACGGAACCCGGGAATGCCTAACACCTTCTCCCGGGTTAACAGAGTTCCTTATTCGGATTTTTGCTTCGCAGACATTTTGAAAAGAGTCAAATTCCTCGAATTCGGGATTAACCGGTGACTTGGGACACCCTTATCTTCCCAAGTGGCGACTCTGATTAATCTCAACAAAATCCCGAACCGGTTGTCCTTTAATTGGAAAAACTCCTTCCTCTATGATATTATATCCGTTTTGGGTATTTGAGCGTCGAGGTCTACCCTACAAGCGTATTTATATGCTTTTTCCCAAAGTGGGGTAGTAAAAAGTGAGGTGTGACAGCAGTTTAACTTATGCAATGTAATTGGGAGAAAGAATTTATGATGTGTTTTACCGTGGTTTGAAAATGAGTGTATTTTTCTTGTTGGTATGCAAGGCTTGGGATGTGTAATGAGTTTTTTCTATATGGACCATGAAAGTCCTTGACTAGTTGAGTGCGCCGATGTTTGCGGCGTAGGAAAGGAATATGAATTTCCATGTTATCCTAGTGTGATCTGGTATGCGCGATGTGTTATGGAAAGTTGATAATGGCATATTCAAGGTTTTGAGATTTGTTCATAATATATGGGAAATTATTAAAATTATTGAGCAGCGCAGGCAGCTGTAGGTGATTTAAGAATCGATCTTTCTGGTGATTAAATAAAACGGTACTGCTATTCTAGTGATTTGGCAGGGTATATGGTCCAAAAGGACAAGGTAATGTAAACTGATAATATTCAGTGGTATGGTGGTATTCTCTTGTTGGATCGACTACAATAATTGAGTCGTTGATGGCATAGTGAAATTTCTGAATGGCTTCCGTGGTATGAAATGGAATCAGGCACAGTGATTCATGTGTATATATGTGTTGGAGACTTGAAGTTCTCGTTAGTCCGCCTATGCAGTAGTTGTATATCGTGTGTATCGGTACCGTTTTATGATTATTGGAAATCGGAAGCCCTAGTGGCTCTCTCTTAATTTGATATGATGAATTTGGGTTATGATACTTGATTGCAGACTGGTTGTCATGGGTCAGGTTGCCTAGACTAACAAGATATGGACTATGATGGAATGGCACAAATTGCGTAGCAGAGTGCATCAGAGTATGCTCCAGCAGGGTAGTTGTACCCCAGGACCAGCGGACGACTGATAGGTATTGCTTTTTCAGTTGGGCCTTCGTGGCAGATGTCAGTACAGAGGTTTTTACCATGATTTAGTTCTGGTATTGAGGAACTTTGTCGGATGCGTTCTTGTGGCCAAACTTGAGGCTATATATGTTTACTATAATGAGCAACTTGACTCGACGTGTGTTTTTTTTTTTGTGAGGGTTCTATATGGATCGGGTGGGGCGCCGCCACAGGTATGGTTATTTGGATCGGGTGGCACGCCTCCAAGGGTATGGTATCTGGATCGGGTGGCACACCGCCACGGGTATGTTAATTGGAACGGGTTGCGCGCCGCAACCGTGTGATGCAGAAAATATAGTTTTCTATAAGTTACTTTGTATACAATACTTCCTAGCTTCTAAGAAATAGTCCATATTGGGTACCGCTCGGGGAATAACACATCGGTTGTGTCCATTCAGGATTTGATAGCATATATTAAATGTATCACCGCGAGTGTGATTGATTGCTTGAGTTCAGACCTAAATATGTGTGTAACTAACCGTTTTGAGCATGGTGACTTGAGGTGCTCCATGAGTAATAGTGCTTGGATAGAATCGTGAGTCGTGGCAAGGCCATGTGATGTTATGACATTTCGAGGAGGGTTAAGGTACTCTAATTCTATGATGTGAGACGAGATCTCAGTTATGTGTTGTGATGGAATTGAGGAATTTGAATTATAGCTCTTTTGTGTGAGTCAGTTGTCATGATTCGAGTGTGTTCAGATCATTTCTTATTGGAGCCTGTGTTTTGCTTGTCGTGGCTTAGGCCGATGAGGAGGTGTCATATTACCACTGTGGTGTGTTATAATCGAAATGATCGTTGGAGTCATTAATGAGTGTGAACATACATGATTTCAACTAGATAGAAAGGTAATATCGAGGTTTGGCTCCAAAATCCGTTGTAATGTCAGTCAAAAGAGAAATGGCTTCATAAATGGTGGATCTGAGGAATTGTTACGGTTTAGCCCGTGTTTTATTTATCGTTGGTAGTATATGAAAGTGTTGGAATAAGACTTCAAATAATAAGAGGTTTCCATCGGTATTTGGGTGTTGTAGGCAACTGTAGTAAATAAAGAATGTTATTGTGGTCATATGAGTAAAGTTATGCGAAGTGTAAATTCAACAAAGTTATGCATTAATGTTTGGGTACAACGTGTGGAGATTGATATGGTGGTCGAATGATGGAAACAGACTTGGCAGGAAATTCAGGGTGTTGGAATTTGGCCAAATGGCTTATTCGCTTGAATAAAGAATTATATATACAGAATTATATAGCTAATGTCACGCCCCAAATCGGGGAACATGACCGGCGCCTGACCGGGTTGCCCCAATCAAGCGGACCTGGGTGCCTTTCATTCCCACGCATTACCCCTGTATTGATTGTTTCCCATTAACCAACTATCTTACTAACCATGAATGATTTCACATTAAACAAATAAAACCATACGAGTGATTCATTAACAAGTTTGCAGTTTTTACAACGCCCAACATAACATAATATATACATAAGACCGGAGTCCCACAGTTTACATGTCTACAGAGCCTCTAGGATACAAAAAGGGAAATACAATACTTGCTGGTAACAAGGCTCCGGCTATACCTTACAAAACCAAAATGAAATCTAAACAAAAGTGGCATGAACCACACAGGGCCCCAAGGAAGAAAAGGGGCTCACCAAAACGGGCGGTGGAAGGAGAAGGATACTACTGCCGATGAGTTGAAGTGCCTGCTACTGATCCACCTACAATCATAACACGAATGTAGCGTCCCCGGCAAAAGGGACGTCAGTACACTTGAATTGTACTGGTATGTATGGACAAACTTTGTCCCAAGTAAACTCAAGCCATTAAATTACATTAAAACTAATCAAGCCAGCCAACCATGTTTTCCACTTTTTTCTCATTTCCGATAAGCCTCAACATAAGCACATTCAAGGTCAACAAATAGAACAACAACCAATTAACAACATAAATTGCAAGTAGTCAAACATAGGGGCAATCAGTGCCCCCCAGGTTGCAAACTCTCCTGCTGTCTCCTTTCACAATTTCACATCATTGATTTTTGTATCAATTTTCAATAGCGATTTCGATCGCTTTCCATCCTTATTGCCCTTGACCACCCTTATTACCTCGGCCACCCTTATCACCCCAACCCACACCTTATTTCCTCACGTTGCAGCGCGCAACACGACCCCGCCTTACAGTTTAAAACACAACAATTTCAAACAGCAGATAAGGTACTACACACAATTTCAACAAGTTCAAATAAGCAACTTGCACATTGGTTCATGTTCTCAATTTCTTCTCAAGCCAATATCAAAACCAAGTTACAAGTATTCCAAAATCGAAAATGCCCACATAATCATGTTCAACAATTTACCACAATTAAGGTGTTTCAAATTCCTTCCACAATAAGCCAAATATGCCATCACAATGGTTGTTCCCAATTCTTTACCGATCTCGATTACCTTTTTATCTTTCAATTCATATTTCATACCACACCATACGTAGTTCAACATCAATTGAATGCTCAACAAGGAAATCAAAGAATTACGTAAAATTTCTCAATTTGACACATGCCAAAACAATTCGCACACCTTTGGGCGATTTTACAAGAATCAAAATTAGCCATACATACCTGGTGGTGAGTTTTCTTCCGTTAACTTCCTACTTTATGCTTACCCAAGCTATCTTACTCTTGCCAACCTTGTTCTTGAAGACTCTTACTTCTACTCACTTCTTTTACTAGAAATCAAGTTCAATAATCATGCATGAGTGTGAAAATTCTATTTTCAAAAGCTATTATATGCAAACCTCTCTTTACCCAATTTAAAACTGAAAATCAAAGAAAATAGTTAGGGTTTTTACCTTGAAAAGATTGGGGAAGTTGAATCCTTGCCCTAGGATCCCTTGGAATTAAGTGGTTGGAACAATCCTTGAAGATGAAAGATTTCTCTCTCTAAAAACCCTCTCTTCTCTCTCTAATTTTGATAAGATGATATGATAAAATGAAGAAGAAGTGTGTTATATTAAAGAAGAGATCGGGTCAAAATGTTACAAAAATCTGGGCCGGGGTCAATTATGCGGTGCACTATGCGACCGCAGAATCAACATGCGGTCCGTAGAGTGACCGCAAAATGGCCTCAAAATTACGCAGGTTCTATTACAGAATGTGGCCAGAATGCGGTCTGCATGCTTGATCTGCGGTCGCAAAGTGCATCGCAGATTTGACATGCGATCGCATATCGACCGCACTTCAATACGGATTTGGGGAAACTCTCTGGAATGATTTGCGGCAAGAATGCGGTCCGCATGTCAGGTTTGCGATTGCATTCTTGACCGCATATTGGACACTTTTCGGAAAAATTAATTCTCTACATTTTTGAAACTTAAATCACTACCAAGGGTCCGAACCGCGGCGAGCTTTTTCCTAACACATTATTCGGACCATGACACTATAGCTACTAGGTTTTATGCTCAAATATTTTACGGGGGCCTTACATCCTCCCCCCCTTAAGATCATTCGTCCTCGAATGAGGATTTTGAAATAAATGAGTTGGTTTTGAAAGACATGATATGCAACCATCAAAATTTTGACTAACTCTTATATTTTAAAAAACTTTTGCCAGAGTTTCCTTTGTATTATGGACATATCCACCTGTCAGAGGGCCCCCGAAACACGTTACAAACAACAATACACAAATACAACACTTTTCACAACTGGTATACACTTTCTTACCTCAACGAATGCACATATTCTATCACATTGTTACAATTGCACATAAACTAGTCACTTCAATGAATTCTTACCTTATTTAACCATTTTAACACACCATGTACACTTAACAAACCATTACCAATCTACACTTACTATTAGTTGTTTATTTAACACGTAAATCTTTATAAGGCTTTCATTTATCAAGAACGATTCAAGTGACCCAAGGTAACAACACATTTAACTAATTACAAAACGAAGGGGACTTTACTAATACTAAGAGGGAAACAACTTAGACAAGATGACAGTTACTAAGAGTAGGAGGGTCACCTAATTTCTTCTAGGCTTGATCGAACAAATGGGGGTACTTTTCTTTCATCTCTTTTTCTGCTTCCCATGTGGCCTCCTCAACTTGTTGACTTCGCCACAATACTTTAACAGAGGCAACTTCCTTATTTCTCAGCTTACGGACTTGCCTATCAAGAATGGCGACTGGAACTTCTTCATATGACAAATCTTCATTAACCTCTATAGCCTCGACTGGCATGATGGTGGATGGATCTCCAATCACTTTCTTCAACATGGACACATGGAATACCGGATGCACTGATGACATCTCAGGAGGCAACTCTAGCCTATAAGCAACTTGACCAATCCATTGAACGATCCGATATGGCCCGACATACCTAGGACTCAATTTCCCTTTCTTTCCGAATCGCATGACTCCCTTCATAGGAGATACCCTCAAGAACACCCAATCATCGACTTGAAACTCCAAATCCCTTCGACGAACGTTTGCATAGGACTTTTGACGACTCTGTGCTGTTTTCATTCTCTCCTGAATAACCTTGACCTTTTCCATAGCTTCGTACACCATATCTGGCCCTAGCAATTCTGCTTCACCTACCTCAAACCACCCGATTGGCGATCTACATCTTCTCCCGTACAATGCCTCAAACGGGGCCATCTGAATGCTAGCATGATAGCTATTATTGTAAGCAAATTCTATCATTGGCAAGTGTTCATCCCAATTACCTTTAAAATCTAAGACACAAGCCCGCAACATATCTTCAAGCATCTGGATGGTCCGCTCGGCCTGACCGTCGGTCTGTGGATGGAAAGCTGTGCTGAGATTCACCTGAGTTCCCAAACCTTGCTGAAACTTCTTCCAAAAGTTAGCTGTGAACTGAGCCCCGCGATCCGAGATGATAGAAAGTGGAGTGCCATGAAGCCTTACTATCTCCTTGATGTACAATCTTGCATATTGCTCCGCAGTATCAGTGGACTTGACAGGCAGGAAGTGAGCTGATTTGGTGAGTCGATCTACTATCACCCATATTGAATCGAACTTACGCTGAGTGCGAGGTAACCCTACCACGAAATCCATATTGATCATCTCCCATTTCCACCTTGGTATTTCTATAAGCTGAGTTAATCCACCGGGCCGTTGATGTTCGGCCTTCACTTGTTGACAGTTCGGACATTTAGCTACAAAGCTTGCTACATCTCTTTTCATACCGTTCCACCAATAAATCTCCTTAAGGTCATGATACATTTTCATGGAACCTGGGTGTACCGAATACCTGGAAATATGAGCCTCTGCCATTACCCTCTCCCGAAGCTCGTCCACATCCGGAACACATAGCCTATCTTGACACCGCAATACACCATCTTCGCTGCTGAGTACAAATGCTGAGGTCTTGTTATTCATAACTGCTTCCTTTACCCGAACCAATGCTGGATCCATGAACTGTTTTTCCTTGATTTCCGCGACCAATGATGATTCTGCTCCATTATGCACCAAAATATCCCCCTCGTCTGACGTCGAGATACGAACCCCCAAACTGGCTAATTGGTAAACCTCTCGAGCCAGGGGTCTCTGATCCACACCCAAATGAGCCAAACTACCCATGGATTTTCGACTAAGAGCATCGGCTACCACATTTGCCTTTCCTGGATGGTACAATATGTTCATATCATAGTCCTTGAGCAATTCTAACCACCGCCGTTGTCTCAAATTTAGCTCCTTCTGCTTGAACAAATACTGGAGGCTCTTGTGGTCTGAAAACACATCTACATGAACTCCATAAAGATAGTGCCGCCATATTTTCAAAGAAAACACAACAACTGCAAGCTCCAAATCATGCGTCGGATAATTCTTCTCGTGATTCTTGAGTTGCCTGGAAGCGTAAGATATGACTTTCCCGTGCTGCATCAATACACATCCCAAACCAACCCCGGAGGCATCACAATAAACCACAAATCCCTCTGTGCCTTCTGGCAAGGCCAATACTGGTGCCGAGGTCAATCTTGACTTCAATTCCTGGAAACTTTTCTCACATGCTTCGGACCACTGGAACTTAACTGCCTTCTGCGTCAGTTTTGTCAATGGGGAAGCGAGGGTTGAGAATCCCTCTACGAACCTCCGATAGTACCCTGCCAAACCCAAGAAGCTACGTATCTCTGTCGGGGTCGTGGGTCTAGGCCAATCTTTCACTGCCGCAATCTTTTGAGGATCCACCTGAATTCCCTCACTGGAAATAACGTGCCCTAGAAAGGCTATGGACTCCAACCAAAACTCACATTTTGAGAACTTGGCATACAATTGATGCTGATGAAGGGTCTGCAATGCTGCTCTGAGGTGAATGGCATGATCTTCCCCGCTCCGAGAGTAGATGAGGATGTCGTCAATGAATACAATTACAAAGGAATCTAGGAATGGCTTGAAAACCCGATTCATAAGGTCCATGAAAGCTGCTGGGGCATTGGTTAGCCCAAAAGACATGACCAAAAACTCGAAGTGACCATAACAAGTTCTGAAGGCGGTCTTAGGAATATCCTGCTCCCTGATTTTCAACTGGTGGTACCCGGACCGTAAATCAATCTTTGAGAAGAACTTCACTCCCTGCAATTGGTCAAATAGATCATCCACTCGAGGCAAAGGATATCTATTCTTGATGGTGACTTTGTTGAGCTGCCGATAATCAATACACATTCGAAGTGACCCATCCTTCTTTCGACAAAGAGAACCGGAGCACCCCACGGCGACACACTCGGTCGTATGAACCCTTTCTCTAATAAATCCCTCAGCTGCTCCTTTAACTCCCTTAACTCTGCTGGCGCCATTCTGTATGGTGGAATGGATATTGGCTGAGTATCTGGCAATACATCAATCCCAAAATCAATCTCCCTATCTGGCGGAATGCCTGGAAGCTCATCCGGAAACACTTCAGGAAATTCATTCACAATCGGCACGGACTCGAGGGTAGGCACCTCTGAGGTGGTGTCCGTTACCCGAACCAAATGATAGATACACCCCTTCTTAATCATCTTCGAAGCCTTAAGGTAGGAAATAAACCTACCTCTTGGCACTACACCATTTCCTCTCCATTCAATAACTGGCTCGTTAGGGAACTCGAGCCTCATAACTCTCGTTCGACAGTCAAGTTTGGCAAAGCATGAATAGAGCCAATCCATCCCCATAATTATATCAAAATCTACCATCCCAAGCTCGATAAGATCGGCTGTGGTATCACGACCACCCACCGTAACAACGCAATTCCTATAGACTCGTGAGGCTGTAATAGAATCACCGATTGGAGTCGACACAGAGAACGGCTCATGAAGCCGTTCGGGTACTATCCCAAAACTTGAAGCAATGAATGGAGTAACATAAGACAAGGAGGACCCTGGATCAATAAGGGCATAGCAATCAATAGTCTGAACAGACATGATACCTGTAACAACATCTGGAGAAGCCTCGGCATTTTGGCGGCCACTCAATGCATAGAATCGGCTAGGTCCACCCCTACCCTGAGCTCCACCCCTAGCTGCACCACGCCCTGCTGCTGCTGGAGTACGCGCCGATGATGTAGCAGCTGAAGAACCGGATGACTGAGCAGATCCCCTACCTATACCCTGACGGGGTGCACGGTAGTCTCGCTGAATGTGACCTCTCACCCCGCACCCGAAGCATACCGAAAGGTCAAGGTAGCAAGTTTCTGTATGAAATCTCCCACACTTGGGGCATGTAGGTCTCCCCTGCTGCTGGGATCTCACCCCAGGACGACCAGACTGACGAGACCTCCTGCTGTCTGAACCAGGTCTCGAGTAACTGCCCTGCTGATGACTATGCACGGATGGCGGTGCACTCGCGGAGGACTGAGCATATGACCGGGATGGCCCTGATGACCCCCTCCCTGGAAGTGATCTCCCTGAACGACCCATTGACCGGGCCCTGCTGCTACTTTCTCTTTCTGCACGAATCTTCAATTTCCTGGCCTCTGTGGCCTGAGCAAACCCCACAATCCTCCCATAGTTCATGTCTGAGTGCAAAGCTGCTGTGGCGGCCTCATTCACCACCAAAGGGCTAAGGCCCTGAACAAACCGTCGAACCCGGGCATCCATGGTCGACACTAAATGAGGAGCGTACTTGGACAACCTTACGAACTCCATGTGATACTCCCAAACACTCATACTGCCCTGTTTGAGAACCTCGAACTCAGTGGCATGGGTTTCCATTGCCTCAGCGGGTAAGAAGTGGTCCATAAATGCATCCACGAACTCCTCCCATCTGGCCGGAGGGCTCCCTTCCTCACGGGAATCCTCCCACATTTCGAACCATGAACGTGCCGCTCCCTTCAGCCTGTAAGAGGCCAACTCTACCCCCTCTATATTTGTAGCCTTCATCACTATGAGGGTCTTGTATATCTCATCAAGGAATTCTTGTGGGTCAGCCTCTGGATCGGTACCTAAAAATTCTAGAGGGGCCAATCGCAAGAACTGGTGGATTCTGGAGCCAAAGGAATCTCCCTGTCCGCTGGAGGATGCAGGGGCATCATGGGATTTCTGGGCCTGGGCGGCCACTAACTGTGTTAACATATGGATGGCTCCCCTAAGTTCTTCATTAGAGATACCAGAGCCCGAAGCGGGAACTGTATCTGAGTCAGGAACACCGGCAGGAGGAATGGTGGCATCCTCTTCCGCGGCTGGAATAGGGACACTTGGGTTTTGAACAGATGGGCCAGGCAAATTCGGGACTGGTGGGTCATTCTCTCCCACGGCATCGGGTACATGATTAACAGCTGCTCTTGGGTCGGCATTGGCTCTAAGGCCGAGTCTAGCCTTCTTCTTAGGTGCCATATTCTGAAAATTTGGGAACAAGGCGCGAATTAGACACAGATATTTCCACATTGCACTTTATCGCACGATATAGATTAACAAAGAAGTAGGTAAATTCCTAAATACCCGTGTAGCCCCCTACTTATATGATGTGGTCGACAACACACCTATAAGAAGGGCACTACTAGACACGGCTCCGAGACATCCTAGGACACTTTAAAAACCATAGGCTCTGATACCAAGTTTGTCACGCCCCAAATCGGGGAACATGACCGGCACCTGACCGGGTTGCCCCAATCAAGCGGACCTGGGTGCCTTTCATTCCCACGCATTACCCCTGTATTGATTGTTTCCCATTAACCAACTATCTTACTAACCATGAATGATTTCACATTAAACAAATAAAACCATACGAGTGATTCATTAACAAGTTTGCAGTTTTTACAACGCCCGACATAACATAATATATACATAAGACTGGAGTCCCACAGTAGCCTCTAGGATACAAAATGGGAAATACAATACTTGCCAGTAACAAGGCTCCGGCTATACCTTACAAAACCAAAATGAAATCTAAACAAAAGTGGCATGAACCACACAGGGCCCCAAGGAAGAAAAGGGGCTCACCAAAACGGGCAATGCAAGGAGAAGGATACTACTGCCGATGAGCTGAAGTGCCTGCTACTCTGATCCACCTACAATCATAACACGAATGTAGCGTCCCCGGCAAAAGGGACGTCAGTACACTTGAATTGTACTGGTATGTATGGACTAACTTTGTCCCAAGTAAACTCAAGCCATTAAATTACATTAAAACTAATCAAGCCAGCCAACCATGTTTTCCACCTTTTTCTCATTTCAGATAAGCCTCAACATAAGCACATTCAAGGTCAACAAATAGAACAACAACCAATTAACAACATAAATTGCAAGTAGTCAAACATAGGGGCAATCAGTGCCTCCCCAGGTTGCAAACTCTCCTGCTGTCTCCTTTCACAATTTCACATCATTGATTTTTGTATCAATTTTCAATAGCGATTTCGATCGCTTTCCATCCTTATTGCCCCCGACCACCCTTATTACCTCGGCCACCCTTATCACCCCAACCCACACCTTATTTCCTCACGTTGCGGCGCGCAACACGACCCCGCCTTACAGTTTAAAACACAACAATTTCAAACAGCAGATAAGGTACTACACACAATTTCAACAAGTTCAAATAAGCAACTTGCACATTGGTTCATGTTCTCAATTTCTTCTCAAGCCAATATCAAAACCAAGTTACAAGTATTCCAAAATCGAAAATGCCCACATAATCATGTTCAACAATTTACCACAATTAAGGTGTTTCAAATTCCTTCCACAATAAGCCAAATATGCCATCACAATGGTTGTTCCCAATTCTTTACCGATCTCGATTACCTTTTTATCTTTCAATTCATATTTCATACCACACCACACGTAGTTCAACATCAATCGAATGCTCAACAAGGAAATCAAAGAATTACGTAAAATTTCTCAATTTGACACATGCCAAAACAATTCGCACACATTTGGGCGATTTTACAAGAATCAAAATTAGCCATACATACCTGGTGGTGAGTTTTCTTCCGTTAACTTCCTACTTTATGCTTACCCAAGCTATCTTACTCTTGCGAACCTTGTTCTTGAAGACTCTTACTTCTACTCACTTCTTTTTACTAGAAATCAAGTTCAATAATCATGCATGAGTGTGAAAATTCTATTTTCAAAAGCTATTATATGCAAACCTCTCTTTACCCAATTTAAAACTGAAAATCAAAGAAAATAGTTAGGGTTTTTACCTTGAAAAGATTGGGGAAGTTGAATCCTTGCCCTAGGATCCCTTGGAATTAAGTGGTTGGAACAATCCTTGAAGATGAAAGATTTCTCTCTCTAAAAACCCTCTCTTCTCTCTCTAATTTTGATAAGATGATATGATAAAATGAAGAGGAAGTGTGTTATATTAAAGAAGAGATCGGGTCAAAATGTTACAAAAATCTGGGCCGGGGTCAATTATGCGGTGCACTATGCGACCGCAGAATCAACATGCGGTCCGCAGAGTGACCGCAAAATGGCCTCAAAATTACGCAGATTCTGTTACAGAATGCGGCCAGAATGCGGTCCGCATGCTTGATCTGCGGTCGCAAAGTGCACCGCAGATTTGACATGCGATCGCATATCGACCGCACTTCAACACGATTTTGGGAAAACTCTCTAGAATGATTTGCGGCAAGAATGCGGTCCGCATGTCAGGTTTGCGATCGCATTCTTGACCGCATATTGGACACTTTTCGGAAAAATTAATTCTCTACATTTTTTAAACTTAAATCACTACCAAGGGTCCGAACCGCGGCGAGCAAGCTCGCTGCGAAGAATTCTATGCATTCCTAACACATTATTCGTACCATGACACTATAGCTACTAGGTTTTATGCACAAATACTTTACGGGGGCCTTACAGCTAATGTGCTCAACTAAGTAGTGGTAGCACGGGAAGGTGCATGATGTGTTAAACAAGTTATTTGAGACTACATCATTGTAGTTCTCAGCACGTTCGAGGATGAACGTATGTTTAAGTGGGGGAGATTGTAACGACCCGACCGGTCGTTTTGAGCCCCGACGCGTCATTCAGCAGATTGAGGCCATGAACAACTTCATCTCAGGTATATTGACTTGTGTGTATGGTCAAAATTAAAATTCAGGAAGTTTTGGAGTCAAATCTAAATGGAAATTCTCATTTTCAAAGCTTAAAGTTGAAAAAATGAACTAGGGTTGGAATTTTGAGTAAATGACCTCGGAATTGGGATCTAAAAGTTCCAGCATGCTCGTATGATGATTTTGAACTAGGTCATATGTCCGGATTTGGTTTTTGATAACCCGTGAGCATTTCGGCGTATATGGTGGAAGTTAGTATTTTAGAAAAATTTCATAAATTTGGGTTGGAAGGCATTTTAGAGTTATAGATGTCCATTTGTGATTTCGAGTCTGGGAATAGATCCGTATGGTGATTTTGGAGTTGGGAAAGCGATCGGAAGTGAATTCGGATGTCCAGAGGTCATTTTGAAGTCATTTGGCTAAATATAGGAATTTGAAGATTTATCAGAAAATTTGACCGACAGTAAAAATTTTGATATCGGGGTCAGAATGCGATTCTGAAAGTTGGTACAAGTCTGTAATGTCGAATGTAACTTGTGTGCAAATTTTGAGTCAATTCCGATCGATTTTGGTAGGAAAAGGGACAATTAATCGCTTTAAGGAAAGCTTAAGTTGGAAAAGTCAACCCAATGTTGACTTATGAGTTAGAGGGCTCGAAACTGAATTCTGATGATTCGGTTAGTTTCGGGGGATGATTTAAGACTTAGAAGCGCAATTGGAAGTAATTTTGGAGGTCCGGTGAAGAAGTTAGCCTATTTTGGCGAAGTTGGAATTTTGGCGGAATCCGATCGATGGGTGATATTTTTATCCGGGTGTCAGAATGGAATTCCGACAGTTGCAGTAGCTTAGTTAGGTGATTTTAGATATGTCTGCAAATTGTCAGGTCATTCGGACATCGTTTGGTCGGGTTTTTTGATCGAAAGTGTATTTCCGAAAGTTTTTGGAAACTTAGGCCTTGATTTGATGGAAATTGATGATTTTGATGTTATTTCTGCGATTTGATCACTCGAGCGAGTTCGTGTGATGTTTTAGAGTCAATGTGCATATTTGGTTTGGAGCCCCGAGGGCTCGGGAGTGTTTGGAGGTGTCTCGGAATAATTTTGGACTTAGAAAATGGGCAGAAATTGCAGAAAAGATCTGATGTGAATAAGTGCACATGAACAGTGCCCGTGAAACAGTGTCCATGAACAGTGCCCGTGAAACAGTGTCCGTGAACAGTAACCGTGAATAGTGCCGGACAGAATATATTTGAGGTCCGAAAATATATTGCCATTTTTGACGATTTGGAGCTCGGATAGGGCGATTTTTCGAGGGATTTTTGGAGAGAACAATGGGGTAAGTGTTCTTAACTCAATTTTGGTGGTATAACTCGAATCTATTGCAAGTTTTAGTGTTTAACTTGAGAATTTTTGTTGAAAAGGGTAGAAAACCCTCTTGGATAGAAATAGTGATTTATGGGGACAAACAAACTCCAATTTTTGTGAATTTGGTATGTACGGACACGTGGCGAGACGAGGATTCCGGAAATATAAGTTTCGAAATTTTTCAAGATGTGGGCCCGGGGCTCGGGTTTTGCCAATTTCGTGTTTTTGAGTATTTTTCGAGTTCTTTCGATTGGGTTATGTCCCATTGGCCTAATTTGATGTATTTCCGCTATATTTGATCAGATTCTATGCGTGCGGAGCTTGATTCTCTTGGCAAGGGCATCACAGATTAGTCGTTGAGCCGTATTGAGGTGAGTAATAGATGTGGGTGATGACCAGCGGGTTAGAAACCCCGGTATACCACTTTGTGACGCTGTATAGCGGCGAGACACGTACTTTCTTGTGAGTGCGGGGTCGATTGTGATTTGGGGACTATGGCTTAGTCCGACCTGTTGATACTGTATTATGACATTGGCTATTCTTGAGCCGCTGAACCTCCTTCTCGGACGGTTGCATATTATATAGTGATATTGGCTACTTTTGAGCCGTTGAACCTCCTTCTTGGATGGTTGAGTATACTTATGGGCTGTGAGCCAGTTATTGGGATCCTGCGAGGATTCTTAGCATTGTGTTGTGATATTGACATGCTAGTTTTACTACCAGTCCGAAGCTATTACTGTTATTATGATTTTCCAATCTCTGGAACTTTGACATACTGTTTTCAACTAAAAATGATAAAAGAGTTTTCAAAACTACTTTTGAGCCTGCGAGGCTGCATTTGCATATTAGCTGACTGGTAGTGGATCGGGCTGCACGTCGCAGCGTATATTCATGATATTATGCTTGGGCTGTAGGAGCCCCTCCGGAGTCTGAACCCCCACAGTGAGCACGGGTACCCAAATTGGATCGGGCTACGCGCTGTAGCGGTCATTTCATGCATTGCATTGCATTTAGCTACATCTGCTAGCTATTATATTGTGTTGTTGATACTTGTTGGTACATCTTTGATGATATTGAACTGTTGCAGGGTATTGATTACAGCTTTACATAGTGCTTTATTGTGGATTTCTTATCTAATGCTGTCTTACCCATGTTTATTACCACTGAGTCTGGCAGTACTCATTTTACTCCCTGTACCTTGTGTGCAGATCCAGGTACCTCTCCACAGACCTGATCCGGTAGCCGCTCAGAGGCATTGTGCGGAATAGTCGAGGTAGCTGCAGCGTCCGCAGGACCTGACTCCCTTTCTAGTTGTCTTTTCATTTCATGTTATCATTTCTTTCCGCACTGAGTTTTGGTTGTAAACCTTATTACACTTATGTCCTTTAGAGGCTCCTGACTCTTGACCCTTCGGTCTATGGGAGTTGGCATGTGTTGGGACTTGGTTCCCCTATTCGATATATATATATTTCTCTGTTGCTTTATAATTTGATATGCTTAAATGGGATAAGGTGAGCTCCTAGCTCCGTTATGGTTATTGATTGGTCAGGCTGGCCTAGCAGTGTGCTGGGCGCCATCACGACCGGATTTGGGGTCGTGACAGGATCACTACCTGTCAACTTCAAAATTAGTTTAGATCTTCTATATGTGTGTTCATTAGCCTTGTAAAGCATATTTGTATAACTAGAATCGCTGCATGTTTCGATTTGAATCATGAGTTGTGAAATCGGGCCAACCTCTTAGTTAGCATGTAAATCTGTTTAACTTTGGTACTATGTTTGAATTACTGTCACAAGTTTGTAGTAACTAAAATTTTAAATAGAGTTAGAGTTAGCTTCATAATAAGTATGTTTTACAAGTTTGTAGTAATAGTGGTTTGTAGTAAAACTTTAGTGTTAGGACAAATTTTATTCACCTATCGAACAAGTTTCTAGTAACAGTGGTTGGCTTCAAAAATAAAACCTTAGAGTTAGCTTTACAATTCGTTAGTTAGTATCAATTGTCCTAATTTTACAAGTCACGTGCAAATGAATTCTCGATTTAGTTCGGTATTAGAGTTCGAGATGTATTAAAATCAGGATGTATACACTCATGTCTCGTTAAGAGCTTTTAGTTGAACCAGATGCAATCCCGTTTATTTAGTTGCGAACTTTATTCTTTAAAAAAATGAAAAAGCTCTACGCATTAACGCTTTGCGTAAGCCAATCAAAAAAATATATATATATATTTTAGATAGGTATTTACACGGACTAAATATTATCAGGATCGATGTTTTCGTTCCTGGCGTAGATGATCAAGTTTTCTCACTAGTTTTCTTAATTCTTTTTTTTTAGTCAATCTTCGGCCCTAAGTCAGCAAGTCACGGAATAAGATATCGTTTTGTAAATGTTTAAATTAGAAATGACAAAACTATGCATCTTTAGATTAATTGAATTTTGTTTAGTCTAGAAATCATTTTAATCGGCATAGTTTCAAAGTAATCCGGATACATTTTTATTTTACCTATTTGTCAAAAGTCTGAGTCTATGTTGTAATCAGTTTTTCTTTTTGGTACGGTTTCAAATTAATAGAGCGGTTTAAAGTTTAATTAGAGCATATAATTTATAAGCATGTATAAAATCAGGTATTTTTAGCCATTTATAATAATTGAAGCGATCGTGCTAGAACCACGGGATCCGGCGGTGCCTAACACCTTCCCTCGGGTCAACAGAATTCCTTACTTAGAATTTCTGGTTCGCAGACTTCATTTAGAAAGTCGAAAATTTCCTCGATTCGGGATTTAAATAAATCGGTGACTTGGGACACCTTAATTTATTCCAAGTGGCGACTCTGAAATAAATAGAATAATCCCGTTTCGAATATTGTCACTTAAATTGGAAAAACTCCCTTACGCATCTACCCTTCGGGATAGGGCGCGCCAAAAGGAGGTGTGACACTCGCATATTTCTTACATCAAGTGACTATTCAGATTTACAGCATTGTCTCTGATGATAGTTGCAGGTATACTGAAACGACATATAAGATTTGAGTGTACAAAATCCACCACGGCTTTATCGGTGACTGATTTGAGAGTGACAGCTTCGACCATTTTGTGAAGTAATCGATAGCGACCAGTATGAATTGGTGCCCATTCGAAGCTTTTGGCTCAATCGGGCCAATGACATCCATTACCCAAGCGACAAATGGCCACGGCGCTGACATGTGATTTAGCTCAATTGGAGGTTCATGAATCAGATCTCCATGTACCTGACATTGATGGCATTTCCGGACAAAACTGAAACAATCTTTCTCCATGGTTATCCAATAATACCCAGCTCGAAGGATTTTCTTGGCTAGGACATACCCATTCATATGAGGCCCGCACACTCCTGCGTGTACCTCATGCATGATTCTTCCTGCTTCTTCAACATCAACACATCTTAAGAGGTTAAGATCCGGGGTTCTTTTATACAAGACCTCGCCTCTCAAAAAGAAACCACCTACATGTCGCCTAATGGTCCTCTTTTGATCTCCAGTAGCATGATTAGGGTATTCTTGTGTTTTCAAGAATATCCTAATATCGTAGTACCATGGCTTGATGTTTGGTCCTTCTTTAATTGCATTGCAATAACCATGTCTTTCCCTGATTTGGATTTTCAAAGGATGGACGTAGGCGTTGCCTGGATAAGGTAGCATTAAAGCTAGAGTGGCAAGTGCGTCAGCTAGTTCATCCTGACATCGTGGGATATACCTAAACTCTATCGATGCAAATCGCTTGCCAAGAATATTCACATGTTGTCGATAAGTGAGGAGCTTAATGTCCCGAGTTTCCCATTCACCTTGAGATTGTTTGATAATCAGATCTGAATTTCCCATGATCAACAAATCTTCAATGCCTTGATTAATTGCCATGTTCATACCCATGATGAAAGCTTCATACTCAGCCGTATTGTTCGTGCAAAAGAAACGGAGCCTAGCCGTAGCTGGGTAATGCTGACCGGCGGGAGAGATCAAAATTGCCCTAATCCCTACACCTTTAGCGTTTACCGCCCCATCGAAGAACATTTTCCAAGCATGACTGTCCTCCAAAACAACTTTTGTCGTGTTTACCTTTTCATTAGGAAAGTAGGTATTCAATGGTTGATACTCTTCATCGATCGGGTATTCGGCCAAGTGATCTGCCCACGCTTGGGCCTTCATTGTTGTGCGAGTGACATAGACTATGTCAAACTCAGTGAGCAGGATTTTCCATTTTGCCAATCTTCCGGCGGGCAACAGTTTCTGGAATATGTACTTCAAAGGATCCAATCGGGTAATGAGGTGAGTCGTATGAGCTTGGAGGTATTGTCTCAATTTCTGAGCGGCCCATGTTAGAGCACAACACGTTCTTTCCAGCAAAGTGTACTTGACCTCATAACTAGTGAACTTCTTGCTCAGATAGTAGATTGCCTGCTCCTTCTTCCCTGTCACGTCACGCTGTCCGAGGACATATCCAAAAGAGTTCTCCAAGACTGTTAAATACAAGAAAAGAGGTCTCCCTAGCTCTGGCGGGACTAAGACTGGAGGGCTCGACAAATATTCTTTGATTTTGTCGAAAGCTTCTTGACATTCAGTGGTCCACTTGATTGCAGCGTCTTTCTTCAACAATTTGAATATGGGCTCACATGTTGAAGTCAGTTGGGCGATGAAACTACTGATGTAGTTTAGTCGGCCCAGAAGACTCATTACGTCTTTCTTTGTTCTTGGAGGAGGTAAGTCCCGGATGGATTTTATCTTTGTGGGATCCAATTCAATACCTCTTCTACTGACTATGAAACCCAAGAGTTTACCCGATGGGACTCCGAAAGCGCATTTGGCCGGATTCAACTTCAAGTCGTATTTTCGCAACCTTTTGAAGAATTTTCTCAAGTCTCGTACGTGATTGCCCTGAGTTCTGGATTTGATGATCACATCGTCCACATACACCTCTATTTCCTAATGCATCATGTCATGTAAAATTGTAGTCATAGCTCTCATGTATGTTGCTCCGGCATTTTTCAAACCGAATGGCATAAATCGGTAGCAGTAAGTGCCCCAAGGTGTGGTAAAAGCAGTCTTCTCGGCGTCCTCTTCATCCATCAACACTTAATGATATCCCGCATAACAATCCACAAATGATTGTATCTCATGTTTGGCACAGTTACCAATGAGGATGTGGATGTTCGGTAAAGGAAAGTTATCTTTAGGACTTGTTTTATTCATAACTCGGTAATCCACGCATACTCGAGTTTTTCCATCCTTCTTTGGCACAGGCACAACATTAGCCAACCATGTGGTATATTGTACCACTCGAATTACCCCTGTTTTTAACTGCTTAGTGATTTCTTCTTTGATTTTATCACTGATGTCAGTTTTGAACTTCCTTTTCTTTTGTTGCACTGGGCGACAGTCAGGGTAGATTGGCAACTTGTTCACCACTAGATCGGCTCCTAATCCTGGCATGTCATTGTAAGACCAAGCAAACACATCTTTAAACTCAAACAAGAGGTGGACTATTGCATCTCGAGTTTTCTCATCTGTATGGATGCTTATCTTGGTCTCTCGGATCTCTTCAGTGGTTCCCAAATTAACCGGTTCAGTATCATTCAAGTTTGGCTTAGGTTTATTCTCAAAATGTTCCAATTCTCGATTTATTTCCCTAAAAGCCTCTTCTTCATCTTATTCCGATTTTTGGTTAATTATTTCCAGATTAGGTGGAGTGTTTAGATTTGAGAATGAAGTCCGCAAGCATGTCATGTTATTTAAAGACGCATTATTAGAACTGAAAAGAAAGAATGAATAACAAAAAATTAGAAAGAGTGCAAAATGATGAAATATTTATTTCATTTTCTTGGAATTTTCTGAAGATAAACAAAGTTACATTTGGAAGACTGAAAATACAAGAAAACAAAGAAAATATCCAAGTTACGTCCTGAAGTAACTTGTGATGAAGGAAAAGTGATAGGACAAATTTACCAGAACTCCCGCCTGACTGGGAATGGTGTGGCTATCCAATTTTGCAATTTGGCTTATGCGCCCACATACAGCACCTCAGCGGTGCTTGTACCTTCTCCCAATTGAACCATGTTAACATCGTAAAGCATTTGTCTCATAGACCCATAGATGTCTTCGATTTCCTCTGATGTGAAGACCTCATCTTCTTCTTCTTCACTCTATCTTGGTCGAACAAAAGTTTGGTACAAATGTGGCAACGGTTGTGGTAGAACCCATCCTTTTTCCTTTCTTTTATTGGCCCATTTCTCATCTTTAGGGGTAGGGCGAACGCCTACTCCAAAGAACTTTTTAGCTGTGGGCAAAGTTATCAGCTTTGATACTCCTTGCAAGGACTTTCCCAAACCTTTTCCTGGCTGGAAGCCGTGTTTGATCATTTCTTTTGCCACCATGATGGATGCATTAGACAAAAAAGATTGGGGGCAAGGGTTCTCTTCTTCGTGTTGGTCTGCCAATACAACCTCGAAAGCTTGATAAACGATGTGCTCGCTTCCTTCTTCCGCTTCTAAGCATGGGATGGATGGATCCCGATAGATCGATTTCTAGTCCTCCCCATGGACCACGATTTCTTGTCCCTTGTGTTCAAACTTTAGCATCTGATGGAGGGTAGAGGGTACAGCCCCAGCTGCATGAATCCATGGCCTTCCCAGAAGAAAGTTGTAAGAAGTGTCCATATCCAGAACTTGAAATGTCACTTCGAAATCTACCGGGCCGATGGTCATAATCAAATCAATCTCCCCGATCGTGTCCTTTTTCACACCATCGAAGGCTCGCACGCATACATTGTTGGGCCGAATTCATTCAGCTCCAATTCCTATGCGGTTCAGAGTGGAAAGCGGACATATGTCTACTCCTATGCCTCCATCCACCATGACCCTCTTCATGTAGTAGCCTTCACATTTGACAGTCAAATGCAAATCTTTGTTGTGGGCCGCCCCTTCCAAAGGCAAATCAGTCTTACTGAAAGAAATCTGATTGACTGCGAAGAACCTTTCCGCCATTCTTTCAAGTTTTTCAGACGAAATCTCAACAGGCATATATGCCTCATTCAAGGTTTTTAGCAAAACCTTCTGATGCTCAGCAGACTTCATTAACAGGGACAACATGGATACCTGCTCTGGGTATTTGCGCAGTTGGTCTATTACCTCATAGTCAGGAATCTGCATCTTCTGAAAAGAGACCTCTGCTTCTTCAGCGCTTACAGGTTTTTTGGATGGGAAATGCCTTTGTGTGGCATTATTTATCTCCTGCGTGTTCAAATATTTTTGCCCCGAGATGCTCCCAGATGATTCTCCTGCAACCTTTTTTCCTTTGCATGTAACGAGTGTCCGTTGATAGCTCCAAGGTACAGCGGATGGATCTGTCATGGGTTTCTATTGCACACGTACAATAACCATGGGTTCATCTGGCTGTAGTGGTTTAATTGGCTTTCCGGCCACATAGGTTCCCTTCGGTACATACATCGTTGTTTCCCTCTTCAAACGAAACCTTTTGGGGGCACCTATTTACAAGGGTCTTTCCACTCGGCCTCGCGGGAGGTAAAGAACTCCATTCTTTTGAGACGATGCCTTCATTTCGATTTTCTTTTCAAATCCAGTCTTGGCAACTTCAATCTTTTTCCCCATATTCTCTTGTTTTGGGGTAACATCAGGCCGCTTCTCCACATCGACGATGGCAATTATCGCTTTCAAAGCCGGGTTAAACTCCTTATCTTTACAAATCATCCCAATTACTGACCCGTTGTTGTGGGCTGGAAATGGGTTACTTGTCACATTTGGGACATCTTCATCTGCAAAAACTATCCTTCCTCGATTGATTAGCTCTTGCACCGCCTTCTTTAGGGTCCAACAATTGTCGGTGTTATGCCCCTCAACCCCCTAATGGTAGGCACAGTATATTCCTCGTTAGTAGGCAGTAGAGTCCGGATTCTGCCTGTTCTGTGGAACGGGCTGCAATAGGTTCTCTTGCCTGAGTTTGGGAAAGAGAGTGGAATATGGTTCCCCAATCGTTGTAAAGTTCGACTTGGGTGGCTCACGATGGCGGGTGTTATCTAGTTGGGGGTTGTATTGGTTTAGGTAGGGAGGTTGGTTTCTTTGGAATGGAGGTGGATTTCTGTTGGCTAGTGGCTGCGGCCGTACAAAAGGTTGAGCATTCATGACCCCGTAGGGTGGAGGTGGAGGAGCATAGGTCATACCGTGGTGTGAATAGTAATGTTGGGGGCCCTTTCAGAGAATACCTGCCTTGGGGCTCGGTATCTTCTATCTTCTACTGCCGGCATGATAGTTTCTTCTTTCTTTTTGCCCCTGGGCATCCCTCCAGACCCGCCTTGGATGGCTTGGGAGGTTGCTCGAATGGCAACTTGACTCAAAATTCTACCAGTTTTTAAGCCATTCTCCACCATCTCTCAAATCTTGATTGCTTCGGCGAAAGGTTTTCCCATCGCTGACATCATGTTTTGAAAATAGTCCAGCTCCTGAGCCTGGAGGAAGGTCGTGACCATTTCGATTTCATCCATGGGGGGTTTCACCCTAGATGCTTGTTCACGCCACTTGATGGCATATTCCCTGAAGCTCTCTGAGGGCTTCTTCTTCAAATTCGATAAAGAGTTCCTATCCGGTGCAATGTCGATGTTGTACTGGAATTGTTTAACAAAATCTCTGGCCAAATCGTCCCAAAAGTGCCAACGAGATATGTCTTGGTCCATGTACCATTCTGAGGCTATCCTAACCAGACTCACTCTGAAATATGCCATTAGCAACTCTTCCTTGCCACCGGCACCTCGCAACTGATTGCAATACTTCTTGAGGTGAGCAATAGGATCGCCATGCCTATCATATTTTTCAAACTTCGGCATTTTAAATCCTGATGGCAAATGGACATGTGGGAACATGCACAAATCGGCGTAAGAAACAGTTTTCTGCCCGCTCAGACCTTGTATGTTTTTCAGACTCTGCTCCAAGCTTCTCATTCTTTTGCCATTTCTTCCTGCTCGGGAGCTTTTGGATTTTGGCTTGGTATGAACTCATATTGAGGTGGCTGGGATAGATATTGGTGGCAACCTAGGTAGGATCTCGTGCAAGGGGTGGTGCCGGGAATGTAAAGGATGAGGAATCAAAGAAATGAGTATATGTGGCGGGATGCGCCGTGATTGAAACTGGCAAACCAATTGATGTTCTTGTGGATGTATCCAATGTTGTCACCTGAGGATAGGAAGTAGAGGGTGATTCGGAGAGGGTTGTGACATTAGAATACCCAAATAGAGTATGTGGGTAATTGGTGGGGGTATTAGAAATCCCACTTGATCTGAGGAGTAGTTCGGGGAACCCAGTGATCAGACTTGGGTGTTCTTTCCCGTTATTCCAATCATCTAACATCTCCAGCATCCGACATCGCAAAATTCTATTTTCCTCTGCAACTGCTAACTCAGTAGCTGGAATGGCTGATATAGAGCTTTCTTTCGAAACGGGAACGGTTGGTAGAGGGATTTCTGAAGACATGTTGGCGCTTCTTTTTTACCTCGTGAAATAAGAATGGGTACTTTTGGGCTGCTGAACTCTTCTTATGGACCTCGTGAAGTATGAATGTGAGGCCAGATTACCACAAAATCAACCACTCTTTTCTAAAACCTGGAGTTTGGCAAACAAACCATTAGTCTGAAACAAAATAACAGATAAGTAATCTCTTGTTAGGTGTGATGCACTTATACAGTTGATTGTGTTGCTACATGTATTCGATTGCGATGCGTCATTTCGGTTTGTACTCTTCCTTTGCTTTCATCTTCTTCCTCTTTTTATCAATTTTCTTTCCTTTTATACCTCCCCCTTTTTTGTTTTTCTTTTCTTTTAGTGATGGTCGAATCTTATGTAGATTGCCTACGTATCATGTCCCTGCACGAATCAGACCGGGCGTAGTTCGGAAACAAGAAACAAAAGATACGAATGAAATATTGTTTGAATTTTATTTCACAAATTTCAACTTGAAACACTTTGAAAAAAGACGACAATGGAAGAAAACTTTAAAAGGAAAAACAGACTCTAAAATGAAAAAATAACAGACTCTTCTAAGCATGTTCCAACACTTTGAATCTTTGCGTTCGTGAGGCGTTGTTTGGCCTTGCTGCGGTTCTCGGTGTGAGATCCCTCTGTAGACTCCTCAACTCTGCCATGACTTGGTGACACATTCCATGATTGAAGAGAAGAGGGTAGGCGGGGGTACTTGTTCGCAGGTCAGGCATCTTATAGTGATATAGTGCCCGATTTCATTGATCCTGGCCCTGATCATATCTTTTTCTCTGAGCAGCTGCCCTATGTGTCGGTTCTTTGCCCCCAATACTTGAGCGTTATCGGAGACTTGATCCAAACGCCTATCTATTTGTCTTTCCATCCGCGCCATTAAGTCATGGCAACAGTCTCTATCTGCTTTGGCATCCCGGGCTTGCCTGAGAATTTGCTCTCTAAAAGCGGCATTTGCTTCTCTTAAATCAACGATGATCGCCCCATAATCTTTCTCTATCTGTTGTATACATAGTGCTTCTTGGTGGGCTGCTCTTCTCCATTTTGTCCGGATTGCAACTAAAGCCGCTTCTGCCTTTTCCAAGTCTTCCTGGTGCTCAAAGGCTTTCCTTTCCAAGTCGTTTATAAGCATCTCATCATTCCAACTTCTTCTCGACCTTTCTGCGGTCAATTGCATCTCCTGAATTTGAGTTCGGAGTGTTTCTCTTTCTTGCTCCCAGCCGGCCCTTTCCTTATCGAAATCAGCCTATTGTTTGTCCATGGCAGCTTCCAGAATTTCCTTGTCCTCTTTTAAGGTGTTAATGCAAGATTGGAAATCTTGCGCCGTTTCACGTCTAGCCTCCCTAACTCTGATTTCTATCTCTTTCTCCCAATCGACGACATATTTTACCGACCTTTCTGCTCTTTGCTCGAGTATTGATTGGTTGTGGAACCATTCAAGATATGCGAGGCTCACTTTTCCTCATTCTTGATCGGCAACCATTTCGTCGATTTCGGAGAGTCGACTACCGAACCACACCTTTTGTGCATAAGTCTCTCTTGGGAGCTCCTCCGTCGTGAATTCCCATGTAAATTATCACATATCTTCAATCGGGGGCCTTTTCTGTTCTCTACCCAACTGCCGCATGACACGTAGAGGGGCATATGGTTGGAAACCCTTGAAACCCTTTAGTATGTAGAATGGGCGATATGTTGACATGTGCATGATTTTAGCGGAAGGGAACCAATAATAATTCCAGGTGAGTCGGTCTGCTCTCAAAGAGTTGAGAAGTTCTTGCCAAGTCCTTAAGTCATTTGGAAGGTTACAACGGGCAGCTCTGTTCATATTACAACGAATGTAATTCAGCCAGTCCACGTTGAAGACTATCACAATTGGGTGATGATAGATATGCTCTAACAAACCACATTTGTAATAAAATGTTACAACCTTCAAAATAATCATGTCCTTCTTGACACCGAGTTAAGGCCCGAAAGATGTCTCCTAAGATCATAGGAAGAATAGTGTGTTCTTCGTTACTCTGTAAATATTAGACCACCGTAGCCAAACGGATTCTGATGCGTCCTCCACGTTCGGGGAAAACCATGGTTCCCAGAAAAGCGATCATGAAGGCGTAGATTCTTAGATCTCCCCATGCGTCATAATTCAACTGGTTAACAAATTCAGTATTTGAGAATTTCTCGAACCCTTTCTTATCACCAAATCTATTATAGAGATACTCCAGCGGCACCCAACCATTATCCAAACAACCCATTGGAACTCGTCGGAGACATAACTTCTTCAAGAAATTATTCACACCCACTTTCTTAGGAACAACAAGTCTCTTTTTGTGCAAATCTCTCCCAAGCCCTGTGAGTCCGCCCAGTTCTTCCAAAGTGGGCGTCATTTCGCAGTCTCGAAATCTGAAAACATTACATGTTGAGTCCCAAAAACTCACTAAAGCTCTTATCAGATTTTTGTCCGGTTTTATCATCATAATGTCCGGAAGAAACTTGAGGTGCTTGTGGACTTGATTTCTTACCCAAGCCGAAAAGCTAGCCCACCATTTACTGAGCTGATCCGGGGTTTTGTCCTGGACCATGAACATGGGTGGCATTTCATCTCTCGCCCTTTTCTGGCCGATTCATTGCGATGGAGTCATGCTGATCCTAGAAAAGACAAAATAAAACTTAAGATTTTTTCCAAAAAATTTTTTTATTTATAAAAAAAAATGAATCTTGTTAATATGGCCTTTCAGCACTTGAAGAAGATTTGAAGGCTGTATAACAGGATACCGGTGTGATGACTATGTTCCGTTTTTGCGGAATTAGTCCTTCGGCGCCCCTTTTGAAGCGTTTGGCTATTTTCGCAAAGTTTCCTAATTCTTGACTAAGGACAAACCTAAATAATTTTATTATTATTTTTATTTGTATTTTTATCTTTATTTTTTGAAGAAGCAGTATTAATTGAGCCCGATATGGGTTGCCTACATATCCCACGCTCGGTGAGAATCAAACTTGAGTAGTTCGAAAATAAAAGAACTAAATCATTTTAAGAAAAGAAAACAAACTATTTTTAACAGTATTTTTTTTAAACAAATCAGAGAAACTAACTTATTTTCATAAAATTAACACTTTATTGGGAACTTTTTTGCATTTTTCACAAATTATTTTCAAAGAACTAACTATTTTCCATAAAATTAACAAAATTCGTTTGGAGACTTTTTTCTTTTCCCTTTTTTTTTTCATTTTTTCAAAAGATTATTTTCTAAGAAAAACAGACTATTTTCATAAAATTATTTTGATTTTAGATCGTGACATTTTCCACTTTTTATCCTCTCTCTTTCTAATAACAAACCGGTCGGCATGTAAGATCGAAATAAATGCACAGACAAAGATGCATCAAGTTGGTCTTTTGTTTCAGGTACACCTGTCCTAGACAGGCCCAACCCCTGTGTTGAGCTTCCTAAGTCAAATATGCACATGATGCAAATAGACGTTCCTATCGGGGATCCGGCATAAGGTTTTGTTATTCTAAGTCATCATCCTGTTGGAAAAGGTGTCTAGACTGGCTTTAACTCGAGCGGACAACTCGAGCCGAGGAGTGTCAGTGCATCGGTAGCATGGTTTTCCGGATTAATTGACAATACTCCCCGCCTAAACATGTGTGACTACAAATCCTTCACCGGGTGCCAAGCACCACAGCTATCTTGAGAAAATACGGGCTATGTCTAGCAAATGCCCGATATTATATTTCAAAGAGACTCAGAAGAGGAAAATGGGTATCGGCAAAATTTATATACAATTCACAAAATATCAAAGTGATAAAAGCAACATTTAGCACATTAAATACAAACATATAAGAAAATCAGATAATAAATTTAAAACAGTTATTCGAAGCTCGAATTCTTAAATCCCGAACCAGCAGTTCTGGGTTTGTGTTCCCAGCAGAGTCGCCAGAGCTGTCACACCTCCTTTTGGCGCACATACACCGAGGGAGTAAGGGAACGGGCGAGAGAGTTTTTTTTCAATTTTAAGTGATAATATTCGAAACGGGATTATTTTTATTTATTTTAGAGTCGCCACTTGGAATAAATTATGATGTTCCAAGTCCCCAATTTATTCAAATCCTGAATCGAGGAAATTTCGACTTTTCAAATGAAGTCTGCGAACCAGAAATTCTAAGTAAGGAATTTTGTTGACCCGAGGGAAGGTGTTAGGCACCCCCGAATCCCGTGGTTCTAGCACGGTCGCTTCAACTATTATAAATGGCTAAAAATACTTGATTTTATACATGTTTATAAACTATGTGCTCTAATTAAACTTTAAACCGCTCTATTAATTTGAAGTCGTACCAAAAGAAAAACTAATTACAACATAGACTCGGACTTTTGACAAATAGGTAAATCAAAAAATGTATCCGGATTACTTACTTTGAAACTATGCCGATTAAAGTCGTTCTAAGACTAAGCCAAAAATCAATTTATTTAACTGTATATCGCTTAAGATTATTTCCAATTAAAGACCCGTACCAAATGATGTATTATTTCATAGCTTTTTTACTTAAGGCCGGAGATTGAACGAAAAGGTATAAACTAACAGAAAATTGATCAAAATATGTGAAATAGAAATAATTCACATTGGTCCATTATTAAAGTAAGATTGTTTACTTCAGATTTTTACTATCCTTAATCCGATGTTAATTGGCGAAACCAAAACTATGCGATTAAAATCGACCTAACATTGGCATCTAAAGCATGGGCTAACTTATCTTGTTTGCTTAATTACAAATAGATTTTAAAGAAGAATCAAGTAAAGAAAACTCGAAAATGATCCCAAACATCTTATGTTAATAGCTAACATTAATCAAACCAACACTTTAAATATGCTTGAACCACTTGACTTTAAACCAATTACCTACAAAATATCAAAAGGAATCCCAATCCGAATTGGCTAGTTTTAACTTACACAAGTACCGAACATATACTAACAAGAATAGAAACTAATTAAGCATAAATGAAAAACTAATGTCTATTTTAATCAATAGTCCCAAAATAAACCAAGTTTACAATGATAAACAATACAAGCCCGGCGGATTCAATTCATACATGCCGAGGCAAGAGCTAAGTAGACATACAAGACTATATGCATTTCTAATCCTTTAAACAAATAGCTACACAATATCTATTTTTGCTAACAGTATTTAGTTTGATAAATAGCTAAATAGGATCATTTATGTAATAGCTTAAAATAAAAGGATTCAAGGAATAGCTTTTCATTTCATTTCTGTTACAAGAGTGAACAAGTCCAAATGATGTGTACCTGGAAGTAAAATCGAGCAAAAAGGAGGAGTTAGCAACAGTATGTAGCAACAACCAACCAAAATCAAACTAACAGCAACAGCAGTAGCAAATCTCGGCCAAGAATTCAAGAGAACAACAGCAACCAAAGACAAACACCAATCCCAAAGATGGTTTGAAACCCAAAATAGAGAATCTAGAAAAAAACCAAGAAGGAGCACAACAGAACAAATTTCAGTGAAGAAACTAGATGTGTTTACGGACTGAAACCAACAAAACAGATTTGATTCCAACTAAAGAGACTACTGAATGTGCACTTATTTCTCAAAGCAGTCTAAGAGTTAGTATTGAAATCAATGTGAAATCAGTTTCCGAATGTGTATAGAATTTGTTTCTTTCAAGGGTGTAAAACTGTTCTTTTCTCCCAATAAATCTGTTTTGTTTCTGTATCTTAGAGAGTTCTAATGTCTATCTAAAAAACTGTTTTTCAATGTTGTGAATGTGTCTTTGTTCTCTGTTTTACAGTCCCCTTTATAGCCTTAAAGAATCAAAACAACAACCTATTTTAATTGTTTCAGATCTGTCCAGCCCATGTTATTCCCCTTTTTCCACTTTTCAGCTGTCCAAGCATGGCTTTATTGATTTAAAAATCCCTAAGTGTAAAGAGTATGTGGGATACCTGCTGTCCAGCAAGTTCCACTAGTCTTTCCATGTGCATTGCACTCGTTGAAACTTGGCTGTTAGTTTTCTTTCTAAAACCTATCAGAATTACAGCTATATCCACCTTAAAATCCTATTAGAATTATAGCTATATCAAACCCAAACTTCCTAAGCTTAAAATCAACAGAATTCGAAGCTTAATTCAGCAGGGAATTACAAATAGATCAAAGAGAATCTTAGTCAAGGCTCAAACCAACAAGGAATTCAAAGCTCAATATAATCAGTGATTCATTTGGTCTGACGAAATCAAAAGGGGATATGAAACTAACTAATTGACGATATTCGATTAAACGATTACGACATGTATAATCGATAGTCAAACAATCGACAAAACAGTGATTCAAACAAATCTCGGCCAAAGAGGAAAAATACCAAACTAATTATTCGACGACGCTAATCGAAGCGAATACGCATTCTACAACATACTCAATCAAATAAATAACACAAAAAAAATAAACGACCAAATAAAGGGTCTTTGAGTTCGGATGAGAAAAAGAGAAATTAATCAACAACAAAATGACAACAAAAAATGAAAACAACAACTGAAATTATACTGACCAAACAAGTAAAAGCCGAAAAAAAGAAAAGGAAATACCTTACGGAGAAATCGGAACTCGACCGACTTGGATTCAAATAGACTTAAACCTTTTGAGGCCAAACGGGCTGTAATCGAGTGTTCTCGAATGAGAACAAATCGACTACAACCTATTGGAACCTCAAAATCTTCCAAACCGCCATCAAACTTTCCTAGGTTTTTTTTATGTTCAAATTTGGGGTTCGAATGGCTAAGGCTCGAATATATGGAAATCGGCGGTAGTTTGGGAATGAGGGAGGTCGTGGGGTGCTATGGTGTAATTTTGGTGCAATTTGGGCTACTTTGAGTCACGGCCGGAAAATTCGATCCAATTTTCGTGACGTTTGGACGGGTTATGAAGGAGAAGACTGGTGGGGTTGAAACGAGGGAGAAGAGGAGATTTCAAGGTGTCAATTTGGGGTGGTTTGGTGGTTGTCCACCAGCGGAGACGATTTTTGGCCGGCGGAGTGCGGCAGCGGCGGCGTTATTTTCTCTGGAGAATGAGGGATGTAGATGAATTAGGGTTTTGGATTAATCTTGGGTATATTAAAATGCTGAATCATCCTGAGCCGTTGGATTATAATAATTCAATGGCTTTGATTGGCGTCGTTTTGGGTTAAATGGGGGCTGGGCGGACCGGGTTTTTTTGGCCGGATTTGGGTAGATCATTTGGGCCTGGTCTTGTTCCTCTCTCAATTGGCCCAATCCAGATTTTCACTCTTTATCTTTATTTCTTTCTTTTTCTTTATTTTTTTTCTTTTAATTTCTAATAAAAAAATTCTAAATGTACTACAAAATCAAATTAATTTATAAAAATACTAACTAACTTTTAATAATAATTATCACATATAATTAAATAACAATTAAAAATAAACTTTGGACATTAAATGCTAAAAACGCAAAAAATACACATTTTTTTTATTTTCCATTTTTTGTCAAATAAACCTGATTACTTCTAATCGTAAAATTAAATCCTAAAAATGCAAATGTCATATTTTGGTATTTTCTTAATTTGACAAATAAACATGCTCACATAAAAATGCAAATGATAATTGAGAAAATCACACAAAATTTACAAAAAATCACACACAGCACAAAACTATTTTATTTTTGGATTTTTGGGAGTAATTCTCATGCGGGGCAAAAATCACGTGCTCACAACGACCGCTTATCCCGTTTAGGACTAGAGTTGGGCGTGATCGCCATGTCATGCATTTGAAGCCTACACATTTTGTTTGTTCCATTTGTTAGTTATTTTTACTTAATAGGTATAGTTTGGATAAGATTTAAATGGTACTATCTTATTTAACGTGTCAAAATGAAATCTTAATCAATTTTGAGAGACATTTTATGTATTTGACCAATAATTTACAGTTTTTATGTTAAATATGAGTTTCAATGACGAAAAATAATATAACACATTTGGAGCAGGATCATAAGGGATAAAACAAAAGAATCAAGAAGCTATATCATTCAAATATGGATTATGGAAAAAATCTATCAACGTGAGTTTTAGAAGCAAAGCAAGGGAAAGTATCAATGAATAGAGATGAAAAAGGAAGAAGCAATGGAGACCCGGAAGAAGAATTAATCAACGATTTGATAGATGATTGACGGAAGCTATTATAGGAAGGTCTCAAATCGAAGGAAAACAAGATTGCGAAGCTCTACACTGGAGATCGTTGAAGCCTGAAATCAAGGGATCTAACGACACAGGCGGTGCACAACTAACCTCTGCTTGATAACACCCCTTACAGAATCCATATCAGGTTCTGGACGGACTGCCTCCACTGCATTAGGGTGCACGTTTTGGGGGTTTGGCTTAACGGAAAAGATCTTCCTAGTGGATGGCAGCCTATCAAGACTACAAGTCAAGGAATATCAACCAAAACTTGATTTATTCTTGGAAAGAATTATTTTATTGCTCCTTTCAAGGATCAACTCCCTTGATTTTGTAAACTCTCAAGGTTCACGTTAATCAAGAGTCAAGAAGGCCTCACAAAAAATATATACATTTGTTACTTGACTAATCACTTCCTTTATAAACCTTAAACCAGAAAATACATCTCTTCGTTTGAACCCAAATACCTTCTATTTGTTGCATTGCCCTTGGACAATATCTACCAACCCTTTGCATTTCATCTGATCCTCGCAGCATATTGATTGTTACTAACTTCAGCGCACATGTTGCTCTTTCCTGATTTAAACCACTAGACTTGGCCATGAGGTCTATAACCTTTGATTTTCATTTTTATTTTTATTTTTATTTGTTTTGTCACTGTCCACCATTTTCGTCCATCTTATCACATAATACATATTTGATCTGTTCAGCCAAACATTCTCTATCTATCTCATTCTCCATGAACTGATATGGACCAAACCTTTGTATTTTGTAGGGATCCATCCCAAAGCATGTTGATTATTACCAGCTCAGTGCCCTTGTTGTTCTTTCCTGACATATGCCACCTTGATGTACTAGCCAGATCTCATCTTGTGCAATTGAAAAGTTGATAGAAAATTTTGAAGTCATTTATCACTTGTTCTGACCAAATAGACTCACGAAGAGAAAATGAACAAGATAAAAGGAAACAGAGTAAAGGAAAAAGGAAAGAGATGATTCTTAAAAAGAAATACTATAAAGTAGAAACCTATCATACGTGGATACCAACTCTAATGGCCATGACATGCACATGTAGCCTATTCTGTCAAGTAATTCTAATGTTCAACTCTTGTGGTACCCTTAAATCGTGAAACTTTTATTTGATTCTCCGTCGTTAATCATCCTTTACAATCTCCGTCTGGTGATTTCCCATCTTATTCTCAATCCTTATTCGACTTGTACTGCCCGAAGGGTTTTCACTATCAAGCTTCTCTCATTTTGGTCTTTCTCTCAACTTACAATCGCCTCAAGGTGCCTGTGAGGGTTTTCCAGCAATAAGACCCTCATTTTTCATTTTCCTTATTTGGACCGTAGTGTTTCCCCTGATGTGATTCGCCTTTACTTGCTTGACTTCGCATTTATTGAAGATTGATCGAAGGGTCTTTCTTTGGAGCGTAATGTGGGCTTTTGGATAGGGTTAGAAAGAAATGGTATTAAGGCTTAAAATAATTCAACATGGGTTCAAAAGTACAACCTCCGGAACTATATTTATTTACAACAACCACAACTTTTACTCCAGTTTCTTACTTGGGAATCTTCTAATTTTTGTTTTACTATGACTGAGCCGTGAAGCTGCCTACGTATCCTTAAACAGAATCATGTCAAATGTAGTTCACCAATTCCTTGTTATAACTTTCCTTTTCACTTATTATTATTTTTTCTTTTTCTTTTTCTTTTTATTTCTCTTTTTTCTCTTTTGTTGTTTTGTTGTTTTCTTTTTATTTTCTCATCCTTATCTTTCATGCTTGTGTTTCTAATCTTTGCTGCTGATTTCGAAAGAGGGGTATGAAAGAAAGCAAATAAGGCTAAAAAGGGGTAACAAAGGATAAAGTTTTTAGATAGCAGAACAAAATGACTTCGTCATTCCAATATTCAAAACATGCCAAGTACAAACAACACAATTAAATAGACACTCATAACATCTTATGATTGTGCCAGACTTGATAACCATATCCACACATTTTTCTTTTCTATTTTTTTAATTTTACAGCGTTATTGGACAACACTCCAATTCTCATTATCCTGAACGTCCCTTGCCAATTTGGGCAAACTTGTTTTTTAATTGCCGCATGAAACATAAGTTTTCTTTATGTACTATTAGCCTCAATTTCACATGGTTCGGGCTTCAAATGATCTCAATCTGTTCTTGTTTCCCTTAAGTGCCCCTATCATCTTCTCAATTGCTTCATGATTGAACCTTTAAGATTAGGCCTATAAATATGTGCATTTCATGTCACTAGAGTCGACATAAAAAGAACTATAAAGAGGAGAGAACTAAGCAAAAGAAGTTTTGACTAGAAATAATAGAATAGAGAGAATTGCTTTAGACAGACGGGGAAAGAGTTTGTACAACAAAACAAGCAGAATAAACTGGGGTACAACCTTTAAAACAAACCTAGAAAACACTAATGAGATACTACAACCAAAGGAACTGGACAAAATGCAAAGATGGAGGGGTCTGATTTAAAAGACAATATCCAGCTTACAACCCTGAAATAACCTGGACAACAGAAGTGACAACAAAACCAGCCACCAAAACTCCTCTCTGGTTGACCAAGAAATGGAGTATCCTTCCAATTACCAAACTCAACATCTTAGCTATTGACTTATGCATTAACAATATTAGGACCTTCACAAGTCTTCATCCGATTAGTCTCAGCAAATTACTTTTAGGTTTCCCGTGCTTGTTCGTTCTTAAAATAAACCTCTAATAGCGCTGGAATGTTAGTACCACGTGGACCTCTGAGGCTCCTAGAAGAATTCTCACATTCCTTTTCAAAATAGACCATACCCACCATATGCATCTCATTATGCACAGGCGGCGAACTTTGGCTAGTGTTCGCATTATCTGGACTTTGCATGACAATGTTGCCTGCATCAATATGCTTTTGGATTGCATTCATTAGATTCCAACACTTCTCTATGTCATGCCCCGGGGAATCTAGGCAATATGCACACCGTTGAGAAAATTCAAACTTCTTTGGAACAGGGTTTGGAATTCTTATTTGGATCGGCTTCAACATGTCCAGTTTCCTTAGCCTTTATAGTAGGCTAGCATATGACTCTCCCAATAGAGTGTAGGTATTCTTTCGTAGCCTCTCATTCTCAAAGGCTTGTTTGGGCCGGAAACCTAATCCATGGGTTTTGCCGTAGGCTCGTGGGAATAGATAAGCATTTTGTGGAGCTGGATATTGGGAAAGTGATATATGATTTTGGGGGTTATGTGAAGAGATGTAGTGTTGGGGAGGATCATCTGGTTCACAATGACGTTCATGGGTGTGAGGGTGAGGCTTGAAGGGTCGATCAAGCGTCGGATCATCTTCTCTGTTTTTCTTTCTTCCACCCAATCTTACTTGGATGTTCTTATTGTCTTTCAGATAACTCATGATTTTGCCTGCCTTGATTCCTTCTTCTACCATCTCCCCCATTTTTATCATATCACTAAAAGGTCTACCTAAGGCTGAGATCAAATGACTGAAGTAGATGGGCTTCTTGGCTTGTAGGAAAAGCTCAACTATTTCTTTTTGAACAATCGGGGGATTGACACGGACAAACTACCTCTTCCATCTAAATCCAAATTCCCTAAAGTCTTCACCAGACCTTTTTCCCATTTTAGATAGGGAGGAGCGGTCTGGGGAAGTGTCTGATTTGTATTGAAAGCGTCGTACAAAATCTTGTGCCAAGTCACCCAATATATGCCACTTACCAACATCCTGATGAGTATACCATTCCAAAGTTACCCCGGTCAAGCTCTTACTGAAATAAGCTATCATCAAGCCATATTTCTCTCCAACAATTCTCATTTCCTTGCAATAGACCCTCAGGTGGGTTATCGGATCTTCACACCCATTACACAAGTTAAACTTTGAACCTTGCGGGCAAGCGAACGTCAGGTGACAAAGACAAATCTTTGCAAGACCTACTACCATGATCTCCTATTCCTTGCACGTTCCTAAAGGATAATCTATGTTCTTCAACCTCCTAGAACTTGGAGGAAATGATGGAGAATTAGGGTGATTGGGAGATGCCACAGTTTGGGTAAAGACTGCTGAGAAACCAGGTAGTGGCAGTAGTGGTGCCTTCCCAACCATCTAAACCTGATACATGTTTGTTATGTATTGTGTTAACATCCTCGCCTTATCCGCCAAACTAGTGTTCTATCCAACCAACTGCTTTTGCGCAACGGTGTTTACCAGCCCAATTTTGTTGTTACCTGCCATTACCTTTTGGATTTATGTTGTGGAGAGGAGTTACTTCGATAACCACAAACAAACCACCTGCCTGGAATGAAAGCCAAAGAACAAAATAAAGCCACCCCAGGAAGGCTTTTAACAGATAGGCAAACATACATTAGGGATGCTATGCACCTAAACAGTTAACCATTTCTATTATGCATTTGCTTGGGTGCTTGCATTATCTCAGCTTTTGTTCCATTTCCCTTTATTTGATCCCTCTTTATAAAAAAAATTAAATTTTTTATTTCGCATTCTTTTTCTTGCCTTTCTTCTGGTGGTTGTCGAATCTTATGAAGATTGCATACGTATCATGTCCACGCATGAATCAGACCGTGCATATTTCAGGCAGATAAGTGCCAAATGACTAATAAAAAAAGTTGAATTTTTCTTTTCAAATTTTCCCTAAGAGAAATATGTGTTAATTATGACACATTTTACTACAAGATTAAACGAACTCTAAAAGACTATATCATCAAAACGACAATACATCCAAAAAATAGACTAATAAACTGTGACTGACAAATTTTTGTTTATGTTTCTTTTTTTCCTTTTTTTTAAATCGTCATTATTTCTCAAAAATTTCATAAAATATCCGGTCTTGTCAATATGGCCTTTCAGCACTTTAAAGAAAATTTGAAGGTTGTGTTTGCTAACCGGCCAAATAATTTTGAGAAATGACCAAAGGTTGTTGTTCTTGCAAAAACGGCCTTGTAGCGTCTTTTTGGGGACATTAGCCTATTTTTGACAAGAATAACATTACCTTCACTTATGGCCAAACAATAATATTTATTTTCCGTAAAAAATCTCTCTTTTTTTTAAAATGATTTTTTTTCAGAATAGTTGAACCCGATATGGGTTTCCTACGTATCCCACATCTGGTGAGAATCAAACTTACGTAATTCGGGAAAATAAAACAAATGATTTTTGAAAACAAAAAAAAATATTTTTTCTTTTGTTTATTGCATTGGCAAATAAAACAAACTATTTTTGAAAACAAAAATATTTTTTCCTTTTTTTTATTTTCTCAAAAATTCAACAAAGTTTCGACACTATTTGGGCATTGGTATTTTCAAAACAGGTGATTAACTCTGTTAACCCTCTACATTGTTATTTCTTTATTTTCTTCAATTTCTTCCTTTTTCAATTTTTACAATATTCAAAAGTCGGTCAGCATGCAAGTCAAAAGTAAATAGATGCACAAGTAGCAAGTAAGATGTATCAGGGTGGTCTTTTTCATTTCAAGTACACTTGTCCTAGACAGACCCAACCCCTGTGTTGAGTCTGCAAGGTCGAATGCACGTGATGCAAAAAGTTCCTACTAGAGATTCGGTATGAGGCTTTGTTATTCTAAGTTAATATTTTATTGGATAAAGTATCTAGACTGGCTTACTCGAGCGGAGAACTCGAGCCAAGGAGGGTTATTGTACAGGTAGCATTGCATTCTAGCTTAACTGGTGGTGCTCCCCGTCTAAGACATGTGTGAATAAAATCCTTCACCGGATGCCAAGCACCTCAGCTATGTCAAAGAAAGCAGGCTATGTCAAGCAAATGCCTAATTTTAATTTCAAGAAGAGTCAGACATGTGCATGACAAGACAGTTTATATGCACAGTTAAAAAATTATCAAAGCGGTAAAAGCAACATTTAGCACATTAGGCCCATATATGTAAATAAAATCAGATAATGAATAAAGCCAACACAACAATTATTCTAAGCTCGAATTTCTAACCCTGAACCAGTGGTTCTGGGTTAATCTTCCCAGCAAAGTCACTAGAGTTGTTACACGTCCTTTTTCCTCTACACCCCGGAAGGGTATAATAAATAGGGAGTTTTTTCAATTAAAGGACAATCAAAATGGGATTTATTTATTTAAAGAATTCAGAGTCCCCACTTGGAAAATTTATGGTGTCCCAAGTCACCGGTGTAAAATCCCGTATCGAGGAAAAGTATTGACTCTATATTACAGTCAGCATACCAGAAATTCTAAGTAAGGAATTCTGTTAACCCGGGAAAAAATATTAGGCATTCCCGAGTTCTGTGGTTCTAGCAAGGTCGCTCAACTATCATATTCGGCTTCGTTATCTGATTTTAAACAATTATGAACCTATGTGCAAATTTTAGTTTTAACCGCCTTTATTCATCATTTTTAGAGAAAATTGCAAAGTTATTAAACATGCCTCGAACCAAGTTACATAAATGCACCCATCATTTTTGACTTATTTTAATATCGTCGAGATTTGGATTTGAATCACATAAATATGCATCCGAGTTTAAGAATGGATAGTTATTAAATAACTTGCCTAAAAGCAAACTAACACGTTGTTCACTTTGCAAGGGCCATGAAAATTCAATAAATGGCACGCCTCAACTCTAAGGATAAAATAAAATCAATTAAAACGTGGGCCATACAATTATCAATTTTTGTTTGGCATGACACACCTCAAGTTATCCTAAAATATTGAAACTAAATTGTATAGGACTGTAAAATCTTCTGCATTATTTGATAAGATTCGCTTTCAATGAAGGCATGCCGGTTAACATAAATTCTAGGGGATATTTTACTACGGTACCTAGAACTAACCGTCTTTAGCTTAAGGGCTACAGGCCTGACGATAGGCACAAACGCTCAGCAAAATCTTCATTCAGAGACAAGGAGTTTAAGACCATACGCGTGCAATGGACTTCCCTCAAAATGAGATAATCTCGATACGCAGGCCCAAAAAAAAAAAGAAAAGGCCCAGACGATAGTGAGCATCTGCTGTGGTTTTGAGAGCAGTAATTGAACCCCAGCAAATGCAAATATATATCCCAATTACCCCAAAAAAAACTGATTGAACTCATGCACGCAAGAACTTTGAATCAAAATCACAGACCTTCAAAAAAAAATTAAAACCTACAATTATAGTTACCACCCTTTAACATTTGCAAACATACGTTTAGACATGCCTAATTAAGCTAAGCTCTTTTTGTGAAGTCAATAGACTCAGTGTAAACTTGAGAGCCTATAACCAAATACCAGTAATGTCTTGAAAGCCCAAGCGTATTCAAGTTCAAAAATGTAACAGAAGCTCGGACTCGACATTTAGTCTAAACCGCATCAAATCTACTACTTTCGCCATGACTTGATCAAAAGAAAAAGTTGACCAAAAGCATTTTAAGATGTTTCCAACACTATTGCATGAGACTATTAACACACAGATATTGAAACTAAATAACTGATTAGGACCATCTAATACTCACATATGCCATAACAAAAAGTCTAAAATCCAAATGACGTCCATGTCTCTTTTGAATACAGAATAAGTGAATAACCATAGTAAATGTGTTACTCAAGACCTTTACAACATCTGGGGGAATCAACTAACGAGAATACAACCTAACATTGCTATATATTAATTAACTCGAATACACAGATTTGTCAGTTTGAAAGGGGCTAATTCATATCTAAATTTGAACAAACTCACTTGGAACTCAACCATTCTTATATATTAGAGAGTGAAGATGAATACCTTGCAAGAAAAACAACAGAAGGATGAAAAATTCAGCGGTGAGCAGCAATAATAATCAACAACAGCCCAGCCAATGGAACAGTAAGTCAAGTTCAAAACAGCCCAGATTCAAATTGAAAATCAAACCCCAAAACTAAAACTCAGAATCAAAAGAAAACCCAAACTTAACCATCTTGAAGCCCCAAATGGTTAAAATGATTTTCAGGGATTAAACAACAATAAGTTTGTGAGAAATGATCAGCGGAACAGCAATTTCAACATCAGTTTTATCAAAAATCAACCAAGAGAAATCTAACGGAACAGTACTTTTCCTTTATATTTCTAGGTTACTCTCTTATTCTTAGTGTATCCCCCTCAATATATATCAGTGTATCACTCACTCTTTGTTTCTCAAAATGTTTAAACTGTCTTCTCTCAATGTATAGCAGAATCTATATTCTCTCTATTTTTTCTGTGTATTTCGTTCTTATAAGTTCTCAATCCTCTTCATTCCCAGATTTTCAAGCCTTAGTGGATAGATAATCATTCTTAAATTGGTTCTTAAAACAGAAAGTAGTCTTCCACTATTAGTTGTCTTTTAACTTTTCAATCCCACTTAAAAAAGTCCCTCTTTTGTTCGTTAGTGTCCTACTTATTACTTAGTGGCCCCCTAATCCTATTATTGACAGATTCCCCTAAGGTTAAACTATCTGAATTAATTACCCCTGTTAATTACCCCTTACTATTATTAGCAGCCTTTAGTCATCCCTTTAATCCCCTGAACATAAATCAATTTGTATGGGCAGTCTATATTTTAATCCTGGCGTGCTTGACAAATAGTGTTGGCCTACCACTAACCCCAAACCATTTAATTATGTCAATTATCCCTTAACCTTCTCATTAATCATTAAACCTTCTTCTATTTAATCCAACAGAACAGCCTGGGTGAAATTTGACCCCAGGCAAATCACGTTCAGGTACCAACCAATTGGACTAACCCATGTTTGAACCTCAAATAGGTCATGGATCAATGACCCGCCTAGTTGGCCCATTTAAACTACTTAAACCACAAAAATGAACTAATATTCATGATATACATTTCGAAACCAAACCAAACAGTTCAATGACAACTAAAATGACAGCAATTTCGAGTAATTTCAACAAAATCTAACTGACTATGAAATTCAGACTAATATAATGAACAATTTATTTATCAATTTGAAGGAACAGGTTTCTAACATACACTTAAGGCAAAACCAAAACTGATGAAAACTGGACCAAATAAAAACTCCGAGAGAGAAGGGAGAAATAAAAATGAAAGGTAACAAATAATATTAATAATAAAGAAAAGAGAAAGCAATACCTCATAGGTTCAGACGGGACTCGAATCACGTTTTGACAGGTCTTTTCAATTTTTCTACCGGACTAGACCTTAAACTTGATTTTCAAGTGAGAAGCCAAGACTAAAGTCCAATCCGGTTAATGAATTCCATCCAGACCTTTTGTATTTTAAAGCTCGTGAACATAGGGTTCAGATTCGATTCCGAGCATTTTGAGGGGGATTCGGGGGAAGCTGGTAAGGGATTTGGGGTGAGGGTAGACCGGTTTGTATGGTATCAATTTGAGGTCCATCGGGTAAACTAGGGTTCGAACAACTTTCTTAAATTTAAGATTCGAGAAGCCTGGCCAAGATTTGTGAGAAATTGTTTGGATATTCGGAATCCGGAGGTTGAGGCAAGTCTAGGGTGTTATTTTGGCGATGATTGGAGGCTGACCGATGCCGTAGGCGATTTTCGGTGGTGGTGGTTTGTGGTGGTAATGAACTGGGTCTCTGAAGAGAGATGATGAGGTAGGGGGGTTCTGAGGAGGGGGTAAGGGCATTTGGCTGTATTAAACTAATGAATTAATTTGGGTCGTTGGATAATTTGATTCCAACGACTCATATTAGTTCATTAAACGAAACGAGATCGTTTTGGTTAAATAGAGACGGGTTGGACTAGGATGGATTTGGGCCGGGTAATAGGGGGTTTGGAAGGCTAATGGGATGCGTTTTAGTTTGGGCTTGAGGGTTTTGGCCAAAATCCGGGTCCTCTTTATTTCCCTTCTCTTTTTATTAATTTTTTCTTTTATTTTCTTCCTAGATTAATTTCAAAATTAAAACCAAAAATCCTAACTAAAATTATAAAACTAAAATTGACTTAAAAATACTAATCCACTTTAAATATTATTTATCGCAAGTAATTAAATACTTAAAATAAAAAATAATCACACAATTCGACATTAAACACTTTAAAAATGTAAAATACATTATTTTTTGATTTTTCATTTTTGTAAAATAAGTAATTTAGTACCTTACTCAAAAATTATAGAATTAAATCCTAAATGCAATTACATCATATTTTTGTAATTTTTATTAATTTAACAAATAAACATGCACACACAAATACAAACAACAACTAAACAAATATAGAAAAATTAATAAAATTGTATACAATAAAACAAATAATATTTATTTAGATTTGTGGGAGTAATTAATGTGAGCAAAAATTACGGTCTCACAATAGAGACGGTGTCACAGAGTAGACTAATAAACCTATCAATAGTCAACCAGAATCACAGAAGTTGTCAATTACTCATACGATTGCAACACGTCCAAATGAGTGGAAACGTGAACCAGAATATCCTCACTAGTTTATCATAGGAGATCTAAGTGAAGTAATAAAAACGAGGGAGCTCCCAAGAAAAAGGCAAATGTAGCACCCACCTCTTAAATCTGTAACGATCCGGCCAATCGTCTTAAGAATTAACGTCTCGATCCTCTATTAACTGCTTTTCCTAAGTTCTTTTCTGCTATTTTAGTTTTTGGGATGTCCGGTGTTGGGTTTTGGAGTATTTTGGGACACTTAGTCTTTGAATGAGAGCTTTAGTATGGTTCATAGTCAGAATATTGTGAAGATAACCTCAAAATGGAAATTTGTTGGTTCCATTAGCTCTATTAGGTGATTTAGCGGTTGGGAAAATGGTCAAAATGTATTTTGGAAGTACGGAGAAAATTTAGGCTTGAATGCCAAAGTTTGAATTTTTGATATTTCCGGTCCGATAGTGAGTTTTTTATCTGAGGTTCGGATTGGGATTCTGGAAGTTTTAGTAGCTCCATCATGTCATTTGAGACAAGTGTGCAAAATTTCAGGTCACTCGGACGTGTTTTGGTAAGGTTTTTTTATTAAAAGTGTATTTCGATGAAATTTGAAGTTCTTAGGTGTAAATACTTGATTTAATCGAGTTTCTAACATTGGTTTAGATGGTTTAAGGGTTGGAACAAGTTTGAATGAGGTTTTATATGTTATTTGTGCTTTTGGTTGTTGTCCCAGGGGCCTCAAGATGATTTCGGATAGTCGACGGGTGATTTTCTGAAGTTGGGAGGCATCAGTTTTTCTGCTTCTGGTATTATTTTCGCTTTTGCGGTTCCTAAGCCACGGAAGCGGACTTAGCATCGCAAAAGAAAGTTTCGGTATAATTTTAAGGATCCTCAAATGCGGGAAAAATCCCGCATAAGCGAACTCTCGTCTGCAACAAAAAAATTGCAGAAGCGGAATTTTGGATTTTCATCAGAACAGTAGAAGCGGCTTAAATCCCGTAGAAGCCGAACCGCATAAGCGGTTATCAGTCCGTAGAAGCAGATATTGGATTTTTAGTGAAAGTTGCGAAAGCGACTCATTTTTCGCATAAGCGAGACTGCAGAAGCGGTCCCTTGTCCGCAGAAGCGAAAATAACTGTTCAGAAATAGTGAAATCGAGGGTTTTATTTCAAAAGTTGGAAGATCAAATTTGAGCTCAGAAGAGGCCAATTTTGAGAGGGTTTTGAAGAGGAGATTATTCGGTAACTTTTCTTTAAGCCCTTCTAGTTATATTTCATCATTATATAGTTAAATCCGTCACTAAAATTCGAATTGAGGACCAAAATTTGGAAAAATTGGAAGAAACTTCTTAGACCAAATAATAGGATTTTGAGTGGGTATTTGACCTCTGATTTGGGATTTTTTTGTATGGTTAGACTCGTGAGAGTACATGCATTCTAAAAATGTAAAAATTATCCGATTTTGGGAGATTTTCCTAAGTGGCATTTTGGTCAATTTACTTAATTTCGCGCCTTTGGTTTGAATTAATTAGTATAATTGGGTGTTTGAGAGGTTATTTACAATGTGTTATTGCATTGAACAGAGTTGGGCCATTATGAGTTGGATACTCGTGGCAAAGGCATAGTATCTAGTTGATTTTGAGTCGGTTCGAGGTAAGTGGCCTGTATAACCTTTTGTGGGGGAAACACTTCCCCGTAGGACAAGATATTTATATTTGAAAGCCTCGTACATGAGGTGACGAGCACGTACTTGAGCTAATTTTGGGAATTCGGTTTTTACATGAAGTATTTAAATTGAGTTTTTCTTGCTTATCTGTTTAATTTCAATTGCAAGTTTATCTTATGCTTGTTTAGAAAAGCATGTTTATTTGACTTATTCGCTTAAGTGTTTAAACTGTCTTTGTTGTATTATGTGAAGCATGTTAGGCTAGGATTTTCTATTACTTGTTCTAAGTTGGGTTTTATCCTAATGTGTCGGGCTGTTATTGTGTGTTTTAATTTGGGACTACGGGACGTCATCCTAGGAGATCCCCTTGTACTTGTTATGTTTTGGACTGAGGTGCGGGATACTAAGAGATCCCCAGTTATTATTTTCTATTGTGAGTAGTATTTCTTATATTATTTTGCTTCTGCTTCCTATTACTACTTCCCTTATTTGTCTTATTCGGATTCTCAATGTAGACTTTGTGTACACTATTTTTTTCCCTTATCATATATTATGCTAATCTCAGTAGGGCCCTTACCTTCCTCGTCACTACCCAACTGAGGTTAGGCTTGGTACTTACTGAGTATCGCTGTGGTGTACTCATACCCGTTCAGCGCATGTTTTCTTCAAGTGTACATCTAGGTACCTCCACCCAGGCGTACTATCGTTGAGGCGAAGAGATCTAGTAGAGACTTTGAGGTATATCTGCCACGTCCACATACCAGGAGTCTCTATATTATTCTAGCTTTGGTAGTTAGTTTATCCTTCCTTTCAGTTGTTTAGACATTCTGGAGCTAGAGCAGCGTATTAAATTTCTATTAGCTTATGGTTCCCGTGAGTTTCTGAGTTTTGGGTGATATTGTAGACTTCCGCGTTTGAGTTTTATATGCCAAGTGGCACTTATATACAGTTTTCCTTCTATTTTTGCGTAGTTTAATTAATTGTTCCCGCAAGTTATGTTATTTCTGCATTGTTAGGCTTACATAGTCGTGGGGACTAGGTGCTATCACGACATGTTCATGCAGGACAAACTGCGGTCATGACAAGTTGGTATCAGAGCTCTAGGTTCATAGGAGTCATAGAACACAGGCTGGTTATTTAGGGTCTCGCTGATCGGTACAGAGACGTCTATAATTATCTACGAGAGGCTATGTAACTGTTTAGGAAAAATCTTCATTTCATTTGAATTCCTTTTCGTGCGATATTTTTGACATTAATTCTAAACTTATGTCTTCTATTCTCTTACAAATGGTGAGGATACGTGATAGCCAAGAAGATTAGGCACCCGCTCCCCCTCCTACAGCCGTCAAAGGCCGGGGCCAGGGAGAGGTCGATGACACGCATATGGTGCAGCCAGAGCACCTACGCGAGCTGCCACCGAGGTACCACCAGCAGATCCAACCAGAGCCTAGGCACCCTGCACGCCTACCACTTCCACTACTACTCCACCTCTCTAGAAAAGTTTGGCTCAGTTCACGAGTATGTACACCACCTTGGCTAAAGAATGGTTGCTTCCCCTTGTTGCATCCACATCCCAGACCGGGGGAGGAGCACAGACTCCTGCCATCTGCACTCCTGAGTAGCGTGTACCGGTTGAGCAGGCTCCCGAGATTATTCCTGCACTGCCTATAGCGCCAATTCAGCCCGAGGACGGGTCAGCTGCTTCAGAGGACGAGCAGCGAAGACTTGAGAGGTTGAAAAGGTATGATCCTCCAGTATTCAGTATATTATCATCACACGATGCCTTGGGATTTCAAGAGGAGTGTCACTGTATTGTTCGCACTATGGGCATAGTAGAGTCTAGCGGGGTTTCCTTTAATGCTTTTCAGCTTCGGGGAGTCACCTATGATTGGTAGCACACTTATGAGATACACAGTCCAATCGAGGCTGCTTCACTAACTTAGACCCGGTTCTCGGATATGTTTATGAGAGTTCGTCCCCAGAGTCTAAGGAATGCATGGCGCGTAGAGTTTGAGCATTTGCGCCACAGCACTATGACTCTTTCGGAGTATGCCATCTGTTATACCAGATTGGCTAGGCATGCACCGGCATTGGTTGCTATAGTCTGTGAGAAAGTTTACAAGTTTATTAAGGGTCTTATCCCACCCATCAAATCTAGCATGGCTCGAGAGTTGGAGATGGACATTCTCTATCAGTAGGTAGTGATCATTGCTATGCTCGCCAAAGAACGGGTGGAGAAAGAGTCCAAGAGGTCTCAATAGTTGGGCCACCACTCTAGTGCCCTTACCCTAGCAGCAAGTCATCATAGTAGGGGTTATGTGGGTCACCATGTTCATTCAACTCTTCCAGCAACCAGCAGTGCTCTAGCTCCGCCGATACCTCAGGAGCCTTACTATGCACCTCCTGTTTCTAGCGCGCCTCCTATGCGGGGTGCATTTAGAGGTAAGTCCAGCAGGTATGGCCCAAGCTAGTCACATCCATAACGCTCTCCTATAGCTTGTTTTGAGTGTGGTGATACCTACCACATGGTGAGGAATTGCCGTAGACTTGGAAGGGGTCTGCCCCACATACTTCTCAGCCATAGCGTGCTCAGCAGAGTTCTCAGGCCATAATCACAGCTTCAGCTAATACCCCATATTCCCAACTGGCTAGGGGCGGAGGACGGGGATATAGAGGTTGTCCTCAAGAGAGGGGACATGACAGATATTATGCTACTCCTGCTCATACCGAGGTTGTTGCCTCCGACTCTATCATTACAAGTATTATACTAGTTTGTCACAGAGAGGCATCGGTTCTATTCGATCCGGGCTCTACTTATTCTTATGTGTCTTCTTACTTTTCTCCATATTTGGGTGTGCCTCGAGTTTTTTTGAGTGACCCTATTTATGTTTCTACTCCTGTGGGGGATTCCCTTGTTGTAGACCATGTTTATCGGTCATATTTGGTTACCTTTCGTGGTTTGGAGACCATAGTGGATTTATTGTTACTCAGTATGGTTGATTTTGACATTATCTTGAGCATAGGTTGGTTGTCGCCCCATTTCGCTATTCTTGATTGTCACCCTAAGATTGTGATGCTGACTATGCTAGGTATTCTGCGTATTGAGTGGACTGGTATTTTAGATCACACTCCCAGTAGAGTTACCTCTTTTCTTAAAGCATAGTGTATGGTTGAGAAGGGGTGTGCCGTGTATTTAGCTTAAGTGAGTTATGTCAATGTTGATACCATTTCTATTGATTCAGTTCGAGTGGTACGGGATTATCTTGATATATTTCTAACTAACCATCTGAGAATGCCGCAATATAGAGTTATTGATTTTGGCATTGATCTATTGTTGGGCACTCAGCCCATTTCCATTCCTGCGTATCGTATGACTCCTCCTAAGTTGAAAGAGTTGAAGGATCAGTTGCGGGAATTGCTTGGTAAGGGTTTTATTCGACCTAGTGTTTGTTTGTAGGGTGCTCATGTGTTATTTCTGAAGAAGAATGAGAGCTCTATACATATGTGTATTGATTATTGCCAGTTGAACAATATTACCGTGAAGAATCATTATCCTTTGCCCCGCATTAATAATCTGTTTGACCAGCTTCAGGGCACACATGTGTTTTATAAGATAGACATTCACTTAGGTTACCATCAGTTAAAGATTCGGGAGCCAGATATCCTGAAGACTACCTTATGGACTCGATATGTTCATTATGAGTTCCTTGTTATGTCATTTGGGCTGACCAATGCCCCAGCAATTTTCTTGTATATTGTGCACAGTGTGTTCAAACCATATCTTGACTCGTTTGTTATTATTTTTATTGATGATATTCTTGTGTATTCCCAAAGTCAGGAAGATCATGACAGCACCTGAGCACCATGCTTCAAACCTTGAGGGAGAAGTAGTTATATGAAGATTTCTCAAAATGTGAGTTTTAGCTGAGTTCTCTGGCATTCTTAGGTCATATGATTTCGATTAAGGGTATTCGGGAGGATTCAAAGAAGAAAGAGGACGTACCGAGTTGGCCCAAGACGTCCTTAGCTATAGAGATTCACAATTTCATTTGTTTGGCGGGCTACTAACATTGCTTTGTGGAGGGATTTTCATTGATTGCTGCCCCTATGACTAGATTGACCCAGAAGGGTTCCCAATTTTAGTGGATAGAGGAGTGTGAGTCGAACTTTCAAAAACTCAAGACAGATTTGACTACAGCCCAAATTTTGATGTTGCCTACCGGTTCAAGGTCTTATACTGTCTATTATGATGCTTCAAGATTTGGCCTCCGAGTAATGTTGATGTAGGATAGTAGGGTGATTTCCTACGCATCTAGACAGTTAAAGGTACAAGAGAAGAATCACCGTGTCCATATCCTTGAGCTAACTGTTATTGTTCATGCCTTAAAGATCTTGCATTATTATTTGTACGGTATGCCTTGTGAGATCTACACTGACCATCGGAGGTTGTAGCACTTACTCAAGCAAAAGGATCTAAATATGCATCAGAGGAGGTGGTTAGAGTTGCTGAAGGATTATGATATTACTATCCGGTATCACCCAGACAAGGCCAATGTGGTGGCGGATGCCTTGAGTCACCGGTGGAGAGTTTGGGGAGTTTGGCGTATTTACCAGCTTCAGAGAGGCCTATGGCGAGGGAAGTTTAGGCCTTAGCCAGCTAGTTTGTGAGATTGGATCTTTCGGAGCCTAGTCAGGTTCTAGTTTGTGTGATTTTGCGGTCTTCCTTATTTGATCGTATCAGGGAGCAGCATTATGAAGACCTTAATTTTCTTGTCCTTAAGGAAAATATTAAGAGTGGAAATGCTAGAGATGTAACCATTGGAGATGATGGGGTATTGAGTATCCAGGGCCGGATTTGTGTGCCAAATGTTGACGTGATTCAAGGGTTGATTCTAGCAGAGGCCCATAGTTTGTGGTATTCCATCCATCTAGGTGCCACAATGATGTATCAAGACTTGAGGCTGCACTATTGATGGAGGCAGATGAAGAAAGATATAGTTGATTATGTGTCTAGGTGCCTCAACTGCCAGCAGGTGAAGTATGAGCACCAGCATCTGGGTGGGTTTCTTTAGCAGATAGAGATTCCGGAGTGGAAATGGGAGCGCATCACCATGGATTTTGTATATGGACTCCCACGGACCTTGAAAAAGTTTGATGCCATTTGGGTTATTGTGGATCGGCTGACCAAGCCCTCTTATTTCATTCCTATGTGTACAACATATTCATCGGAGTGGTTGGCAGATATTTATATTCGAGAGATCGTGCGTCTACATGGTATTCCAGTTTCTATTATTTCGGACAGAGGTACTCAATTTACATCGCAGTTCTGGAGGCTGTGCAGCAAGAGTTAGGTACTCGGGTGGATTTTAGCATAGCATTTCACCCCCGGACAGATGGACAGTTCGAGCTCACTATTCAGATTCTTGAGGATATGCTCTGTGCATGTGTGATTGAGTTTGGAAGGTCTTAGGATCATTTCTTGCCATCATCAGACTTTTCTTACAACAACAGTTATTAGTCTAACATTCCAATGGTGTTGTATGAGGCTTTATATAGTAGGAGGTGTAGATCTTTGATGGGCTGGTTTGAGCCGGGTGATGCCAGGATATTTGGCACAGGGTTGGCTCAGGACACATTAGAGAATGTTAAGATGATTCAGGATAGACTCCTTACAGCCCAGTCCAGATAGTAGAGCTATGCGGACAAGAAGGTTCGTGATGTTTCATATACGGTTGGTGAGTAGGTTTTGCTTTGGGTTACGCCTATGAAAGGCGTCATGAGGCTTGGGAAGAAAGGAAAGTTCAGTCTGAGGTTTATTGGTTCTTTTGAGTTTTGAGGCGAGTTGAGCAGGTTGCTTATGAGCTTGCCTTACCTCCCAGTTTGGCTAGAGTTCATCCGGGATTTCCTATTTTAATGCTCCGGAGGTATCACGGTGACCCGTCGCACATGTTGGATTTTAGTTCATTCCAGTTGGACAGGGATCTATCCTATATTAAGGAGCCAATGGCTATATTGGACAAGCAGATCAGAAAGTTGAGTTCAAAGAACATTGCTTTAGTTAAGTTTCAGTGGCGGGGTCAGCCGGCCGAGGAGGCGACTTGGGAGACCGAGCATGATATGCGCAGAAGTTACCCTCATTTTTTCACTACTTTAGGTGTGTTATCTATGTTCGTTCGAGAAAACGAATGTTTAAGTGTAGGAGGATGTGATGGCCCGGCTGGTCATCTTAAGAGTTAATTCCCCGATCCTCTATTAGTTGCTTCCCCAAAGTTCTTTTCTGCTATTTTGGTTTACTGGGACGTTCGGTGTTGTGTTTCGGAGTGTTTTGGGACACTTAGTCCCTAAATGAGAGCTTAAGTGTTAAAAAATAAACTGTAGTTGAAACAATATAAAGACAACCTCGAACTGGAAATTTGATGGTTTCGTTAGCTTTGTTAGGTGATTTCGGGGTTGGTAGTGTGTTTGGAATGTATTTTTTAAGTCCATAGCTCATTTAGGCTTAAAATGCCGAAGTTTGAATTTTTGAAGTTTCTGGTCCGATAGTGAGTTTTTGATCTGAGGGTCGGATTGAAATTCTGGAAGTTGTAGTAGCCCCGTCACATCATTTGGTACGTGTGTGCAAAATTTTAAGTCATTCAAATGTGTTTTGGTTAGGTTTTTTATCGAAAGTGTATTTCGATGAAATTTGAAGTTCTTAAGTGTAAATCCTTCATTTAATCGAGTTTCTGACATTGCTTTAGGTGTTATTGGTGCTTTTGGTTGAAGTCGTGGGGGCCTCGTAATGATTTCAAATGGTCGACGGATGATTTTTTGAAGTTGGGAGGCATTAATTTTTCTGCTTCTGGTATTATTTAGCTTCTATGGCTTGGGAACCACAGAAGCGGCCTTAGCATCACATAAACGGGTTTGGGCATAATTTTCAGGCTTCACAAATGTGGAGGAAATCCCACAGAAGCGGACTCGCATCTATCAGAAAAGAACCGCAGAAGCGAAATTTTGGATTTTCATCAGAACCGCCGAAGTGGAAACGCATAAGCGGTTAATGGTCTGCAGCAGTGGATATTGGATCTTTAGTAAAGGTCACAAAAGTTACTCATTTTTCTCATAAGCGAGACCGAAGAAACGGTCCTTTGTTTGCAGAAGCGAAAATCACTGTCAGAAATAGTGAAATTAAGGGTTTAATTTCAAAAGTTGGAAAATCAAAATTGAGCTTGGGAGAGGGCGATTTTGAGAGGGTTTTCAAGAAGAGATTATTGGGTAACGTTTCTTTAATCCCTTCTGGTTATATTTCTTCATTATGTAGCTAAATCCATCACTAAAATGTAAATGGAGGACAAAAATTTGGAAAAATTGGAAGAAACGTTTTAGACCAAATAATGGGGTTTTGAGTGGGTATTTGACCTCCGACCACTGAGACTTTTTGTATGTTTGGACTCATGAGACTATGAGGGTTCTGGAAATATAAACATTATTCGATCACGAGACATTGTTCTGAGGGGCATTTTGGTCATTTTACCTAATTTCGCGCCTTAGCTTTAAATTAATTAATAGATCACTTGTTTGCGATGTTATTTATAAAGTAGATTTGGGCTATTTGGTGATGGATACTCATGGAAAAGGCATGGTTTCTAGTGAATTTTGAGTCGGTTCGAGGTAAATGGCTTGCCTAACCTTGTGTAGGGGACCTCTTCCCCTTAGGACATGATATTGATATTTGAAAGCCTCATACGTGAGGTAAAGAGCACGTACTTGAGCTAATTATTAATAATCCGGTTTTTACTTGAAGTATTTAAATATAGTTTTCCTTGCTTATCTGTTTATTTAGAATTGCAAGTTTATCCTATGCTAGTTTTGAGAAGCATGTTTATTTGACTTATTTGCTTAAGTGCTTAAATTGTCTTGGTTATATTACGTGAATCATGTAAGGCTAGGATATTTTATTACTTTTTCCTGTTTTTATCCTAATGTGTTGGGCTGTTATTGTGTGTTTTAATTTGGGACTATGGGATGGTATCCCGGGAGATCCCCCTGTACTTGTTATATGCGGGATACCAAGAGATCCCTGGCACATGAAAATGTAAGATATGAGGAAATCAATAGATCCTCGGGATACCAAGAGATCCCTCAATTATATGATGAGGATACCAAGAGATCCCTAGTGTATATGATGAGGATACCAAGAGATCCTCGGGATACCAAGAGATCCCTGGCTATTATTTCCAGTTGTGAGTAGTATTCCTTGTCTTGTTTCGCTTCTGCTTCCTATTACTTCTTCCCTTATTTGTCCTATTCGGATTCTCATTGTAGACTTTATCTATACTGTTTTTTTCCTTATCTTATCATATATGATGCTTATCTCAGTAGGGCCCTGACCTTACTTATCACTATCCAACTGAGGTTAGGCTTGGCACTTACTGAGTACCACTGTAGTGTACTCATGCCCCTTTTGCACATGTTGTTTTCATGTGCTGATCAAGGTACCTCCACCTAGGCATACTATCCTCGAGGCGAAGAGATCTAGTGAAGACTTTGAGGTATATCTGCCGTATTCGCGGACCAGGAGTCTTTATTCTATTCCAGCTTTATTAGTTAGTTTATCCTTTCTTACAGTTATTTAGACATTCTAGAGTTAGAGCAGCGTATTAACTTTCTATTAGCCTGTGTTTCCCGTGAGTTTTCAGGTTTTGGGGTGATATTGTAGACTTCCGCGTTTGAGTTGTTTATGCCAAGTGGCACTTATACATAGTTTTTCTTCTATTTTTGTGTAGTTTAATTAATTATTCCCACAAGTTATGTTATTTTCGCGTTGTTAGGCTTAACTAGACGTAGGGACTAGGTGCCATCACGACTTGTTCACGGAGAGAGAACTGAGGTCGTGACAATATCAAACCAAAGAAGGCTGAGAAAGACATAAAATACTCCAGTTGGGTACAAAAAATGCAGGAAGAACTCGATCAATTTGATAAAAATCTAGTCTACGAGCTGCTACTTAATCCTGCAAATGCTATTATAGTTGGAACCAAATGGGTTTTAGGAAATAAGCTTATTGAAGATGGAAATGTTCTGAGAAACAAAGCCAGATTACTACTCACATCAGGAAGGAGTCTACTATGATGAAACCTTTGCACTAATAGCCCGACTAGAGTACTATACAAATTCCTTGCAACTTCCTGGTTTTGAAGACTCCAAATTCCCTTACCATGTGTATAAGTTGACTAAAGCTCTATATGGACTCAAACAAGCTCCACGAGCCTGGTAGGAAAGGCTTAGCTCATTTCTACTAGACCATGGCTTTACAAAAGGTAAGTAGAGACTACACTATTTATCAAAAGATCATCATGAGGTAATCTTATTATTCAATTCTATGTTAATGATATTATCTTTGTAAGTGCTAACCCTATTTTGTGTAAGGAATTTGCTAGTCTTGTGCAATGTGAGTTTGATATGAGCATGATGGGAGAGCTTACATTTTTTCTTCGCCTTCAAATTCAACAATCTGAAGAAGGAATTTTTGTGTGCCAAACGAACATACAAATGAATTAACTCAAAAGTTCGGCATAAGCAACTGGTAAACCAATGAGCCCATCAGCAAGTCTCGATAAAGACGAAAAAGGAAATGTAGTTGATGAAACTAAATATAGTGGAATGATTGGCTCTTTGCTTCACTTGACCATCATTCGACTAGATATTATGTTTAGTGTGTGTAAATGTGCCAAGTTTAAGTCAGCACCTAAGGAATCGCATCTGCTTGCGGTAAAAAGAATAATTCGTTATCTTATTGGAACTATTTCTTATGGACTATGATACATACGTTCTAACAATTTTAAGCATGAAGGTTTTCCATATGTAGATTGTGTAGGTGATTTACGTCCCCGACAACGGTCGTAGTCAATATAATCCGGTCAATTAAGTCCAGAGTCAATCCGACAGGGAATTAACCTATCAACTGCAACTTCCAAAACCCAATAACATTTCTGAAGTAGTTTCCCAAAAATTTGAGTATATTTTTGTAGAGGTTTTCTAATAATTAACTTTTGCAAGAATTAAAGACTTGAATGAAAGAATTGAATGTTGGGTGAAGAATAAAGAGAAAGGCTAAGGTATTGATTTCCCCTATTGATGGAATCCCTTCTGTTTATGCTCATACAAATTGTCAATATTATTCTATCAATCATGAATGCTATTTTTATAGTAATTCTCTCCCGAGCAACTACAATAATTTACTAGTGCACTCTCCCGAGTTACCCTAGCTAGCTTTAATTTGAATAGTTCACTTTAGATTGCACCCAAGGCTTCGTTATTCCTAATCCCACCTTTATGCCTGCAATTATAGATTCCTCCAATAATCTAGGTTTGGTGTTGTTGAACAATTTACCTAAATATGTACTATTTTCCAAGTTATGCACACTAAATAGGCACAGCTAATTGAGAGCTCTATCAATTAACTACAATAAGAACGAAGTTGAACAAATAGAAATCAAGCTAACAATTTGTTATCACATACCCTAGAAGTTCATCACTCAATATGTTCCATCAAAACCTTAGATAAAGAATTAGCTACTCATAATCAAAGAAACAAGAATAATAATTGAATTCATAATCAAAGATTCAATGTAAAAGAAAGAAAGATGTTGAGAGAGTTCTCTCTTACTAGTTTTCTTGCAAAAGTAGTGAATAATACAATACTTGCCTCTCTTGGGCGAATCATATACTTATATAGAGGGTTTAGGTTACAAAAAAATACAAATTGACAAATTTAGCCTTCAGAAATTCAGCGTCTTCCACTGTCGCGGATGAACCGCGAGAAATCAAGTCCTCTAAATCTATTGAGGTTTCGCGAGCCTCTTTTTCCGCGTTTGTCCGCGGTCACGGATGGACCGCGGATGAACAGTGTCGCGGGTTCTTCTTCCTATTTTGTAATGCAAACTTCACTCATGCTCTACACTTGACCTTTTTACCATCTTATGACTTCAAAATTGCTCTTATAGTTTCCAATGGCTCATGTGTACCTATAAAACACCAAAAACACTAATAAAAGCATTTTGTCATCATAAGCAATATCAAATCAACAATAAAGCATGATTATTTAGGGCCTAATTATAGTCAAATTCACCTATTTTCAATACCCCACACTTAAACCTTTGCTCGTCCTCGAGCAACCTTAATCACACTTTAGGCCAATGTATTAATGTCTACCCCAACATATGTCACAAAAGCTATCTTTCATGATTAACCTAAGACATGCACAGTCCTTACCTAACTGTAAACGCAAATGCCAGCACATTGTTGCTTACTCTAGTTATTATCAAAGACTTGCAAATTTACCTTTTTCTTCTTGAGTTACATGCCCTCACACAATTTATTGAGAGAAGTTCCCACACATAAACAATTTAGAATATGGAACCTATAGATATAGGAAAAATTCACTCACTTTCAACAAAGAACATTCATATGCATACAGATACACCATAGGCTTGCCCCTAGAGTAATACTCCACTAATAGAGTTAATCAATCATAGATAAAGAGGTCTTTAAGGGTTGTAATATTGGCTAGGGGGCGGGTAGGATACTTTTGGTTATAGTGGCTAACCTGCCTAAGCACTTTCTTTTTCACAAAATCCCTTCACACTTTTTCATTATGTTTCCCGTAAACATTCCTTCACCTTTTGTTCACTTTTAATCCCCTAATTTTCTGTTGGTGTAACTAGCCTTTCTATTTTACATACATACTTTGATTTTTTTTATCATTGCTTTGCAACGCATTTACATTATTTTGCCAGTTCACCATTTTCTACCATTCATTCTTGATTTTCCTTTTTTCAACTTCCCTTCACCCCACACTTAGACTTTTACATATTCATTACAATACAAGTGCTGCTAGGAGGTAAAGTAGAATAATATATGAACTCAATTTTTATGAACATTCAAGGGTTATCAAAGAATAGGCTTTAGTCTCAAAGGGGTTAACTAGGATACTATGTACAGGTGAATTCATATCTAGTTGATTTACGGGGTTACACAAAGAAATGCCTCTATCATCTCTACAACCAAACAACTTTTATTTCGCTTTACAAACACACAGGGCAATTTCTAGGTATCATGTAAAACATATAATGTAGGTAAAATCTCACACACACATAGCATGCAACTTATTTAGAATCAGGTTCATCTACAAAGTCCTATCAATGTTCAAGCAAGCTGTATTGTACAATTTAAGGCATATCCTAGAATCTATAGTCAAGCTTAGATAATACATTCTCAAGTTCAATTAAGTTCTGCTAATGTGCATACTTGGGGTTACATGTTAACCTTTGCCCTCTAATCCTAAAAAGAAAAATCTACCTAACTCGGTTCAATAGAAACCCTTGGAAAAGAACCGTGGTCAAAAAAAAAACCAAGGGGAGGTGATACACTACCTAGAAAAAGAAAATTAAAAATAAAGAATAATTCCTACGTGGGCTACTTCCCTCAAGAGTACTTGTCCAAATAGTCTGTCATCAAGAAGAGTCCTCTACTCATATTTTTGGATTTTTCAAAACTTTTTTTGTTTTTTGATTTTTTTTTATGTTTTTATTCCGACTTAGACCCTTAAGAAACTCGTCGCCAAGTGTCTATCATCGGGCCAAGCCAGCTAATATGATTTACAACTACACTAATATTGACAATATATAAAAGATAAGTTTCCCACCCTACACTTAAAATCATATCATGTCCTCATGGCATAATAAAACAAGTATAGCTCAGAAGGGTGAGAAAACTTACATGTGACTCACTCAGAGTCGGAGACGGTGGCGGGGTCGACATTACACGCTCGACCCAGTGCTCGAAATCATGCCATCAACCTATTTTCAATCCTAGCATGCCTTTTGGGACATCGCGTCCATGCGTGTGTGTAAACCATCCACTGAGGTGCGTAAATCCGCAACCTCCTCCTCCATAGACCTAATCATAGGTCTAGTAGACTCGGACCTAGATATGCCCGCTCCATAATGAGCATGCGTAGAAGGTCCGGCGAAGTCCGTGGAATGTCGGGACTGGACAACCGGCACAGGGTCATCCTCAACATCTAGATCAATTAGGTCATTATCTCTACCCACCCGGATGTGAGAGGCCTTGAATGGAGCTTTTAGAGAAAGATCACCATCAGTAGGTAGTACCGGAGTCTGGTGGCCAAGGCATAGAGTAGTGAAAAGAAAAGGGGAAGTAGAATCCCTTGGATTTGAGGGGTCCCCTCAGCACCATCTAGTCACCTATCAAGCAGGCAATATCAACATACCGCTAGGTGACAAAGCACTATGTCAGCAATTCCTTATTAAAGTTCACATCTATTGTGTTGTTTGAGAGCAGAAACCGGTTACATATAATCGTGAACGAGCACTTGGCAGTATGGGTGAAGCTGTTAGAATGCAGTGTATTGTGTCTTATCCAGACTGGATGACCATTGACACATAAGGCCTCAATTAAGGTGTCCCAAGTGACACCAAGTCTATCGTGGTAAAAGTCCACGTCGCCAGAAAAGGCGGGCAGTCTAAGAACCTACCTAATAGTAGGTACTTTGGCCTAAACATACTTACCTCGGACGAAGACTGTCCTGGCCTTTCCGTAGGGTGAGTTCGCGTAGAACTCCCTAACTAGCATTTTGTTGACGAGGGTCGGTTCATCGAACAGGAACTCCATCTCTCTGTATCGGATCTCCTCGTACATATCGGGCTTTTCAGCCCGAATAGCCATCCTGTCGATTTCAATCTCCTGTAGCCAAACTTTAGTAGCCTTGGCATGAAAGTCCGCTTCTGCTTCCTCGCCTGTGAATCGAAACTCGTCATAGGTTGGTTTCCTAGACGAGCTTGCTGCATTCCTTGATCTTTTTGGAGCCATAATCCTGCACAAAAGAGAAACAACCAAAAATTTCCATCACGTTAGTACATCGGTTGGCTACTCAGAATTCACCATCCGTGGACTACAAAAAGATTTTCTTTAGTGCTATCATCTCATAACTCCTACTATTGACCAATTATCTAACAATTTTGCCAAGTTACCTAATGCACCCCACACTTATTTCTTGTGGCATTCCAACATGACCCAATTAAACATACACCATCTCCAATTACACACAACAACAAACAACCACAAATTAGGCAATATCTCCCCAGAAAATACAACACCTAAATACTACAAATTTTTTTTGCCAACTTTGGCCAACCCAATCACCACATAGATCAACCACCACATTGGGTCTCCAAAACAACATAAGTAACATAATTAAACACATTGGAGACCCAACAACACCAAATATACCAACATCCCATAGCATAATATACAACATTCATACTAGTATACACGAAAAAAATAATCTCTATATAAAGTCTACTAAATACTAGCAAGGTATTAATTTCTACAATTAAAGTGTGTTAAACTAAAATTATCCAAACTAATTAATTCTACAAAAAAAAACTAAGGATAAAAACAAAAAAAGAAAGAAAGATAAAATAAGAAAAATTTACTAGTATATGGTGGGGATGTGGAGGAGATGAAGATGAAGAAGAAAAAATGGTGGAGGAGTATGGGGGATTTGGAAGAGATTGAGTAGAGAGAAGGAGGAGAGAATTTAGAGTTGTAGAGAGAGAAGTGGGAAAAAGGGGCGGTTGTTTTTGGTGAAATATAAGGGGGGGGGGAGGGTTAGGGTAATTAAAGGCGGGAGGGGAGGAATTATGTTACCGTTTAATTTTTTTGTTTTCCGCGCTTGTTAGGTTTGACCTCGGTCAACCGCGGTCGGTTCGCGGTCGCGGATGGACCGCGAAGGGGGAGATTCAGAGAGCCTATTTTTCCGCGGTCCGTCCCCGACCGCGGATGGACCCCGAAAAATCATGCTCTCTGATTCTTTCGCCTGCCAGCAGCAGAATTTTGTTTTTATAGACTAACTATAATGGTTAGACTTACAACAATTTTGTGGGTTGCCTCCCACGTAGCGCTTGATTTAACGTCGCGACACGACTCAACTTAGCGCATTTCAAGGCTCGCTAGACCTTTGAAGTTCCTCTAACCATAGTTCAACCTTCTCATCGATGTCATCCATGCCAACATATAGTTTCAACCACTGTCCATTTACTTTGAATGTGCGTGAGCCATCAATAGTTTGTATTTCCACAGCGCCCGATTGTAATGCCTCAATTACCCGGAAAGGGCGTGACCACCTTGATTTTAGTTTACCCAGGAACAACCATAATCTTGAGTTATATAAAAGTAACTTATCCCCGGTTTTGAAGTTACACTCTATGATATTCTGGTCATGAAGCCGCTTCATCCTCTCTTTGTATAGTCTTGTGCTTTCAAAAGCCAGATACCAGAATTCTTCCATCTCATGCAACCCGGTGACTCTAGATTTTCCCGCTTCATCCCAGCTGAGATTTAATTGTTTCAGTGACCATCATGCTTTGTGCTCTAGTTCCATAGGTATATGACAAGCTTTCCCAAACACCAATTTGTATGGTGACATGCCGATTGGTGTCTTGAATGTTGTCCTATATGCCCATAATGCATCATCGAGCTTCCTGGACCAATCGGTCCTTGTGGCATTCACTATTTTTGTTAACACACTCTTTATCTCCCTGTTGGAGACCTCAACTTGCCTGTTGGTCTGCGGGTCATATAGAGTAGCCACCCGGTGCTTCACGTCATATTTGGCTAATAATTTCTCGAATGCCCGGTTGCAAAAATGCGTACCCCCATCACTAATGATTGCCCTTGGAGTCCCAAAACGGGTAAAAATGTTCTTCTTCAGAATCCCACCACCACCTTAGCATCATTAGTGGGTAATGCTACCGCTTCCACCCATTTGGATACATAGTCTACCGCAACAAGGATGTACTTATTGCCGTATGAGCTGACAAAGGGACCCATGAAGTCTATTCCCCAGACGTCAAACACTTCCACTTGTTTCGGCATATCATATTTCCCGGTGTGTTGAAATTCATAGCATCTTTTCACCCACAAGTGTGCATCTTTAAACACCGTTGGCTAGTAGAAACCGGCCTCAAGTATCTTGGCAGCTGTTCGCACTCCTCCAAAGTGGACACCATATGCTGAAGCATGACACGTTTGCAAAACAGAAGATTGTTCGATCTCGGGGATGCATCTCTGGATCATGTTATCGAGGCATATCCTAAACAAATAGGGTTCATCCCAATAATAATGTTGGCTTTCATGAAAAAATCTTTTCCTCTGGACCGATGATAGGTCATGAGGATTAATACCACTGGCCAGGTAATTTGCATAATCGTAATACCATGGCACTTCACGGAGAGTGGTAGTGAGCAGCCGCTCATCTGGAAAGGTTTCCTGAATTTCTCCACACTCTTTGACAATTTCAGCTCCTTCAAGCCGTGACAAATGATCAGCGACTTGATTTTCGGTGCACTTTCGGTCACATATTTCAAGGTCAAACTCTTGTAGAAGCAGCACCCAACGAATTAGGCACGGCTTAGAGTCATTTTTATCAATTAAGTACCTTAATGGTGCATGGTCAGTGTATACTATTACCTTAGACCCTATGAGATAGGACCTGAATTTGTCGAACGCGAACACTACCGCCAGCATCTCCTTTTCCGTCAAGGTGTAGTTTAGTCGTGCTCCACTCAATGTTCTACTAGCATAGTAGATTGGATGCATCAGCTTGTCTTTTCTTTGGCCAAGCACTGCCCCCACTGCGTAATCACTTGCATCGCACATCAGCTCAAAAAGTTGGTCCTAGTTGTGGGCAATAATGACAGGTGATGTGACCAACCTCTTCTTCAGCTCCTCAAATGCAATCCTGCACTCATCAGAAAATAAAAAGGGGTGATCTTTTTCAAGTTACTTATAGAGAGGGTTTGAGAATTTGGAGAAGTCTTTAATGAACCTCCGGTAAAAACCAGCATGTCCAAGAAAGCTTCTAATGGCCTTGATGGATGTTGGTGGAGGCAACTTTGCAATGACATCCACTTTAGCTCGGTCTACCTCAATACCTTTGCTCGAAACCCGGTGCACCAAAATTATACCTTCTTGTACCATAAAATGGCACTTCTCCCAGTTTAGCACTAAGTTTGTCTCCATGCACCGCTTCAGCAGTCTTGTCAGATTGACAAGGCATTTATCGAATGAATACCCTACCACTAAGAAATCATCCATGAACACCTCCATAATATCTTCCACCATATCGGTGAATATAGCCATCATGCACCTTTGGAATGTGGCAGGTGCATTGCATAGTCCGAATGGCATCCTCCTAAAGGCAAAAATACCATATGGGCATGTGAAAGAGGTCTTCTCTCTATCCTCGGGGGCTATGGAAATTTGATTGTACCCCGAGTACCCATCCAGGAAGCAAAAGTGTAACCTCCCTGCCAACCTGTCAAGTATCTGATCAATGAAGGGAAGTGGGAATTGGTCTTTGCGGGTGGCTAGATTCAGATTCATATAGTCCATGCATATTCTCCACCTGGTGACGATTCTTGTTGAGATCAATTCGTTGTTCTCGTTTTTCACCGCCGTCATGCCACCTTTCTGTGGCACACACTGAACTGGGCTAACCCAACTACTATCAGAGATTGGGAACATAATTCCCACGTCTAGCCACCTTATTACCTTTTTCTTCACCACTTCCTTCATGTTTGGGTTCAGCCTTCTTTGATGTTCCCTGGAAGGTTTGTGCCCCTCTTCCAGGAGAATCTTGTGCATGCAGTACGGGGGGCAGATCCCTTTTATGTCTGCCATGGTCCACCCAATGGCAGCTTTGCATTCTTTAAGTACCTATATAAGCTTTTGAACCTGCACATCTAGCAAACCAGATGAGATAATAACAGGTAAAGTGGAGTTAGGGCCTAGAAATTCATACCTGAGATGAGATGGTAGTGGTTTAAGCTCCAGCTTTGGTGGCTCTTCTATGGATGGTTTTGCTGGAGGGGTCTCTCTCTTCTCTAAATGTAGAGGTTCAAACTCCAACTCTCTATTCCAAAACCCCTTACCTTCCAGAGATAGCACCCACTCTGCCAGACTTTTACCATTTGCCTCTTCTAAGTTCATCAGGCATGCCTGAAGTGGATCTTCAGTAGTCAATTCTACATCATCGGTCTCCACTATCACATATATCGCATCAATGAGAGAGCAATTTGCGAACTCGCTAGAGCGCCTTATGGATTTTTGCACATTGAATATGATCTCCTCATCATTCAACCTCATCTTGAGTTCCCCAGTCTCACAATTAATCAATGCTCTCCCTGTGGCTTGGAATGGTCTTCCTAAGATTATAGGAATTTCCTCGTCCACCTTGCAATCAAGAATAACCAAATCGGTGGGAAACACAAACTTCCACACCTGGATGAGCACATCATCCAATATATCAAATGGACGCTTACCTATCAGCAAGCTGCAATAACATGGAAGTAGGCCTGGCCCTCCCGATGCCCAGCCTCTTATAGATCACCAAGGGCATACGATTTATGCTTGCCCCCAAATCACATAGTGCCTTAGAAAAGGTAAAGTTTCCTATAGTCCGTGGAACGATGAAGCTACGTGGGTCAGATAGCTTCTCAGCAATGGGCCTAGAAACCACTGCACTACATGTCTGTGTAAGAGTTACTGTGGCCAAGTCTTGGAAATCAAATTTCTGCGACATCAAATATTTCATCATCTTAGCATACCCAGGCATTTCTTTTAAAGCTTCAATTAAGGGAATGTTTACCTGGATTTGCTTGAGCATATCGAAGAACCTTTTGTATTGCTCCTCTTTTTGGTGCTTGGCCAACCTTTGGGGGAATGGTGCTGGGGGCCTCTTCTTCCCAATCACTTGGGACTTTTCTTTTTCTATCACTGGCTCCTCAACCGGCTGCTCTAACATTTCAGCTACTTTCTCCGTTCCCTGCTGCATATCTATGTTTTCAGCTACTGGCTGGACTGTAACTTCTGTCAACTCGGTGGACTCATCCATTTCAATGGGCACTTGAGTGAGTATCTCAGCCTGTAAATTTCTTCTCTCTCTTTCCTGCTCAGCATCAAGATCTCTTCCACTTCTCAGAATAATTACCATCAGCTGCTTTGGGATTTGATCATTTGGGTTTGTTTGTATGTCTGCAGGCAATGTCCCTTGAGGACGATTGTTAAGTGACATAGCAATCTGGCCCACATGTACTTTAATATTCTTGATAGCTGCATCATGGGCATCTATCCTCTCATTGATTTTGGCATGTAACCCAATTACCTGCTGCATCATAGCTTCCAACCTTGTGAACCCATCGTCATGTCTACCGCCATGCTGTGGTGGAGGTGGATGATACCCCTGCTGCTGGTTGTTTAAATTCTGAGGTCTAGGATATGGAGCCATGTTGTTTGGTGGCCTCATAACTGCTGCATTATACTATGGCTGAGGGGGCCTGAACTGCTGTGGAGCATGTTGACCCCAACTCTGGTTACCCTGTCGCTCACCTCCATAATTGGCCACATAGTTCATGTCTTCATGCTAGTGCTCATGTTCTTGGTCTACAGCCCATGGATTACATATGGGTTGGCTAATGCAAGATGTGAATAAACCACCATTGGTAGTGTCTACAATATGAACCTGCTGCTTGACCCCTGATTCTTCCACCTTCTTTGTTAGGATGCTCATTTGTGTCAATAAAGTTGCCACGTTCTCCTCCAGAGTTTTGGAAGGATACAGAGGTACAGAGTGTACCACTGGAGTGATGGGAGCATTCCTGGTCGTCCACACAGAGTTTTGAGCCATCTTGTCAAGCAAATTTGGCCTTCTCTCCAAGTCTTGCTTAGAAAAGCCCCACCTGCTAAAGCATCTACTATATTCTTCATACTGTCTGAAAGCCCCATGTAGAACCTTTGACCCAACATCTGCTCAGGAACCCCATGGTGCGGACACATAACAAGCATACCTTTGAATCTGCCCCAAGTTTCATGTAATGTCTCCATTGGTTTCTACTTGAAGCTCACAATCTCATCAATTTGCTGAGTTGTCTTGTTAGGTGGATGAAACTTGTTGTGGAATTGCTTGACTAACTCATCCCATGTTGCAATAGAGTTTATGGGGAGTGAGTTTAGCCATACCTGCGCAACCCCTGTAACTGAGAACGGAAATAGTAATAATCTGATGGCTTCCGGTGTCACGTTTGGTTGCCTCTATGTCTTGCATATTGAGAGAAAGTTCTTCAGGTGATAATGTGGATCTTCAACCTGAGTCCCAGAGAATAGTCAATTGTTTTGCAACAAGTGTAGCATGTTGTTGGTAATCTGGAAAGACTCAGCTTGGTTCGCTGGCAAAATAATGGGAGTTGCCAAATCATCCAATGTTGGTTGTACCTAGTCAAGTAATGCACCTTTCTGCGCCTCGTGCGCCTCCTATGCGTTCAACCCAACTTGATGGTTTGGGTCGTTCACGTCTCCCATGTTGAAATCTAGTTTAATTGGTTGATGAGATTGCTGAAGTTGTTTGATTTTCCTGTTACATGCCCGTAAAGTTTGCTCTGGCTCTGAGAGTCCTTCAATTAGTTCTCCAGTCCTTGCAGATTTTCTAGGCATGCACCTGAGTACCCAATTCAACAGCCGTCAAAAATTTCAATGTAAAGTGTAGAGATAACTTGACTATACAAGAATCTTGTAGTTCTGTCAATGTCAATTGATAATTCTATTAATTCCCTGGCAACGGCGCCAAAATTGATTCACGTCCCCGACAACGGTCGTAGTTAATATAATCTGATCAATTAAGTCCAGAGTCGATCCCACAGGGAATTAACCTATCAACTGCAACTTCCAAAACCCAATAACACTTCTGAAGTAGTTTCTCAAACTTTGAGTATATTTTTGTGGAGGTTTTCGAACAACTAACATTTGCAAGAATTAAAGACTTCAATGAAAGAATTGAATGTTGGGTAAAGAATAAAGAGAAAGACTAAGGTATTGATTTCCCCTATCGATGGAATCCCTTCTGTTTATGCTCATAGAAATTGTCAATATTATTCTATCAATCAATAATGCTATTTTTACCGTAATTCTCTCCCGAGCAACTACAATAATTTACTAGTGCACTCTCCCGAGTTACCCTAGCTAGCTTTAATTTGAGTAGTTCACTTTGGATTGCACCCAAGGCTTTGTTATTCGTAATTCCACCTTTACGCCTACAATTAGAGATTCCTCCAATAATCTAGGTGTGATGTTATTCAATAATTTACTTAAATATGAACTCTTTTCCAAGTTATGCACACTAAATAGGCACAACTAATTGAGAGCTCTATAAATTAACTAGAACAAGAACAAAGTTGAACAAATAGAAATCTAGCTAACAATTTGCAATCAGTTAACCTAGAAGTTCATCACTCAATAAGTTCCATCAAAACCTTAGATAAAGAATTAGCTACTCATAATCAAAGAAACAAGAATAATAATTGAATTCATAATCAAAAGATTCAATGTAAAAGAAAGAAAGATGTTGAGAGAGTTATCTCTTACTATTTTTCATGCAAACGTAGTGAATTATACAATACTAGCCTTTCTAGGGCGAATCCTATACTTATATAAAGGGTTTAGGTTACAAAAAATACAAATTGACAAATTTAGCCTACAGAAATTTGGCGTCTCCCGCGGTCCGTCTGCGGTAGCGGATGGATCGCGAGAAATTAAGTCCTCTGAATTTGTTGAGGTTTCGTGAGCCACTTTTTCCGCAGTTCATCCGCGGTCGTGGATGGACCGCGGATGAACAGTGTCGCGGGTTCTTCTTCCTATTTTGTAATGCAAACTTCACTCTTGCTCTACACTTGGCCTTTTTACCATCTTATGACTCCAAAATTACTCTTTTAGTCTCCAATGGCTCATGTGTACCTATAACACACCAAAAACACTAATAAAAGTATTTTGTCATCATAAACAATATCATATCAACAATAAAGTATGATTATTTAGGGCATAATTATAGTCAAATTCACCTATTATTAGTAGGCGATAAGGAAGACTGAAAAAGCACTAGTGGAATATGTCAATTATTGCGAACGACATTAATATCATGGAAGGGTAAGAAACCATGCTCAGTTGCATTATCCATAACTGAGGCAGAATATGTTACCATTGGGCAATGTTGCACACAGTTACTATGGATGTCTCATCAACTGAGTGACTATGAACTATTTTTTAAACCTATTCAAATATTTTATGATAACTCTAGTGTTATATGTCTCTCAAAGATTCATGTCCATCAATCTAGGACTACAAATATTAAACATGGTTTCATTGGAGATCATGTCCTTAAGGGAGATATATAATTATTATTTGTTGGCACCACTAATCAATAAGAAAACATATTTACTAAGCCTTTACTTGAAGATAGATTTTGCTCCCTAAGATAACTACTTGGCATTATTTTGCTTGATCATAAAAATTAGGGCCTATGTATTAATTTTAATTCTTGTGTGTCTATTGTATTCAATTTTATTTTCTCCGTAAGTATGCATTAATTAAGCGCCTTCAATTTTCCTCTCTTTTCCCATCAGTCGCAGCCTTCAAGTAAGGAAAATAAGTCAGCATGACCCTTCAGTGACACCCTTTCCTTTCCTGCACTAAACCGTCAAAATCCTTTCTTTTTTGTCCTCTGAACCATTCTCCCATGTCTTCATTATTCTTATCACGCAGAAAGCCTTCTTCAAAATCCTTTAATGGCTAAACACTCCAAGAATCCATCTGGCTTCACTAGAAAAAGTGATCGTTCTAAGGGAAAACCCTCTTCTCAGCCTCCCGAACAAGTAGGCCTAGGCTCTGACCACTTAGGATTTCCCTCTACTTAGGCAGAACAATCTGATCACTCTCACCGAATAGGAAGAAAAGCTCATGGAATAAGGCCCATGGAAGACCCCTTTGAATATTTTACCCCCAAGAAATCCAAATCAGAGCTCTCGAGTTCTCTAGAGTCCGACATCAATTTTTGGGATATCCCAAATAGGGATTTATTTGTTGCTAAGAAAGACAAGACCATTACTCACAGTAGAGTAATCGATTTGATGACATGTAGGTCCTCAATTGTAAGGTAAATGATTTGTTTGTTTTTCAAGGATGGTCTAAATTCCTCTATGTACCCCCTCACAAAGTTTATGAACTTTTAGTGAAAATGTTCTATGCCAATCTTGGTTCTAGCAAGCCTGATAAGTTAGAATCCTTAATTCTATGAAAAAATGTTGTCCTTGATTGTGCCATGTTTGACACAATTTTTCAGTGTAAGTGCTTCGCTTTTCCCATGCTTTTCAAAAATACTTGGCATGATGATTTTGAAATTTCTTTTGATCAAGTAAAATATTGTATTGTTAAGTGTCCATCGGATTTCCATCCTGACTAGTTAGGTCCCAGTGATTTTAGTTTTGAAATATGAGTTGTGGCCCACATTGTTGCTACTACTCATCTTCCTCACACTAGCTCATTCTCCATCTTCTCTCAACAAGACACCTTTCTTGTCTATTGTCTTGCGACCAAACTTAAGGTTAAACTATCTTCATGGGTCATAAACTTCATGATTGAAAGCGGTGATGATCCCACCAGTCTATCCTATGGTATGGCTATCACCCACATCTTGGAAGCCCATAATATCTGTGTTTCATAATACCCTTTTGTTTTTGTTTTAAAGTCCTACAACTCTATATCCTTTGCTATTATGAGGTATGTGTGCACTAAGGGTTCATGGATGAAGAAACGGGAAGGTGAAGCCAAGAATGTTTAGCCTGATTATAATATCAAAGCCTCTATTTCCTATCATAGTATAGGTGATTCTGATCTTGTAGAGAAAGTGATTGCTATTGACACCAAGTTGACCATTATCAAGGACCTTCTTGCTGCAACTCAATCAACAGTTGGGGACATCTAGGGTTTCAAAGATTACACAGTCAAAGCCTTCAAGGAAGTACATGACATGATTATTATGGTGACAGTTTCAGCTAATGCCAACTTTGAGCGTCTGAAGGAGTCCATTTGCAAAACTCTCACTCATTTCTTGCGTCGTTAGTTGTGGTTGTTTCAGACAATTTTTTTTGTCATTTTTCATTTCTGGACTGGAGAACCAGTCACTGGATATTTTTCTTTAATTTTGCTAAACTTTGCATTCCTATAATTTACAAATATTTGCCTATAATGTTCCTGCTTCGACTTAATTTCAACTGTATATATGCATATCCCCTTTTCACTGATGTAAAAAAGGGGAAGAAAAGATAGTCATACATTGCAAGACAAAATAACAGCACTTGTTGAAGGGGAGCCGAAGCATATGCAACACCCGTTAAGGGGGAGTCGACTGCAACAGAGCAAGTGTGTTGCGTATATATATATATATATATATATATATATATATATCATTATCAAAAAGGGAATGATTGTTAAATATGAGTTTCACTGATGAAAAATAATATATCACATATGATGTCGGATCACAAGGGATAAAACAAAAGAATCAAGGCGCCTTATCATTCATGTATGGATTAAGGAAACAATTTATCAATGAAAGCTCTAGAAGCAAATTAAAGAAAAAATATCAATAATTATGGATAAAAAAGGAAGAATCGGTGGAGATCCCAAAAAAGCATCAATCTATAATTTGATAGATGATTGACGGAAGTTATTATAGGAAGATCCCAAATCAAAGAAAAATAAGATTGTAAAGCTGTGCACTGGAGATCGTTGGAGGCCAAAATCAACGGATCTATTGTTGATCACTCAAGTAACATAAAAGATTTGCCTAGCGGATGAACGGCCTGTCACGACCACAAGTCAAGAAAGATCAATAAAAACTTGACTTTATTCTTGGAAAAATTAATTTATGATTTATTTCAAGGATCAACTTCCTTAGGTTTGTAATCTCTCAAAATTCACGTCAATCAGGAGTCAAGAAGGCCTAATATATACATTTGTTCTAGGCTTGAAGCAGATATACTTTGAACGAACCATTATCACTCTTTTTGTTCTATTCCAACCACGCATTGTATTTCTTCTTAGATTTGCTATATAATTAGTGAGAGAAGAAAAGAGATCAACACCCGTGAGATATTATATCAAGTAGAGAAAAGTGACATAGAAACTGAGTTGTTGGTGTAAAGTTTCATCAACCATCTTGTACTCGAGATACTTCAAATACTGAAAGAGATCACACTTACAATCCAAGGGTACTGGACGTAGGATTCACTTTGAATCAGAACCAGTATAAAAATCTCGGTATCTATATAATTTCTAACTCTTCATTTCTGCATTATTTTTGTTATTATTATTCTGTTTTTATCTCTAGTCGACTAATTGATAAACTAATCAACTACTTAAATTATTGAAAATAAAAATCTTTAATTCACTCCCCTCTTGTACTTTCGTTTTCTTCACTCCCCTAAAACTGCAAGAATTATTAAAAGGTTTTACATTAGTTAGGAGGCTCACTAATTAGATGGACAGGTAAATTTTTTGTCATATCCCGACATAGAAGAAATTGGATTCCCAGGAATATCAAAGCTTCTAGTGTCTAAGGAAAGAAAAGAAAGAGAATGAAGGTAACAAAAAAAAACAAAAAAAAAGTCTGATGTACTAAGCTCCTGTTATATGTGGGGTGCGGGAAGGGTCGGACCACAGGGGTTTATCATACACAACCGTATCCTGTATTTCTACAAGAGACTATTTTCACGGTTTGAATATGTGACCTCCTGATCATATAACAACTTTACCAGTTACACTAATGCTACCCTTTAAAAGAAAATGAAGATAACCCATGTAATTAAATTGGAGACTAATTGCCGTTTTGTAAATGAAATAGTGCATTTTCGGAATTTTTTTATTTTATGCCTCATAAAACAGACATAGTTGTATGAGGTAATCTTTTTATCTCACAGTTTTGTGGACTCAGATTTTTATGGATCCAGTAGTATAAGATTGAGGAAAAAAAATCCTCATGTAATTATTATTAGTTGTATGAGACACAAAATGAAACTTCTTGCATTTTCGTGACGAACATCAACAATCAAGATGCTGATAGCGACACGTGGTTTCTTAAAGGACATAACACTTATATTTAAGTAACAAGTTCCATTTTGATTCCGAATGTGGTCATTTTAATGAAGTGATGTCTTGATATTGACAAGAAACTAACTTCCTTGAACTTACAAAGCACACTTAATACATTCCCAATTAAGCTCAATGATAATATGTATGCTTGAGCAGTTAGTCCGACATTTTTAGATTAATTCTTCAAAAAAGAAATATTCTCAACTCAGCTATATTTAATTTGTTGGCATTCTAGTGAACCCATATGCAAAAAAAAAAAAAGAAAAAGAAAAAAGAAAAAAGAAAAAAAGAAATTGTGCTTCCGATCATTGATCATGCACTAACGAGAATAAGTGCATCATAGGTGCCTTTTACATAAAGTTTATTGCTTAGTGATAGTTAAATTAAGCTGTAGGTATATCCTTATCTCGATTTATCACATAAGCTAGGTCAATTGCTGCACTTCCCTTGGAATTTTTTTGGCACGTTTGTTTACCGAGGACCGTTTTGACCAAATTTTAAAAAGCTAAAGGGAATACATTTACTTTGAATTAATATTAACATGATCAAATATTACAGAAAATTAATTATATAATGCATTTATCTTTGTATAAATTATATAAATTCATGGAAGTATATTTTAAAAATATTGGTTAAAATTCCATTAGTATGGTATATGGGGGAAGCGAAATTTAGGATAGAAGCAGATGTAGTTGTTGGTGTCACTGTGTTAAAATAAAAACTATTAGAAAATAAAGAAAGTGTTATGAAATAATAAAAGAAGAAGAAAAATATTGCAGAGAAAGAGAGAGAGGAAATTCTTATTGAATTTTGGAATGATTTACAATGGGGTAAGACTCCTCTATTTATAGGAGAAATATGACTTAGTCACAAAGTAAAACTTTCCACAAGATAGACATTCACTCCAAATAGAATTCTATTATTAACACTCCCCCTTGAATGTCCACTCAATAAGTAATGTGCCTTATTAAAACCTTAACTAAAATAAAACCCAATGGGAAAAAAAATCTAGAAAAGGAAAAAGAGTACACATATCTAATAATACGCCTTTTGGTTGCCTCGTTAAAAACCTCGCAAGGAAAACCCAGTGGGACAAAACCTTGTAAGCGAAAAAGAGTGCAACGCGCATTAACTCCCCCTGATGAGTGCATCAACTAACATCCTTAAGCATTCGCATCCCAATCTTGTGCACTAGCTTCTTGAAGGTGGACGTCGACAAAGGTTTTATATCAGTTTCAATGTATTTTCATAATGACATAACATAGAGATCTCTTCATTCATATATTCAGGTACCTGAATCTCTCATGAGATATTATGAAGTGTAATGTCATGTGATCTTCTAGATCACTTGCCTCCTTTATTATGATCATTTTGATCATTTGCTCATCCTATTTGTCAAGAAGTTTATTTGAAACCGATTGTCTATACGCTTTAAGCTTACCATATACTTTGTCCTTCTAGGACTTAATATGAGCATTTGCAATGAGAATATAGTTACTTTATTTGGGTCACCAAATGCGTCTGGCATGCTTTGCAACAACTTGCACATGAATTATCCTTTTATGACCTTCAAGTTCATATTATTTTATTCGAGGATCTCGATGTATAAATGATAATTTATTCCATGTAACTTTTATCAGCTGTTGTATCTTGTCTCCCCCTTATGTTAGAAAAACTAACTTGTTTCCTCAACTTTGAGAACTCATCTTTGTGCGTTATGATGTTAATCAAAATATACACTGCACATCAATAATAATAAGATGAAATTATTTGGTTCTTGACCCTGAACCACTTGTGAGGGGAGAATGTAATATACTTTCGTATATAGCGTATATCAAACTGATATATATATAAACTTTGTTCTCATAAGAAATAGTTTAAATATTAAGTGGAGGCACTCAATAAATTATTTTGCTAAGTCAGCTTGATGTAGACCAACTTATCAAGATGAACTTCTTGAATAGAAAATCTAGAATATGCTCTAAATTAAATTATTGAGCAAGTTACCTCGCACATGCCGGCCATGTTGCAGGTTAATAATAATTGCACATGTAACTATCTCATAAATGCATCTTATGTGGTATACATGGCAGGTGAATGGGCCCATATTCACCTTTGATATTTCCAGCATTCATGGGATTCAATCCCAATTTTAGTTGATCAATTAATTAATGAGAACAAGCAATGTAAGAGAATTCGTAAAGAACTTTCTAGTTGTTTAATATTTACCCATGTGGATTCTCTATTATTTTTGCACATCATACTTAAATTGATATGGCAAAACCAATTATGTCAACTGGATAAATTATCAATATTGATAAACTTCAGATTTACACCATGATGTGTGCAATTATGAATAAACTCCAAGTTTATTATGATATGGGTTTTATATCAATATCCACTTCATTGTGGTATTATTTGTTTATGTAGTACAAATTAAAGAATAAAGTGGGTAGCTTTTCATATACATATTACCCTGCTACAAGTTGTAGTAATAGAAGATATTAAATCCTTCCTTTATTTATAGTCTCAATATAATCAACCGCTTTCGCGTATAGTTTGGAAACTGAATAAGTTTCTTTGAGACGTACTACAACACAATATCTTATTGGTAATTAATTTTGTTTCTCCAAAATAGTAATAATTGGCTCTTTGAGAGCTCTCAATTAATTTTGTACTACCACAAATCCATCAACATCCATGTGGTGAATATCTCTTTCAAAGAGAAAGTTATACTATTATGTGTATGGTCAAATTTATATGCAAGATCTGTTTCTTGCATTACCGTTGTCTTTTAATAATCACAATGCCAAAATATTTTGGCATACAATACGTACGTGACCAATGACCATTCATGCCATAATAATGATATTATTTATGGTATCATCTCAAACCTTCTTCTAGAGGTGAGTGTGGTATATTCACTACCACTAGCACGTTCATATTCTCTGAAGAATGAATATGTATTCATAAGTAAGATATTGTCACATTCACATCATGAATGGACCATAATCATCTATATGTGATTTATAAAATCTCATGCCAAATCGATGACAAATATTACTTTCACAGAGTGAAGGATTATTTTGAGGATACTTATTGTTCTCATTGCCACAATGATGACGATATAATTTGGTCTATTGCCACGTCCACATCCATTGGTTATTCATGGTAATAATTTTGTCTTCTTTCAGACTTATTATATACTACTATCACATTCTCTAAAAGGAATGAGAATGGAGCAAATTCAATGGGACGTGTTTTCAATTCTTTGCCCACAATCATACATGAATTTAATCATGGCAAGGCATAGAAACTTTACCACTTTGGGTGGTTATAATTTCTTTCAAACTCTATTAGAGTTGCCATCAAAATTTATCGTCTTTGCTTGTATTTAAAATCAAATAATAGAATGTCAAGAATTTGAAAGAGAAAAGTAAAATACTTACCTTAAATCTAAAATCATGAAGGAAGTTCATGGATCAATTGGCAATTATTATGCTCAATCCCAAAGCTTCTACTCAATTGGTTAGAGTCTCGTGCTGATAACGTGTTATGAAATAATAAAAGAAGAAGAACAATATTGCAGAGAAAGAGAGAGAGGAAATTCTTATTGAATTTTGGAATGATTTACAATGGGGTAAGACCCCTCTATTTATAGGATAAATATGACTTAGTCACAAAGTAAAACTCTCCACAAGATAGACATTCACTCCAAATAGAATTCTATTATTAACAGAAAGGTAGAAGAATGAGAAATTTCCGAGCCCACAATTTCCTTGTGTGTCCTTAAGGAATTTTAATCCCCTCTACGTTGCCAAGGTAATGGATCAAATCCTCCCAGGATAAAACGGAATAAACCTTCCTGCAGCAGTGGCAATACAAACTGCAGGATTTCAACGAACTCAAAAAACGGAGCAAAATCACACTTACAAGTTTGAGAGAAAGATATTGCAAACTAGGATGCAATATATTCAGAAAGAAAGGTGTTGTAGAGTGTATTTATTATATCAAAGATGCAGCCTTGCCTCAGAATTTATAGGCAAATATCAGAAGAGGTGTCTTGAAAAGGTGCCTTTTCAGAAAATACGTCGCCCACCGCGGTTCTACCGCGATCACGGAAGAACCGCAGTTAGAGAGCATCTCTGAATCTCACTGACACGGTTCTACCGTGATCATGATAGAAATGCGGCCAACGAGGTTCTCTGAACTTTTCAGTCGAGGTTTGGCATACTTTCAGCAGTGATTTGGTATTTCATTTAATTATTAAATAATTAAATAAATTTTGTCCAAAAATAATCTTATCGATCGATCATTTGACAAATCCAAATCCAAATCCAAATCCAAATCCAAATCAAAATCTAAATCCAAAGTCAAAGACAAGCCAAAGCCGAAGCCGAGCCGAGCGACGACGACGAAGGCGCGAGGGTTTATTCTCTTCAACTTTTTTTAAGATCTTTAAGATGTAATTCTATATATAAGCACACAAATGTGGTTGTCCCTCACCAATGAGGGACAAAGTACACGACAAAATTACTTCTTCAAATTTTCATTTCCCCTCCATTTTATTTCCCTCCATTTCCAATTCACAATTCTTCTACTTTAAAGCAAAATCTTAAAGTCTCTAACAATCACCCACATGAATGAGAATTGCTGTATCAAGAAAGAGCATAGATGAAAGCTATGTGATTTTGCAAGTAAGGATTAATCGCATTTGGATAAGTAGGTTTCCCTTTGAACTTTCCGTAGTGAATATATGTCGGATACACTCGGTCAATTGGTAGATTTGATATCTTTGAACATTTGAACTTTAGTGTATACCTAGACAACCATATGTCACACAATAAACCCTTAAACTTCTTGTAGTTCTCATTGTTGTGTTCATTTTAGCCATGAACACCGCCTGGTCTCATAAGTGCATAGAGAATTGCCTTACAGAATTCTCTTTGGAGCGTCTTCCACTTCACACTTATATAGGTGATTTATAAAAGTGTAATCCTTTAAATTGACACTATTTGATAAATACCTCATTAAACTTAGATAATCATTAAAGAACATGTAAAGTTCTATCCTTGTAACTGAACATTGTCTTCATCATGATAATGGACCAAAGATATAAATTTTGACAATGTTGAACCGGTCAATCACAACTTTGTTTGAGCTCCTTGAACCTAGATCTCGGAACATCCAAAATTCTAGGTAGAGTTACCACCATGTTGACTTGTCCTCGGCCATAGTTCAATTCCCTTAGATGATTTATCAACTCCCTCTCTAGTTAAGCCTTTTGTAAGCGGATCCGCAACATTATCCTTTGATCTTACATAATCAATACTAATAATTCCACTAGAAAGTAGTTGTCTAACGGCATTATGTCTTCGTCGTATATGACGAGACTTTTCGTTATACATAACGCTCCCTGCCCGTCCTATTGCAGCCTCACTATCACAATGTATGCAAATAGGAGCCAAAGGTTTTGGCTAGAATGGAATGTCTTCTAAAAAATTTCCGAAGCCATTCAGCTTCTTCACCGGCTTTATCCAATGCTATAAACTCTGATTCCATTGTAGAGCGAGCAATACACGTCTGTTTAGAAGACTTCCAAGATACTGCTCCTCCACCAATAGTAAACACATATCCACTTGTGGGCTTTGTTTTTGTTGAGCCAGTTATCCAATTTGCATCACTATATCCTTCGATAATTGCAGGATATTTGTTCTAGTGCAAAGCGTAGTCTTGAGTATACTCCATGTATCCCAGAACTCGTTTCATTGCCACCCAGTGATGTTTGTTGGGATTACTTGTGAACCGAATAAGTTTACTTATCGCACAAGCTATATCAGGTCGTGTACAGTTCATGATGTACATTAAGCTTCCCAACACACGAGCATACTCCAATTGAGATGTACTTTCACCTTTATTCTTCATAAGATGATGGTTTAAGTCAATTGGAGTCCTTGCACTTCTAAATTCCAAATATTTGAATTTTCAAGTACCATTTTCACGTAATATGATTGAGACAAAGCTAGACCTTGAGGAGTCCTTTTGATTTTAATTCCTAGAATTATATCGGTAACTCCTAAGTCTTTCATATCAAACTTACAAGCAAGCATGCGCTTAGTAGTTTGAATGTCGGCAATGTCTCTGCTCATTATTAGCATATCATCAACATATAAGCAAACAATGACTATATGATTTGGAACATTTTTAATGTAAACACATTTATCACATTAATTAATCTTAAATCCATTTGACAACATTGTTTGGTCAAATTTCGCATGCCATTGCTTGGGTGCTTATTTTAGTCCATAAAGAGACATAACAAGTCGACACACCTTCTTTTCTTTTCCCGGAACCACAAACCCCTCGGGTTGGTCCATGTAGATTTCTTCCTCTAAATTACCATTTAAGAAGGCTGTTTTCACATCCATTTGATGGATTTAAAGATCAAACAATGCGGCTAACGCTATTAGCATCCGAATGGATGTAATTGTTATTACCGGCGAGTATGTGTCAAAATAGTCAAGACCTTCTCGTTGTCTAAATCCTTTAACAATAAGTCTTGCCTTGTATTTGTCAATAGTACCATCATCTTTCATTTTCTTCTTGAAAATCCAATTAGAACTCAATGTTTTGTTACCTGGAGGAAGATCAACCAATTCCCAAGTATGGTTGCTCAATATAGATTCTATTTCACTATTGACAACTTCTTTCCAATATTGTGCCTCTGAGGAAGACATTGCTTCCTTGAAGGTACGAGGCTCATTTTCTAACAGAAAAGTCAGAAAATCTGGACCGAATGAAGTAGATGTCCTTTGACGTTTACTTTTTCTCGGATTTTCTTCATTAGGCATACCATCTATTATTTCCCCCGAAGACATTTTGACTTTTGGCAGGTCACTTCACTTTCCTTTTTATATGGAAAAATAGTTTCAAAGAATGCAGCATTATCTAATTCTATTATCGTACTAATGTGAATCTCGAGATTTTCTTATTTATGAACCAGAAACCGATATGCCTTGCTATTGGTTACATATCCAATAAACACACAATCAACCGTTTTTGGACCTATCTTAACCCTTTTAGGTTTAGTAACTTGTACCTTAGCTAAACACCCCCACACTTTGAAGTATTTCAAGCTGGGCTTCCTTCTTTTCCACTTCGCATAAGGAATGGATTGTGTTTTACTATGAGGTACACGATTGATTATCCGGTTAGCTGTAAGTATAGCTCCCCCCACAAGTTTTGTGGTAAGCCAGGACTTATTATCAATGCATTCATCATCTCCTTCAATGTTCGATTCTTCCTTTCCGCAATTCCATTAGATTGTGGAGAGTAAAGGGCAGTTGTTTGGTTGATAATGCCATTTTCCAAACATATTTCTTCAAAAGGAGATTCATATTCACCACCACTATCACTTTTTATCATTTTGATCTTTTCGTTTAGTTGCGTTTCAACTTCACTATTGTATTGCTTGAAAGCATCAATTGCATCATCTTTACTATTAAGTAAATAAACATAGCAGTATCTCGTGCTATAGTCAATAAAAGTAATAAAATACTTTTTCCCACCGCGAGATGGTGTTGACTTCTTGTCGCAAATATCTGTGTGAATTAAGTCTAAAGGACTCGAATTCCTTTCAATGGATATAAGGATGCTTAGCATACTTTGATTCCACACATATTTGACATTTGGATTTGATACAATCAAATTTTTGCAATACTTCTAGATTTATCATCTTTCGCAATGTTTTCAAGTTTACGTGACCTAAACGTGAATGCCATAAAGTGTTTGACTCAAGCAAGTAAGAAGAAGCATTCACTTTATTGATTGGAACTGCTATTACATTTAGCTTGAAAAGGCCCTCACTTAGGTAACCTTTTCCAACATACAAATTATTCTTACTAATTACAACACTATTAGAAACAAAAATACATTTGAATCCATTTTTGAAAGGAAGTAAAGTAGACATAAGATTCTTGCGAATTTCTGGAACATGAAGGACTTGGTTTAGAGTCACTATTTTCCCGACATCATCTTCAATGCAATCTTACCAACTCCTTCAATTTTGGCCGTAGATGAATTTCCCATGAAGATAGTCTCGTCGGGGCTTGCGGGGGCATAAGAAGAAAATAATTCCTTGTTAGCACAAACATGGCGGGTGGCTCCAGAATCTATCCACCAATCTTTTGGATTTCCTACCAAGTTGCATTCTGACAACATGGCACACAAGTCTTCCATTTCATCTGTCACACCTCCTTTTGGCGCGCCCGCGAGGGCGCGATGGAGTTTTTCCAATTAAAGGACAATCGAAACGAGATTATTTAATTATTTTAGAGTCGCCACTTGGGAGATTTATGGTATCCCAAGTCACCGGTTGAATCCCGAATCGAGGAAAAGAATGACTCTGTTTAACAGTCTGTGAACCAGAAATCCGGATAAGGAATTCTGTTAACCCGGGAGAAGGTGTTAGGCATTCCCGAGTTCCGTGGTTCTAGCACGGTCGCTCAATTGTTATATTTGGCTAGATTATCTAATTTTATAACATGCTTTAACTTATGTGCAACGCTTAACCCTTAACCACTTTTTAATATTTTTTACAAGAATTGCAACGTTGTAAAAATGTATTTCGGATCACACCGTACCATGCCTGTGACCTTTAATGCATTTTGACCTCATTGAGATTTGGATTTGGGTCACATAAATGTGCACCCATATTCAGGAAAGTAGATTATTAAAGTCGTGCCTAAAGAGTCTATCGTGTTTTTTAACTTTGGGAAAAGACCGTGAAATTTTCTAAATGGTATTTCCAAATCTAAATAATTAATTGCTCGTTTATCGAGGGCCTCTTATTTTTATGCGTTTTATTTGGCTAGGCTCGTCTCATTTATTTTAAAAGATCTTACCTAACGTGACTAAACCTTCTGTTATTGTTTTTATTTATTATCTACGAAAGAAAGATCCTAATTAATCAAGTTAATTCGTAATTAATCAATATAGTAAAGTATTGGGGCTTGTAGCCACACGTATTCTAATCAGTCAATGGTTTTGGACCCTTCTATTGTCCACATAAGAGAAACAACACCAAGCTAGGCCCAATACGTGAGCCCAGTTAAACACTGGCTATGGAGAAGTACCCAATTGAATCTCTGTAGTATTACTTACACGAGCACAATGCATACCTTACTCTTATTCATTATACTACTCGTCATTTTTAAGTAACAACATATCTGAAATATCAATGTTTCTCTTCATGTATATGAACTCTAACTCAATTGCCATTTTAATGAACTTAATACACTATCATGAATAGACCAAACATTTATCAATTAGCTTCTTAATGATCCTTAATTTACAAATATTCTAAAACACCTAAATCCTATACGTGAAACAAATAAATGAACTTATAACTTTTAAATTGATGAGAGAATAATCGGGTATAACAGAAATATTCCAAATATTCAGGGATTCAACTCATAAACAATCGAAACTAACAAAATCAATTACGAGCAAAATGAAACAATAGAACTAATGTATAAAGCAAAGTGCCAGAATCCACATCAGGCTTTGAATTTCGACTTTCATGTCATATTGCTACATTCAGCTTTCCAATTTCAAAGCTAACAGAAGAAGTACCTGGAGATGGCAAGAGATAAAGTGTGGGAAATCAGCAGTAACAAAACTTAACAGCAGGGATATCACCAGTAACACCAGTCCAAACCAAGCAACGACGCGGATAAAATCAATAAAACAGTAGCCCAAAGGCCAGCAATTAAAACCAACAAGAAAAATGAACCAGCCAGCAAGGATTTTTTGCACCAAAATTCAAGCCACAAAATAGTTTTTTTTTTCTTTAAAATGGATCTCCAAATTACTTCAGCAGTTCAAGACCTCAAGAGATGATAAGAAAACTTCAATGCAACAGTCAATTCTCTCCTTTTACCTCTCTATCTTCCTATTTTCAAGATCTCAAATTCTTTCTGTTTTCAAATTCTATCAAGTGACTTTTCTCCATCTCAGAAATGTCAAAAGCACCCTCTTTAATATTTCAGAATCTCTCCTTATCTTAGACTACTCCAATCTACGTTTAAAATTCTCTTAGTCTCCTTTTAGAATCTCAGAATTCTCTCCTATCTCCACCTCTATCTCCTCCTGAAACTCTCACTGTTTTTTCCTAAAACTCCTCTCTGTGAGGCTATCAATCTGTCTCTATATCTTACCTATTTTTAGGCTCTCTCCCTTTTATAGCCAAAAACCAGGCTCTTTTCCAACCTGTTTTTTCTTCCCATGTGCACCCTTTAACCCTTTTATCACACCTCCCATGTGAGTTTTGATTTTCCAGCTCTTAAGAGCACTCAACGAATTAAGAATTCAATCCCTGACCATTATATTCCCTGGCAGCCCATTCCATTCTCCTTTTTTAACCCATACAGACCACTAACACCAAATCATTTTCAAACCTTTTTAAATCCCAAAACACCCCTGAAAATTAATTGTTCTGCCCTAACTTTTAACAGTCAGTATACCCTCTAAATTTAACTAACACTAATTATTAACTACTAAACAACCACACAGCTATAATCAATTATCAACCCTATTCAACCAAATTCACACAGGAGAACAAAGAAACCAAAATGGTATCAATTATGGCCTGGAGACAGCCTATGAAGAACAAGGGATTTAAACCAAATGAACAAATTAAACTAAACACAATAGGTTCAATTCATCACAGCTTTAACACATAAGACTAAAAATGGTAAAAATACTGGAAAACGACTATGAACTACTATCATGTTTCTTTCAAACAAATCAACTGACGACACTTAATTAACTAATTATGTGAACTACAATAGGTAGCTAATAATCAATTAATCAAGGTATAACAGTCAGGCTCGAGGATTTCAGTGATTTTCAAGAGGGAATCTTAACATGAACTAGATTATTCTAATAGATTGAAACAAAACTCACGATAACAATCAAATAATCAATCAAACAGAAACGAGCGACCAAATGAAAGGCCTCAAGAAGAGGAACAAAAATGAAAGAAAAAAAATATAGTAAAAAAAACAACCTAAATTAACTAATATGCAAACAAATACAACACACAATATAAGCAAGAATAGAAAGAAAAAAAAGCACTTATCTGTTAAGGCTCAATAACAACCGACATTGGGCTGAACTGGATTCATCCATTTTGGGGTCCAATGGACCTTAATCGGGATGTTCTCTATTGAGAGCACCTAGATTAAGGTCTATTAGACCTCAATCTCCCATCGAATTAAACAAAGCCCTAATTTTTGAATTTCTAGGGTTCTTGGAGCCGTTTTTGGGGCTTGGGGCTTTTGGGTTGGATTCGAATGAAACCAAAGGTGGTGTGGAGATTAAGAAGGTTGTGGAGGGATAGGGTGTGAGTTTAGGCTTGGTTGGAGTGGGTTCGCGTTTTGCTCGAATCTTCAAATGAAGATTCGAGACGATAGAGATTGATTCGAGCCAAATGGGTAAGGGATTCATGTTCATGGTGATTTTGTGGTTCAGGGGTGTTATTTTGGTGTTGTTTGGACACCGGCCGCCGGTGGTTTTTTCAAGCGAAAATGGTGAGGCGGCGCTAGGGTTCGCTTCTTGTCTCTGATAGAGACGATGAAGAGTGAAAGAAGGGTTTGAACGGTGATTGAGGGTCTGGGGGGTATTTGGTGAATTAAAACTAAAATTTCAATCTTAACCGTTGGATTATTACATCCAACGGCTAAGATCAGTTAGCCAACACTGGAACGCCGTTGTTTTGTTAAGTGGGGGACCGGATCGGTTCAAAATTTGAAAGGGTCGGGTATCTGGGATCGTTTGGGACCATTCGATCAGTACAAAATCAACGGCCATGATCCAGGCCTATGTTTTCTCAAATCCTGACCATTGGATCAATATACCACACTTAATCACCTTGAATTGGATTGGAGCTGGGTCGTTTGGGCCTCTCTGAATGGGCAACAGAGGCCCAATTCAATTCATTCCTTCATTTTCCTCAATTTTCTTCTTTTCTTTTTTTTTTAATTCCTAAGTTATTAAAACAAAAAATTCTAAAATACATTACGAAGTCAAATTAATTTATAAAAACTAATTACGTTCGAATAACGATTCACACATTAAACATTAATTGAATTACACAATTTTAACTAAAGTGCAAAACACGACCATTTGATTTTAATTATTTTATAAAACAAATTACTTAATTAAATTCTGAATTCAAAAGTGCAACATATATATTTTTGTATTTCTTTTCCTATTAATTTAAACATCAAAACACACACGCACGGACGCAAACAATAAGCAAAAAGGGAATCGGGTCAATGTAGTTTGGGAAGTTTTGGTAGCTGGGACTACCATGACTGCTGTAATCTTGCTGTTACTTTTGTTTCTGCTGATGCCACTGCTTAACTGATCCCCTTATTACTTTGTGCTAAACGAATAATAAGAAGATAGACTAAGTTACAGTATTGCAAATTCTTATCTATCTTTTCAGCTTGATCTTGTCATGTTCATTGCCATCCTGCTGGCTCTAATGTTTCTTCACATGCTTCTTCTCTTCTGACAATTGTTATTTCGGCCTATCTTGATTGCTGAACTCCGACCATTGGTCCCTTCCTTGTGATCTTCGAACTATTCTCCTTCAAAGTCTGAATCTATCTTTCTGATCCTTGTTGCCTTCCTTCCAATTATGAACTTGTATTCATGCTGGGGATTTCCGTTACACTCTGTCACTTTCCGATTCTTCACTATCCTTATCAAATCTTAGCAATTGAGATGCCGTTCTGCTTTTCCAGCGAGCTTCTGACTTTATCGACAAATTCTAATCATAAATCGCCATTCCATTCTTCAGATGGTCTTCCTGACTTTAACTACAACTTCAAAATAAATCGCCACTCCATTCTTCAGGCGAGCTCCCTAACTTCGACTACAACTTCAAAACTAAATCGCCACTCCATTCTTCAGACGGGCTCCGTGACTTCGACTACATCTTCAAAACTAAATCGCCACTCCATTCTTCAGGCGGGCTCCCTAACTTCGACTACAACTTCAAAACTAAATCGCCACTCCATTCTTCAGGCGGGCTCCCTGACTTCGACTACATCTTCAACACTAAATTGCCACTCCATTATTCAGGCAGGCTCCCTGACTTCGACTACAACTTCAAAACTAAATCGCTACTCCATTCTTCAGGCGGGCTCCCTAACTTCGACTACATCTTCAAAACTAAATCGCCACTCCATTCTTCAGGCGGGCTCCCTGACTTCGACTACATCTTCAAAACTAAATCACCACTCCATTCTTCAGGTGGGCTCCCTGACTTCGACTACAACTTCAAAACTAAATCGCCACTCTATTCTTCAGGCGGGCTCCCTGACTTCGACTACATCTTCAAAACTAAATCGCCACTCCATTCTTCAGGCGGGCTCCCTGACTTCGACTACAACTTCAAAACTAAATCGCCACTCCATTCTTCAGGCGGGCTCCCTGACTTCGATTACATCTTCAAAACTAAATCGCCACTCCATTCTTCAGGCGGGCTCCCTAACTTCGACTACATCTTCAAAACTAAATCGTCACTCCATTCTTCAGGCGGGCTCCCTGACTTCGACTACAACTTCAAAACTAAATCGCCACTCCATTCTTCAGGTGGGCTCCTTGACTTCAACAACAGCTTTAAAATAAATCGCCACTCCATTCTTCAGGCGGGCTCCCTGACTTCAACTACAACTTCAAATAAATCGCCACTCCATTCTTCAGGCTGGCTCCCTGACTTCAATAATTACTTCAAAACTAAATCGCCACTCCATTCTTTAGGCGGGCTCCCTGATTTCAACAACAAACTTTGAACTTCATCCCATCCCTATCGTCTTCGTTTGCTTCCTACACCACTTTCTTCTTCCTGCATCGCCTCTTAAACCATCATTTCTCCTAAATTACCTTGTTCCGGAACTACTTTCCTCTTGGGTCGTGTTGTTTTCCTTCCTGACTGCTGGGGATATCTTTAGAATTGTTTACTTGCCTGCTGAGGATAATGATGCTGGGAAAATTTTTCTTCATTCTCTCCTTTCCTTTGACTCATGCGCTTGAATATGCGCTGGGAACTCTTGTTGTAACCCTCTACTTTATGGTGGGTTACTGGTTTCAAGACCTGCAATGTAAAGACTGAAGACATGCCTCTTGTTATACAGGTAGGCGCCTGCTTTTATTAGCAACTTTTGAATTTAAAACGCATTCTGGCAATAATTTACGAAATATGCATAGGACAATGTAAAATAAAACAAACGTAAAATATCCTATTGGAGGGCGAATACTCCCATTGTATCCTATTCGAGGGCGAATACTCCCATTGTATCCTATTTTAGGGCGAATACTCCCATTGCATCCTATTCGAGGGCGAATACTCCCATTGTATCCTATTCGAGGGCGAATACTCCCATCGTATCCTCTTCGAGGGCGAATACTCCCATCGTATCCTATTCGAGGGCGAATACTGCCATCGTATCCTATTCGAGGGTGAATACTCCCATCGTATCCTATTCGAGGGCGAATACTCCCATCGTATTCTATTCGAGGGCGAATACTCCCATTGTATCCTATTCGAGGGCGAATACTCCCATTGTATCCTATTCGAGGGCGAATACTCCCATTGTATCCTATTCGAGGGCGAATACTCCCATTGTATCCTATTCGAGGGAGAATACTCCCATTGTATCCTATTCGAGGGCGAATACTCCCATTGTATCCTATTCGAGGGCGAATACTCCCATTGTATCCTATTCGAGGGCGAATACTCCCATTGTATCCTATTCAAGGGCGAATACTCCCATTGTATCCTATTCGAGGGCGAATACTCCCATCATATCAATGTTTAAGAGTGAACAAACCTGAGACGTCCTGTTCGAAGGTGGGCAAACCTGAAACATCCTATTTGAAGGTGGACAAACCTGATACGTCATCTTGAATTGCCTTCCTCGCTTCTCTGAGAATATTTTCAACAACGGCAGAAAATTTTCTGCCCCAGTATTGGTGTTCTTCCTTGTGGAATGACTTTCTACTATCAATAGCACTTTTTTTCCCTATTTCAAATCAAAGAAAATTTGTTAGTTCAAAACATTGTGAGCGATTGTGCCGCTCCTGTGTGGTGGTTTTTTTCTTTTCTCCTTTCCCTCGCTCGGGGTTCCCAAAACATTGTTGGGGAATGATTTCATTTGCTGGAGATGACATTCTTGCTGGGGATAGGTTTTTCCATCCCTTCCTCGTTCTGTGTTTCTCAACTTGCTGGGGATTATGAGATTTCCTTTCTTCCTTTACCACTCTGTGTTGTCCGACCACCTCGGAACTTGCTGAAGATAACATTGCTGGTGGATTTTGATTTCCGCAAAATTGGTGTTTCACTCTTCCGAAGGCTGTTAGAGATGAGATTGGTTTAAATATTGCTTCCCTTAATGCCTTCTTTCTTCCCTTTTCCCCAAGTGGGACTCGATTTCCAGAAAATTTTCAAAATGAAAAGAAAATTTTCTGCCCCAGTTTAATAATCTTCTTTGCACCATACTTCTCTGCCGTCAATGGAATTTCCTTGCCTTGCATAATAATTGGAAAGTTGGTGGCAAGTTTTGAAGTCATTTCTCACTATGTTTTGACTAGACAGACTTTGACGGGGGAATTTTTGACAAAAGGAGAAAGATAAAAAGAAACAACAAATAGAAGACAAGGGAGAACTGACTCTCTAACAAGAAACAACTATAAAAACTTATAAAACGCGGATACCAACTCTACTGGTCATGACATGCACTTATGGCCTATCCTCCGTCGTTAATCGCCTTTCACAATTTCCATCTGATTACCACCTTTATTAGACTTGTAGTGCCCGAAGGGTTTTCACTTTCAAGCCTCTCTCATTTTGATTTTCTCTCAGCTTTCGTCGCCTTATGGTGCCTGTGAAGGTTTTCACCGGTAAGACTCTCTTGTTTGTATCACTTTTAGCTGGGGATTGGGGTGTCACTGCTAAGACTCTCTCGTGTTTCCTTTCTTCTGGGAATCAGAGTCTTTTCTGCTGAGAATCAGAGTGTTATATTCTGACAGGACTCTCTCACTCGCCTGAAGCGGCATCTTTTGAAGACTGATCAGAAGGTCTTTCTTTGGACCATAATGTGGGATTTGGATAGGGCTAGAAAGAAAAGGTATTGACGGCTCAAAACAAAATCAATTTTGGGTTAAAAAATTTACAACCTTCGGACCTAAATTTATTTATAATCAACACAATTTTTCTTTGCCCCAGGTTTTTACTTGGGGATTTTATTTCTTTATTAACACTATGACCGAGCTGTGAAGCGCCTACGTATCCTCTTCAAGGAATCGGGTCAAACGTAGTTCCCAATTCCCTTTTTTCAAGTTTCATTCATTTTTCTTTTCCTTTTCTTTTCTTTATCTCTTTTTGTTGTTTTCTTTTCTTTTCTTTTTCTTTATCCCTTTCTTCTCTTGTCTTTCAAACTTGTGTTTCTAGTCTTTGCAACTAATTTTGAAGGAGGGGTATGAAAGAATTTAAATTAAGGCTCAAAGGGTTGATGATGGATAAAGTGTTTGGATAGCAGAACAAAATGCCTTCGTCATTCTAATCTTCAAAACATGCCAAGTTCAAACAACATATTCACGACATCTTCTGTTTGTGCCCTGATTGATAACCATATCGTCCATTCACCTTTTCATCTATCATTTTAAAGTATTGTTGGATGACACTTTCATTTCAGTATCACGAGCGAACCCCGCCTTAGCATGGCCAATTTTCCTTTAAGGGTTTCTTCGTGTTTTACCTGCCCCAGTCTCACATGATTCGGGCTCCAAATAATCTCAAATCATTTTTATTTCTTTTTAAAATGACATGATTATCTTCCAATTGCTTCATGATTAACCCTTAATATTAGGCCAAAATTATGTGAGATGCTATGTCATTAGAGTCGGCGTTCGAACAAATGACAAATTTGAAGATAGAAGAACTAAACAAAAAGACGACTGGGTAATAAAAGACCGAAAGTTCCATTAAACAGAGAAAAGGTTCAAATACAAACAAGAAAACCATCAATACAAACCTGAAACGACACTTGATAAGACTAAGCAAACTGAAATTACCAGAATGGAAAGATAAGAGGGTTTTACTTCAAGACAAGATCCGGGTCACAACCCTGAAAACAACTCGGACAACAAAAACAAACCACCGAAACTCCTCCTGATTACCAAGCATGACTTCCTATATACCAAATTCTGCCGATTGGTTTTGCTGTGGAATACAGATCGGGCTTCTTAATTTTCCATTCCCTTGTGTATCAATTTGATCACATGGGTCTAAGGGTGAGCTGGCAATGGATTCTGATTAATGTTGGGTGCCTCTGGTGTCTGAACCTCGATCTTATTGGTGTCAATAAGATTTTGCACTGCATGTTTCAGTTTCCAACATTTCTCGGTATCATTTCCGAGAGCCCCTGAACAATACTCATAGCTTACTGAGCGATCCATATTTGGGGGTAGGGGATTTGGCAATCTTGTCTCAATAGGACTGTGACGACCCAAAGGGTCATCACTTATTTTATTAATCATTTCGAGCTTCTGAGGCCTTGAAAACCTCATTCTAAGTTTGCCTCGATTTACGTGCACAATCCGAGCATGTAGCCGAAAAGATTTTGTGATAGAAAATATGAATTCTATGAGAAATTTGGATAAAAATGATATTAATATTGATATAGTTGACTTCGGTCAACATTTTTGGTAAACGGATCCGGACCCGAGATTGGATGGTCCCGAGAGGTCCGTAGGAAAATATGGGACTTGGACATGCGTCCGGAGTCGAATTCTGAGGCCTAGAGCCCAAGTTATGAATTTTTCTATAAAATTGTTTTTGATGTAATTGTTAAAGGAAATGAATTAATTGACCTTGGTATCGGGCTCGTATTTTGGTTCCGACGCCCGGTACAAGTCTTAAATATTATATATGTGATTTCTGTAAAGTTTTGTGACATTCGGATGTCGTTTGAGAAGTTTTGGACCTTGAGTTCCAAGTTTGAAAGTTTTGAAAACCAAAAGTATGAAAATCATGAATTTGAGGCTTGATTTGATGAAAACGATGTGATATTGGCGATGTGATCGCACGAACAAGTTCATAATGTGTTTTTGAGGTTGTGTACATGTTTGGTTTGGAGCCTGGGGGCTCGGGTAAAGATTTGATAGGCCGTTGGATTAAATTTTGAATTTTTGCACTGCTGGTTTTTCACCCAGCTGTTGGCTTCGCAATTGCGAAGTATTTCTCGCAATTGCAAAGGGGGCAGATCAAGGCAGGGCTCGCAAATGCGAACCCTGATCGCAAATGCGAAGCCCCTCATGACCCAACCTTGTTCGCAAATGCGAACAATTGTTCGCAAATGCGAACATCCCCTTGTCCTGCCTATGTTCGCAAATGCGAACCATAGTTCGTAAATGCGAAGGTCCCTCAGCCCAGCCTTGTTCGTAAATGCGAACAAATGTTCGCATTTGCGAAAGACCCTAGAGGCCAGCCTGGTTCGCAAATGCGAACATATGTTCGCAAATGCGAAGCCCCAGATTTGCCTTGGCTTCGCAAATGCGAACAAAAGTTCGCAAATGCGAACTTCCGAGCCTTAGCTTATTTTTCAAACTCCAGAAATTGGTCGGGGTTCGCAATTGCGAACCCATGTTCGCAAATGCGAACACGGAGACCTGTAAAACACGATTTTCAGTTCATTTCTTCACTTTTTACAAAACAAAAACACCCATTTGCGATTCTTCACGGATTCCTTCTTCATCAAAACAATTGTAAGTCACTTTTTACTTAATTCTTTCAATTCCTAACATCATTAAACATGTTTTTCATTAGAAATCAAAGGTTTTCATGGTAGAATTTCTTGTTTTTGTTAGAATATAGGGTTTTTCATAAATTGGGAAATTGGACCTCGAATTGAGGTCCGATTTTGAAACAAATCATATACATGAACTCGTGGGGGATGGGTAACCGGATTTTGGTCCTAACCCCGAGTTCCGACCATGTGGGCCCGGGGTTGAAATTCACTATTCCGGGCAGAATGTTGTAAAAGTTGTACTTGGTCTTAAGAATTAGTTTGTTGAGTAGTATTGATGATATTAAATCAATTGTGTATAGATACGATTGGATTGGATCCAAATTTGAAAGAAAAAGACATTTCCACGGATTGAATTGTTCATAAACATTCAAGGTAAGTGTTTGTTCTATCCTAGCTTGAGGGAATATGATTATGTGTTATATGTTATGTGATCGAGTGCGGTGTATGGGCTGTGGTGACGAGCATCCATACACTGGCGTCTAGTATGACCGTGAGTCGTTGAAAAATGATTATTTTGAGATATATTACGGATGAATTGTTATTGTTCTCCCTTGTTGGGACTTGTTGTGAAGATAATTATTGATTGCCCTTGATGGGACGGTTTATAAATTGATGTTTCTTTCTTTGCCCTTAACCGTGATTGTTATTTGGGTGAGGAAGAGTGATAATGCATGAAGGGTGATGCCGTGCCATGTTTATTTATTTATGCACGAAGGTTAATGCCGTGCCATGTTTTATTGATTATGCACGAAGGATCATGCCGTGCCCTGTTATTGAACCATGTACGAAGGATCATGCCGTATTATGGATGTAAGGATGAGAGTAAAAGCACGAAGGGTGATGCCGTGTACTTTATTTGCTTATTTGGTGAGGATGAGAGTAAAAGCACGAAGGGTGATGCCGTGCAACTGTTTGCTATTCCTTGACTTGATATTACTTGTGTTTCCATTATACTTTGTTTTTTCCTTGTGAATTTATTACTTGTTGTTAATTGTTGAATCCTTTGAGATATTCCTTATTGTGTTATTACCTGGTTATTTTTTTGTTATTCTGTGGTATACATATATATTGAACTGTACATGTTTATGTGGGTGTCTGGTCCTAGGCTTGTCACTACTTCGCCGGGATAGGCCAGGCACTTACCAGCACATGGGGTCGGTTGTGCTGATACTACACTTCTGTGCGTTTTTGCACAGGTCCAGGTTACGATCAGGAGCAGCGACAGCAGTAAATCGATTGCGTGGGAGTTGATCATATTTGAGACCGAGGTAGCTTGCAGACGTCTGCAGGCCCATTGTCTCTCTCTTTATTTATGTTACTAGTTGTAGTCTCTTTGTTCCGAGACAAACAGAATTATGTTATATTTCTTTCAAACTCTTATGTGTAGTTTTCGGTAGTAGTTCGTGAGTTGGTGACTCCACGTCTTGGGTAGAGGATTTCAGTATGATTTTTATCTTGTAATTAGTTATTTCTATTTCGATAAAGTATTCCGCATTTATTTAATTAAAATTGTGTTAAAAACAGAATAGTATGAATACAGTGGCTTGCCTAGCTACCACGAGTAGGTGCCATCACGATCCCGATGTTGGGGGAAAATACGGGTCGTGACAAGTTGGTATCAGAGCTCTAGGTTACATAGGTCTCACCACTCACGAACAAGCTTAGTAGAGTTTGAGAGGTAGGTACGGAGACGTCCGTACTTGTCCTCCAGAGTCTATTGAGTTAGGAAAGAGTCTCTCATTTGTTCTTTCTTGTCGTGCGACTTATTCCTAAATTACTGATTGAATTTCTATTCTGTCCTTTCGTAGATGGTGAGGACACGCGCTTCTTCGTCCGCTGACCAGCAGCCCGAGCCCCAGGCAGCTCCCGTGAGGGGCAGGGGCCAAGGCCGTATCAGAGGCCGTGGTAGGGGTAGAGCTCAGCCCCAGGCAGCTACCCCGGAGGTGGAGCCTCATATTGAGATTGACGAGGAGGTTCCAGTCCCAGCAGCTCCAGTGGGCCCAGCTCAGGTCCCAGGAGAGGCTTTATTTACCCCGGATCTCCGGGATGCTTTGGTCAGAATAGCAGGATTTATGGACAACATTGCCAGAGCGGGTTTATTATCAGTTGCACCAGCCACTTCTCAGGCTGGAGGAGGGGCCCAAACTCCTATTGCTCGTACTCCGGAGCCAGTAGCTCCTCAGCCTCAGGCACCAGTGGTTCAGCCAGCTGTGGCCACATAGTCAGGTACCATGGCTCATGCTGGAGATAGAGCGGCCATGACTTCTGATTCCTTATGGAGACTTGATCGGTTCTCCAAGCTGATTACCACTACTTTCAGTGGTGCCACATCAGAGGATCCTCAGGATTTCTTATTCAGTTGCCATGAGATTCTCAAGACTATGGGGATCGTGGAGTCAAATGGAGTTGACTTATGTACATTCAAGCTTTCAGGATCCGCCAAGACTTGGTGGAGGGATTATTGCTTGACTCGACCAGCAGGGTCCCCAGCTTTATCATGGGACCGGTTTGCGGAACTATTTATGGAGAAGTTTCTCCCTGCTACTCAGCGGGATGTACTTCGGAGGCGGTTTGAGCGCCTCCATCAGGGGGCACTATGACGGTTACACGGTATGAGACGAGATTTGTCGATTTGGCTCGTCATGCGGTGGTGATACTTCCCACGGAGCGGGAGAGGGTCCGCGAGGTTTATATATGGGCTTAATCGGCCAATTAGACTCCGGATGGCTATGGGCGGGGGAGTGACATATCATTTCGGGAGGCGGCCAATGCGGCACGCGAGTTGAGATGGCTCTTGCTAGGGGAGGCGGTTATTCTTCGGATAAGAGGCCTCGTCATTCGGGCGAGGTTTGGTGGTTCTTCCTCCGGTGGCGGAGAATCCTTTGATAGAGGCCGGTCCTCCGGGCCTTTTCATTCCGCCCTTCGAGCTTCGCAGGGTGGACCGGGTGATCGCGGTTTTTGTGGGCATTATTCGGACCGGCCTCCTATTAATGCTCGGCCTCTTCGAGTGTTCGTGGAGGCCATTCGGGCGTCGAGGCCAGCAGCCCTATCGGTCCAAGAGTTGCTACGGTTGTGGTGACCCGAGTCATTTTATCGGGAATTGCCCTCAGTAGCGGGCAACTCTCAGGGAGCGAGGTCCTCGTCCTATGATTCGAGGCCCCAGCTGACCCTCAGCCTGCCCAGCCAGCCGCAGGCGGGGGTAGAGATTATAGAGGTGGAGGTCGAGACCGCAGAGGTGGAGACCGTCCAGCCAGAGGTAGAGGTCGGCCGGTTGATGGTCGTCCTAGAGACGCGGCCTAGAAGGGAGGTGCGGATCCCCGATTCTATGCTTTACCGGCCAGACCCAGAGGCGGAGGCATCCGATGCCGTGATTACGGGTACTATTCTTGTGTGTGGTAGAGGTGCTTCGGTATTATTTGACCCCGGATCTACATATTCCTATGTGTCTTCCTACTTCGCACCGTATTTGGCCGTGCCCGGCTATGCTCTGGATATTCAAGTTTATGTGGCTACACCAGTGGGTGATTCCATTGTAGTCGATTGGTTGCATCGTTCGTGCGTAGTTATATTTGGGGGTCTTGAGACCCGTGTTGATCTGTTGCTTTTGGATATGGTAGATTTTGATGTCATATTGGGGATGGATTGGTTGTCCCCATACCATGCTATTCTTGATTGCCATGCTAAGACGGTGACCTTAGCCTTGCCAGAATCACCCCGACTAGAGTGGAAAGGTACCTCAAGCCACTCCGTTCGCACTGTTATTTCCTATGTTAAGGCTCGACGCATGGTCGAGAAGGGGTGTCTAGCTTATCTGGCTTATGTTCGTGATTCCAGCGCAGAGGTTCCTTCTATTGAGTCTGTCCCTATTGTACGGGAGTTTCCTGAGGTTTTCCCTTCAGACCTGCCGGGCATGTCACCCGACGGGGATATTGATTTCTGTATTGATCTGGCACCGGGCACTCAGCCCATCTCTATTCCACCCTATCGTATGGCCCCGCCGGAGCTAAAAGAGTTGAAAGATCAGTTGCAGGACCTTCTTGAGAAAGGCTTTATCAGGCCCAGTGTTTCCCCCTGGGGAGCACCTGTATTATTTGTAAAGAAGAAAGATGGCTCGATGCGGATGTGTATCGATTACCGGCAATTAAACAAAGTGACAATAAAGAATAAGTATCCACTGCCGAAGATTGATGATTTGTTGACCAGCTCCAGGGAGCGAGGGTATTCTCTAAGATAGACTTGAGGTCAGGCTACCATCAGCTGAAGATCAGAGCGGCTGACATTCCTAAGACAGCCTTTCGCTCTAGATATGGGCATTATAAGTTCTTGGTCATGTCCTTCGGGTTGACCAATGCCCCAGCAGCATTCATGGACTTGATGAATCGGGTATTCAGGCCTTACTTAGATCTGTTCGTGATAGTCTTCATAGATGACATCCTGGTGTACTCCCGCAGCTAGGAAGAGCACGGGCAGCACCTCAAAGTGGTTCTTCAGACTCTGAAAGATAACCGACTATATGCCAAATTTTCTAAATGTGAGTTCTGGCTGAGTTCGGTAGCATTTCTGGGTCACATTGTATCAGTGGAAGGTATTCACGTAGACCCAAAAAAGATTGAGGCGGTCCAGAATTGGCCTCGACTAGCTTCAGTGACTGAGATCCGGAGTTTCTTGGGATTAGCAGGTTACTACCGTCGATTTGTAGAGGAGTTTTCTTCTATTGCAGCCCCGATAACCAGGTTGACCCAGAAGGGTGTCCAGTTTCAGTGGTCAGAGGAGTGTGAGGCGAGCTTTCAGAAGCTCAAGACAGCCTTGACCACCGCACCAGTGTTGGTACTACCTACAGGTACAAGGCCTTATACAGTTTATTGTGACACATCTCGTACAGGGCTTGGAGCGGTATTGATGCAGGATGGTAAGGTTATCGCTTATGCTTCGAGGCAATTAAAGATACATGAGAAGAATTATCCAGTTCATGATCTTGAGTTAGCGGCAGTGGTTCATGCCTTAAAGATCTGGAGGCATTATCTATATGGTGTGACATGTGAGGTGTACACTGATCACAAAAGCCTACAGTACTTGTTCAAGCAGAAGGAGTTCAATCTACGACAGCGGAGATGGTTAGAGTTGCTAAAAGACTATGATGTTACTATCTTAAATCACCCAGGTAAGGCCAATGTGGTGGCCGATGCTTTGAGTAGAAAGTATGCCGGCATGGGTAGTCTTGCATACATTCCGGTCAGTCAGAGACCATTAGCTCTAGATGTCCAGGCCTTAGCCAACCGGTTCGTGAGATTAGACATTTCTGAGCCTAGCAGAGTGTTAGCCTGCACGGTCGCTCGTTCTTCCTTATTAGAGCGTATCCGTGAGAGGCAATTTGATGATCCTCATTTACGTGAGTTGAGAGATACGGTACAGCGGGGAGGTGCCACACAGGTAAACCTAGATGATGATGGGGTATTGAAATTGCAGGGTCGAGTTTGTGTGCCCAATGTCGAAGGGATTCGAGAGTTGATCTTAGCAGAGGCCCACAGTTCGCGGTATTCTATTCACCCAGGCGCCGCGAAGATGTACCAGGACTTACGTCAGCACTATTGGTGGCGCAGAATGAAGAAAGATATCGTTGCGTATGTCGCTCGGTGTCTAAATTGTCAGCAGGTGAAATATGAGCACTAGAGACCTGGTGGTGTATTCCAGAGAATTGAAATTCCCGAGTGGAAATGGGAGCGGATCACTATGGACTTCGTTACTGGAGTTCCTTTGACTCGGAGGAAATTTGATGCTATTTGGGTCATTGTTGATAGGCTGACCAAGTCAGCACACTTTATTCCAGTATCCGTCTCCTACTCGTCGGAGAGGTTAGCGGAGGTTTACATTAGGGAGATTGTTCGTCTCCATGGGGTGCCAGTATCTATTATCTCTGATCGGGGAACGCAGTTTACCTCGCGGTTCCGGAGAGCGGTCCAGCGGGAGTTAGGCACCCAGGTTCAGTTGAGTACAGCATTTCATCCTCAGACGGATGGCCGGTCCGAGAGGACTATTCAGATTCTAGAGGACATGCTTCGAGCCTGTGTTATTGATTTCGGAGGCTCGTGGGACCAGTTTCTGCCATTAGCAGAGTTCGCCTACAATAACAGTTACCAATCTAGCATCCAGATGGCTCCGTATGAGGCGTTGTATGGTAGGCGATGTCGATCACCGGTTGGATGGTTTGAACCGGGAGAGGCTCGGTTGTTGGGTACAGACTTAGTTCAGGAGGCCTTGGATAAGGTCAAGACTATTCAGGAGAGATTGCGTTCAGCTCAGTCCAGGCAGAAGACTTATGCGGATCGTAAAGTTCGAGATGTGGATTTCATGGTTGGTGAACGAGTATTGCTCCGAGTGTCGCCTATGAAGGGCGTGATGAGGTTCGGGAAGAAGGGCAAGCTCGGCCCTAGGTATATTGGTCCATTTGAGATTCTAGACAGAGTGGGAGGGGTGGCTTACAGATTAGCTTTGCCGCCTAGCTTATCAGCCGTGCATCCGGTTTTTCACGTATCTATGCTTCGGAGATACCACGGCGATCCCACACATGTGTTAGACTTCAGTACTTTCCAATTGGACAATGATCTATCTTACGAGGAGGAGTCGGTGGCTATTCTAGACCGGCAGGTTCGACAGTTGAGGTCGAAGAGTTATCCTTCTGTGCGTGTTCAGTGGAGAGGTCAGCCTCCTGAGGCATCGACCCGGGAGTCCGAGTCTGATATGCGGAGCCGCTACCCACACTTGTTTCCTGACTCAGGTACTTCTTTCTTTTGTCCGTTCGAGGACGAACGGTTGTTTTAGAGGTGGAGATTGTGACGACCCAAAGGGTCATCACTTATTTTATTAATCATTTCGAGCTTCTGAGGCCTTGAAAACCTCATTCCATGTTGCCTCGATTTACATGCACAATCCGAGCATGTAGCCGGAAAGATTTTGTGATAGAAAATATGAATTCTATGAGAAATTTGGATAAAAATGATATTAATATTGATATGGTTGACTTCGGTCAACATTTTTGGTAAACGAATCCGGACCCGAGATTGGATGGTCCCGAGAGGTCCGTAGGAAATATGGGACATGGACATGCGTCCGGAGTCGAATTCCGAGGCCTAGAGCCCAAGTTATGAATTTTTCTATGAAATTGTTTTTGATGTAATTGTTAAAGGAAATGAATTAATTGACCTTGGTATCGGGCTCGTATTTTGGTTCCGATGCCCGGTACAAGTCTTAAATATTATATATGTGATTTCGTAAAGTTTGGTGACATTCGGATGTCGTTTGAGATGTTTTGGACCTTGAGTTCTAAGTTTGAAAGTTTTGAAAACCAAAAGTATGAAAATCATGAATTTGAGGCTTGATTTGATGAAAACGATGTGATATTGGCGATGTGATCGCACGAACAAGTTCATAATGTATTTTTGAGGTTGTGTACATGTTTGGTTTGGAGCCGGGGGGCTCGGGTAAAGATTTGATAGGCCGTTGGATTAAATTCTGAATTTTTGCACTGCTGGTTTTTCAACCAGCTATTGGCTTCGCAATTGCGAAGTATTTCTCGCAATTGCTAAGGGGGCAGTACAAGGCAGGGCTCGCAAATGCGAACCCTGATCGCAAATGCGAAGCCCCTCACGACCCAGCCTTGTTCGCAAATGCGAACATCCCCTTGTCTTGCCTATGTTCGCAAATGCGAACAATAGTTCGCAATTGCGAACAATGCCCTTTACTGCCTGTGTTCGCAAATGCGAACATTAGTTCGCAAATGCGAACACTATCCTTTCCAGCCTGGTTCGCAAATGCGAACATATGTTCGCAAATGCGAAGCCCCCAGATTTGCCTTGGCTTCGCAAATGCGAACAAAAGTTCGCAAATGCGAACTTCCCAGCCTTAGCTTATTTTTCAAACTTCAGAAATTGGTCGGGGTTCGCAATTGCGAACCCATGTTCGCAAATGCGAACACAGAGACCTGTAAAACACGATTTTCAGTTCATTTCTTCACTTTTTACAAAACAAAAACACCCATTTGCGATTCTTCACGGATTCCTTCTTCATCATAACAATTGTAAGTCACTTTTTACTTAATTCTTTCAATTCCTAACATCATTAAACATGTTTTTCATTAGAAATCAAAGGTTTTCATGGTAGAATTTCTTGTTATTGTTAGAATATAGGGTTTTTCATAAATTGGGAAATTGGACCTCGAATTGAGGTCCGATTTTGAAACAAATCATATACATGAACTCGTGGGGGGATGGGTAACCGGATTTTGGTCCTAACCCCGAGTTCCGACCATGTGGGCCCGGGGTTGAAATTCACTATTCCGAGCAGGAATGTTGTAAAAGTTGTATTTGGTCTTAAGAATTAGTTTGTTGAGTAGTATTGATGATATTAAATCAATTGTGTATAGATACAATTGGATTGGAGCCAAATTTGAAAGAAAAAGACATTTCCACGGATTGAATTGTTCATAAACATTCGAGGTAAGTGTTTGTTCTATCCTAGCTTGAGGGAATAGGATTATGTGTTATGTGTTATGTGATCGAGTGCGGTGTATGGGCTGTGGTGACGAGCATCCATACACTGGCGTCTAGTATGACCGTGAGTCGTTGAAAAATGATTATTTTGAGATATATTACGGATGAATTGTTATTGTTCTCCCTTGTTGGGACTTGTTGTGAAGATAATTATTGATTGCCCTTGTTGGGACAGTTTATGAATTACTGCTTCTTTCTTTGCCCTTAACTGTGATTTTTATTTGGGTGAGGAAGAGTGATAATGCACGACGGGTGATGCCGTGCCATGTTTATTTATTTATGCACGAAGGTTAATGTCGTGCATTGTTTTATTGATTATGCACGAAGGATCATGCCGTGCCCTGTTATTGAACCATGTACGAAGGATCATGCCGTACTATGGATGTGAGGATGAGAGTAAAAGCACGAAGGGTGATGCCGTGTACTTTATTTGCTTATTTGGTGAGGATGAGAGTAAAAGCACGAAGGGTGATGCCGTGCAACTGTTTGCTATTCCTTGACTTGATATTACTTGTGTTTCCATTATACTTTGTTTTTTCCTTGTGAATTTATTGCTTGTTGTTAATTGTTGAATCCTTTGAGATATTCCTTATTGTGTTATTACCTGGTTATTTTTTTGTTATTCTGTGGTATACATATATATTGAACTGTACAGGTTTATGTGGGTGTCTGGTCCTAGGCTTGTCACTACTTCGCCGGGATAGGCTAGGCACTTACCAGCACATGGGGTCGGTTGTGCTGATACTACACTTCTGTGCATTTTTGCACAGGTCCAGGTTACGATCAGGAGCAGCAGTAGTAAATCGATTGCGTGGGAGTTGATCACATTTGAGACCGAGGTAGCTTGCAGACGTCCGCAAGCCCGGCGTCTCTCTCTCTTTATTTATGTTACTAGCTGTAGTCTCTTTGTTCCGAGACAAACAGGAATTATGTTATATTTCTTTCAAACTCTTATGTGTAGTTTTCGGTAGTAGTTCGTGAGTTGGTGACTCCACGTCTTGGGTAGAGGATTTCAGTATGATTTTCATCTTGTAATTAGTTATTTCTATTTCGATAAAGTATTCCGCATTTATTTAATTAAAATTGTGTTAAAAACAGGATAGTATGAATATAGTGGCTTGCCTAGCTACCACGAGTAGGCGCCATCACGATCCCGATGTTGGGGGAAAATCCGGGTCGTGACAAGGACTTAACAAACCTATCTGCTTCAGTTAGTGGAACAGAGCAGTATAAGTTTCTCCCAACTCAATGAATGTTCTTTGTGTCTTTTCCTTTCTGAAGGCATGATTCCCTCGGAAACCCGGTCCTGGAGGGTTATTGTAAGCCCTTGGTGGTGGATATGTGTTTCGGGGAGGGTGATTAGGGTGATTTGGGTGGTAGGGTCTGGCTTTGTAATGAGGTGAAGGACCTTTCGATCTTGACCAAGTACCCTCCTCTACCGTTGCAACTTCTTCTCTTCTCTTCTTCCCGAATGCAACCCCTGTGCCATTCCGAATAGCTTGAGTTGTTGCTTTCAAGCTGGAATAGCTCAAGATCTTATTGGACTTAAGTCCCTCTTCTATCATTCCGCCCATTTTGACCACTTCATTGAAATATTTACCAACCGATGTCACCAGGTGACTAAAGTAAGTTGGCTCCAGTGTCTGCAAGAAGTAATCTACCATCTCGTTTTCTCTCATCGGTGGATCTACCCTTGCTGCCTGTTCCCTCCAGCGGAACCCAAATTCTCTAAAGCTTTCGGCGGGTTTCTTATCTAACTTTAGCAATGATAAGCAATCAGGGATTATTTCAAGGTTATATTGAAACTGGCCGATGAATTCTTGGGCCAGGTCATCCCATGTAAACCATCTGCTGGGATCCTGCCTGGTGTACCACTCTAGTGCAGACCCTCCCAAGCTCTGACCGAAGTAAGCTATCAGAATTTTATCTCGCCCTCCGGCTCCTCGCATTTTGCTGCAGAAACCTCGGAGATGGGCTACTGGGTCACCATGCCCCTCGTATAGATCAAACTTGGGCATTTTGAACCCGGCGGGCAACTGGACATCTGGAAATGGGCACAGATCTTTGTAAGCAACGCTGACTTGGTTGCCTAAACCATGCATATTCCTGAAGGATTGCTCCAGGCTTTTAACTTTCCGAATAACTTCCTCCTGCTCCAAACTTTTGAAGTGCTTTTCCGGTTCTGCCGGGTTATCCCAGTAAGGGGTGTGTGAATGCGGTTCAGGAGCCCTAAAGGTAGGCTCGGGAGAATAACAATGATTGTCATGTATTTGAAAAAGCGGTTCACTGGACGACTTTTGCAAAGTAGTAGGTGGAGGTGCCACAAAAACAGGGGTGACCGGAGGAGGAGTATTTTGTCTAGCTGGTGGAACCTGGGATGTATAAGGGTTTTCCCCTTGATAATATGGATAGATCGGTGCACTTGTCGAGGGGTCAATGGGCGGACGCTCCGGAGCTGGTGTAAGAGTAGGAAGGTTTGGTGATGACTGTCCCCTAGCCCAGGCTAGGTGCATCTCTGTTATTTGCTGTCTCAACCGGTCCACCTCATCTTTCATGATCTGTATCTCTGTTTTCTCTCCATCGAGACTTTTGTCGGAACTAGACATGCTTGCTAGAATTGGACCTTTTGATCTAGTGTGATAATGGTGATTGGCCAGAATATTCTGTCAAGCCAACCGCTAAACTTTTTGAAAATGCAACAAACTTGTAAGCTCACAGAGTTTAACAGATATGTTATCGCACGTTGGATGCAATGCACCTAATTAGTTAACCATATATGTATTCACCGCATGCGTCATTCCAGTTTTTCCTTTTCAATTATCCTTGAAAACCTCTCTCGTTATTAACCTCCCTTTTTTTCATTTTTTTTTTCAAATTGGAATAAAAACCTTGTTTTTACAAACACGGCCTTTCAGCGCCTCGGGGACGAAAATTATAAGGCTGTGAGGGTCAATTGACCAAAAAATCTACAAAATGACCCAAAAGTGGCCGTTTATGCAAAGTCAGCCTTCCGGCGTCCCTTTCGGGTACATTCGGCTATTTTTTGAAAACGGCATCACTTTGATTTTATTGACAAAATAAAACACACATTTTTTTTTGATTTTTTTTAAAAGGGTGGTAACCCAAACTTTATTTTGAGGCTACGGCCTTTCAACATTTCCACATTGAATATTTCAAGTTTATTATTCAAAAAGAAAAAGAAAAGACTTCAAAGTGGCCATTTTTGCAAAAAGAGCCTTCCGGCGTCCTTTCGGAACATTCAGCTATTTTAAAAAACAGGGTTACTTTGATTTTATTGAAAACTAAAACTTCGACATTTTTTTTAATTTTTTGAAGGGGTGGTTGGACCCGATGAGGGTTGCCTACGTATCCCACCTAATGGGGAGAATCAAACCTACGTAGTTCGGTCAAATAAAAACAAACTACATCTGTAAATGAAACAAACTATTTATTATTTTTTCACACATTTTTTTTTAATTTTAAAAAAAACTTTTTTTTCTTTTTTTAAGTTAAAAAAAACAAACTATTTTGAAACTATTTTTTTTAATCACACATTTTTTTTTATTATTTTACAACAAACATTTTTTTTTCTTTTTAAGTAAAAGAAAACAAACTATTTTGAAACTATTTTTTTTTCATTTTCCTCAATATTTAAAAAAAACGGTTAGCCTGCAAGTCTGAAATAAATGCGTAAAACAAACTATTTTGAAACTATTTTTTTTTTATTTCAGGTCACCTGTCCTAGACGAACTCAACCCCTGTGTCGAGTCCCCTAAGTCAAATGCAACATGATGCAAATAAGCGTTCCTACTAGGGATCCGGCATGAAGTCACGTTATTCTAAGTTCAAAACCTCGGTATGTGATCTTGACTGTGTACCCGAGCGGACAATTCGAGCTGAGGAAGGAGCTCCTTTTCGGGAACCAAAAGGCCAGCCGGCTTAGAAACTTTCCGAACCTCTTTCTTATTTCAGGGTATGACACTAACTGAATAGGGAGTCTCAACCAGTGAGCACATCCCCGGGGGTGAGAAAAGAATGGTTTCGGCACAGTATATATATACAGTTCAAACAATATCAAAGCGATAAAAAATATCATTTTGCATATTTACACCCAAGATAATAAACCAAATACAACAATTATTCAAAGTCGAGTTCTAAAACCCTGATCCAGTGGTTCTGGGTTCATCATCTTGTTGGAAAATGTGTCTAGACTGGCTTTAACTCGAGCGGACAGCTCGAGCCGAGGAGTGTTAGTGCACCGGTAGCATGGCTTTCCGGCTTAATTGACAATGCTCCCCGCCTAAACGGGTGTGACTACAAATCCTTCACTGGGTGCGAAGCACCACAACTATCTTGAGAAAAAACGGGCTATGTCTAGCAAATGCCCGAGATTATATTTCAAAGAGACTCAGAAGAAGAAAATGGGTATCGGCACAATTTATATACAATTCACAAAATATCAAAGCAGTAAAAACAATATTTAGCACATCAATACAAACATATAATAAAATCAGATAATATATAAGCCAAATACAACAATTATTCCAAGCTCGAATTCTTAAACCCTGAACAAGTGGTTCTGGGTTTGCATCCCCAGCAGAGTCGCCAGAGCTGTCACACCTCTTTTTGGCGCGCCCGCAAGGGCGCGATGGAGTTTTTCCAATTAAATGACAATCGAAACGGGATAATTTAATTAATTTAGAGTCGCCACTTGGGAGATTTAAGGTGTCCCAAGTCACCGGTTAAATCCCGAATCGAGGAAAAGAATGACTCTGTTTAACAGTCCGTGAACCAGACATCCGGATAAGGAATTCTGTTAACCCGGGAGAAGGTGTTAGGCATTCCCGAGTTTCGTGGTTCTAGCACGGTCGCTCAATTGTTATATTTGGATAAATTATCTAATTTTATAACATGCTTTAACTTATGTGCAAAGCTTAACCCTTAACCGCTTTTTAATATTTTTTTACAAGAATTGCAACATTGTAAAAATGTATTTCGGATCACACCGTACCAGTACGCCTGTGACCTTTAACGCATTTTGACCTCGTTGAGACTTGGATTTGGGTCACACAAATGTGCACCCATATTCAGGAAAGTAGATTATTAAAGTCGTGCCTAAAGAGTCTATCATGTTTTTTAACTTTGGGAAAAGACCGTAAAATTTTCTAAATGGTATTTCCAAATCTAAATAATTAATTGCTTGTTTATCGAGGGCCTCGTATTTTTGTGCGTTTTATTTGGCTAGGCTCGTCTCATTTATTTTAAAAGATCTTACCTAACGTGACTAAATTTTCTGTTATTGTTTTTATTTCTTATCTACGAAAGAAAGATCCTAATTAATCAAGTTAATTCGTAATTAATCAATATAGTAAAGTATTGGGGCTTGTAGCCACACGTATTCTAATCAGTCAATGGTTTTGGACCCTTCTATTGTCCACATAAGGGAAACAACACCAAGCTAGGCCCAATTCGTGAGCCCAGTTAAACACTGGCTATGGAGAAGTACCCAATTGAATCTCTGTAGTATTACTTACACGAGCACAATGCATTCCTTACTCTTATTCATTATACTACTCGTCATTTTTAAGTAACAACATATCTGAAAATATTAATGTTTCTCTTCATGTATATGAACTCTAACTCAATTGCCATTTTAGTGAACTTAATACACTATCATGAATAGACCAAACATTTATCAATTAGCTTCTTAATGATCCTTAATTTACAAATATTCTAAAACTCCTAAATCCTATACGTGAAACAAATAAATGAACTTATAACTTTTAAACTGATGAGAGAATAATCGGGTATAGCAGAAATATTCCAAATATTCTGGGATTCAACTCATAAACAATCGAAACTAACAAAATCAATTACGAGCAAAATGAAACAATAGAACTAAAGTATAAAGCAAAGTGCCAGAATCCACATCAGGCTTTGAATTTCGACTTTCATGTCATATAGCTACATTCAGCTTTCCAATTTCAAAGCTAACAGAAGAAGTACCTGGAGATGGCAAGAGATAAAGTGTGGGAAATCAGCAGCAGCAGTAGCAAAACTAAACAGCAGGCATATCACCAGTAACACCAGTCCAAACCAAGCAACGACTCGGATAAATTCAATAAAACAGTAGCCCAAAGGCCAGCAATTAAAACCAGCAAAAATAATGAACCATCCAGCAAGGATTTTTTGCACCAAAATTCAAGCCACAAAATAGTTTTTTTTTCTTTAAAATGGATCTCCAAATTACTTCAGCAGTTCAAGACCTCAAGAGATGATAAGAAAACTTCAATGCAACAGTCAATTCTCTCCTTTTACCTCTCTATCCTCCTATTTTCAAGATCTCAAATTCTTTCTGTTTTCAAATTCTATCAAGTGACTTTTCTCCCTCTCAGAAATGTCAAAATCTCCCTCTTTAATATTTTAGAATCTCTCCTTATCTTAGACTACTCCAATCTATGTTTAAAATTCTCTTAGTCTCCTTTTAGAATCTCAGAATTCTCTCCTATTTCCACCTCTATCTCCTCCTGAAACTCTCACTGTTTTTTCCTAAAACTCCTCTCTGTGAGTCTATCAGTCTGTCTCTATATCTTACCTATTTTTAAGCTCTCTCCCTTTTTTAGCCAAAAACCAGGCTCTTTTCCAGCCTATTTTTTCTTCCCATGTGCACCCTTTAACCCTTTTATCGCACCTCCCATGTGAGTTTTGATTTTCCAGCTCTTAAGAGCACTCAATGAATTAAGAATTCAACCTGACCATTATATTCCCTGGCAGCCCATTCCATTCTCCCTTTTTAACTCTTTTGAACATGGACAGTCTATTATATTCATTAACCCTTAAACCGTGTTACTTCTGCCTTAAACCAACCCATTATTCCCTTTTCCACCATCCAACTTGATTTAATTTAAGAGTATATTAGTACCTATAGACAGACCACTAACACCAAACCATTTTCAAACCTTTTTAAATCCCAAAACACCCCTGAAAATTAACTGTTCTGCCCTAACTTTTAACAGTCAGTATACCCTCTAAATTTAACTAACACTAATTATTAACTACTAAACAACCACACATCTATAACCAATTATCAACCCTATTCAACCAAATTCACACAGGAGAACAAAGAAACCAAAATGGTATCAATTATGGCCTGGAGACAGCCTATGAAGAACAATGGATTTAAACTAAATGAACAAATTAAACTAAACACAATAGGTTCAATTCATCACAGCTTTAACACATAAGACTAAAAATGGTAAATATACTGGAAAACGACTATGAACTACTATCATGTTTCTTTCAAACAAATCAACTGACGACACTTAATTAACTGATTATGTGAACTACAATAGGTAGATAATAATCAATTAATCAAGGTATAATAGTCAGGCTCGAGGATTTCAGTGATTTTCAAGAGGGAATCTTAACATGAACTAGATTATTTTAATAGATTGAAACAAAACTCACGATAACAATCAAATAATCAATCAAACAGAAACGAGTGACCCAATGAAAGGCCTCAAGAAGAGGAACAGAAATGAAAGAAAAAAATATAGTAAAAAAAAACAACCTAAATTAACTAATATGCAAACAAATACAACACACAATATAAGCAAGAATAGAAAGAAAAAGAAGCACTTATCTGTTAAGGCTCAACAACAACCGACATTGGGCTGAACTGGATTCATCCATTTTGGGGTCTAATGGACCTTAATCGGGGTGTTCTTAGTTGAGAGCACCTAGATTAAGGTCTATTAAACCTCAATCTCCCATCGAATTAAACAGAGCCCTAATTTTAGATTTCTAGGATTCTTGGAGCCATTTTTGGGGCTCGGGGCTTTTGGGTTGGATTCGAATGAAACCAAAGGTGGTGTGGAGATTAAGAAGGTCGTGGAGGGATAGGGTGTGAGTTTGGGCTTGGTTGGAGTGGGTTCGCGTTTTGCTCGAATCTTCAAATGAAGATTCGAGACGATAGATATTAATTCGAGCCAAATGGGTAAGGGATTCATGTTCATGGTTATTTTGTGGTTCAGGGGTGTTATTTTGGTGTTGTTTGGATGCCAGCCGCCGGTGGTTTTTTCAGGCGAAAATGGTGAGGCGGCGCTAGGGTTCGCTTCTTGTCTCTGATAGAGACGATGAAGAGTGAAAGAAGGGTTTGAACGGTGATTGAGGGTCTGGGGGGTATTTGGTGAATTAAAACTAAAGTTTTAATCTTAACCATTGGATTATTACATCCAACGGCTAAGATTAGTTAGACAACACTGGAACGCCGTCGTTTTGTTAAGTGGGGGACCGGATCGGTTCAAAATTTGAAAGGGTCGGGTATCTGGGATCGTTTGGGACCATTCGATCAGTACAAAATCAACGGCCATGATCCAGGCCTATGTTTTCTCAACCACACTTAATCACCTTGAATTCGATTGGACCTGGGTCGTTTGGGCCTGTCTGAATGGGCAACAGAGGCCCAATTCAATTTCTTCCTTCATTTTCCTCAATTTTCTTCTTTTCTTTTATTTATTTATTTTTTTAATTCCTAATTTATTAAAACACAAAATTCTAAAATACATTACGAACTCAAATTAATTTATAAAAACTAATTACGTTCGAATAACGATTCACACATTAAACATTAATTGAATTACACAATTTTAACTAAAGTGCAAAACACGGCCATTTGATTTTAATTATTTTATAAAACAAATTACTTAACTAAATTCTGAATTCAAAAATGCAACATATATATTTTTGTATTTTTTTTCTATTAATTTAAACATCAAAACACACATGCACGGACGCAAACAATAAGGAAAAAAAAATAACAGAAAATCCACAAAATTGCAAACAAAACAAAACTCTTTATTTTGAACTTTTGGGAGTAATTCTCGTATAGGGCAAAAATCACGTGCTCACATCATCTTCAACCATGTTGGCTTGATTCTTTTTCTTCTTGTCATTCTTTGGCGCACAAACAATCCACTGCCTTATGCCTAGTTTTTCAACAATTGTGGCAATTACCCTTGAACTTCTTCTTGCTTGGGTAATTCTTTGGTCTAGAAGCTTTCTTCCTCTTCTTATTTTATGGTGCCTCATCAATAATGTTTGCCCCCACAATTGTCGAGTTTCCACGTGACTTATTTTCATCATTTTTTTGTCCTCTTCTATCCTCAAACGAACAATCAAGTCTTCTAGAGTCATCTCCTTCCGTTTGTGTTTAAGATAGTTCTTAAAATCCTTCCACAACAGAGGTAGCTTCTCAATGAAAGCAGCAACTTGAAAGGTCTCATTTATAACCATACCTTCAATAACAAATTCAGGATTAATAATAAGATAAATCTTATTAAAAAAAATTATTGATTTGGGTCATACCTTCAGCAAGGAGGTCATGTACAATGGCTTGTAGTTCTTGGACTTGAGTAATGATCGACCTAGTGTCAATCATCTTGAAATCCAGGAACCTTTCAGCCACAAACTTCTTAACTCCGGAATCCTCAGTCTTGTACTTCTTCTCAAGTGCATTCCATAACGTTTTGAAGTTTCTATGACACTATAGACATTGTACAAGCCATTTTATAAACAACTCAAAATGTAATTTTTGCATAAGAAATTAAAATGTTTCCATGCTTCAGTTACAACAAGTTGTTCATTGTCCAGAGTATTTTCATCCATAACCAGAGGATCCTCCTTGATGAAACGTTGAAAACTCAACGTAGTAAGATAGAAGAGCATCTTCATTTGCCAGCATTTGAAGTCAATACCGGAACACTTTCCGGGTTTTTTTTGCCGGTGCCATAGCATGGACAGGAGCAGAACGGCTTGATGAGGAAACAACACTCGTCATAGTAGCACCCATTCCTTCAATACTTCCATTAGTTTGGTTTTCATTCGTCATTTTTTCTGTAAAGTCAATAACAATACAGAACTTTGTTAAATCAGTGACGTTTTGATATCTTCAAACTGAATACCAAACCAAACATACAACACGTATCAATGGTGAAGTTTTTATATACTTCAAACCCGTATGTTTATTATTCCGGCAAAGTTTTTATGTACTTTAAACTGGACAGAAACAATTAATGGAGTAGAAAGCAACAAGGCTTTACTCTCCAATAAAATATAAAGAAAAAAATTTAATACTCAACACAGAAACTTTTAAAAATTCCTTAAGCTTGTTGGTGTCACTAAGTTAAAATAAAAACTTTTAGAAAATAAATAAAGGTAGAAGAATGAGAAATTTCCGAGTCCACAATTTCTTTGTGTGTCCTTAAGGAATTTTAACCCCCTCTACGTTGCCAAGGTAATGGATTAAATCCTCCTACGATAAAACGGAATAAATCTTCCTGCAACAGTGGCAATACAAACTGCAGGATTCCAAAGAACTCAAAAAGTGGAGCAAAATCACACTTACAAGTTTGAGAGAAAGATATTGCGAACTAGGATGCAATGTATTAAGAAAGAAAGGAGTTGTAGAGTGTATTTCGTATATCAAATATGCAGCCTTGCCTCAGAATTTATAGGCAAATATCAGAAGAAGTGTCTTGAAAAGGTGCCTTTTCGGAAAATACGTCGCCCACCACGGTTCTACCGCGATCGCGGCAGAACCGCGGTCAGAGAGCCTCTCTGAATCTAACTTCCGTGGTTCTACCGCGATCGCGGTAGAAACGTGGACAGCGAGGTTCTCTGAACTTTTCAGCAGTGATTTGGTATTTAATTTAATTATTAAATAATTAAATAAATTTTGTCCAAAAATAATCTTATTGATCCTAATCCAAAACCAAAGCCAAAGCCAAAGACGAAGCCGAGCCGAGCGAGCGACGACGACGGTGCGAGAGTTTATTCTCTTCAACTCCTTTTAAGAACTTTAAGAAGTGATTTTATATATAAGCACATAAATGTGGTTGTCCCTCACCAAGGATGGACAAAGTGCAAGACAAAATTCACTTCTTCAAATTTTCATTTTCCCTCCATTTTCAATTCACACTTCTTCTTATTTAATGCAAAAGCTTAAAGTCTTCAACAATAATACATACTCCCTCCGTTTCAATTTATGAGAACCCATTTGACTGGGCACGAAGTTTAAGTAAAGAGAAAAGACTTTTGATCTTGTGGTGTAAAATGAGACACCTTTATTTGTGTGGCTATAAATCATTGCATAAAGGTAAATTGTTTCGAAATAAGGAAATAGGTAATTCTTTTTGGCATGAACTAAAAAGGAAATAGGTTCACAAAATTGAAACGGATGGAGTTTTTATTTACTAGAAACAATCTTACTCTATAACTCTAGACTTCATTTCTCATTCACGTAATGTCGATTGCCATTATTGTGTAAAATCCCAAACTTGATTCTTGAAGTGAATCCTCGTACAGCAGCTGTGGAGAGGGCCGCAATTAGTCATGAACAAAAGGGAATTTACGGCCACTTCATTAGTTCATATATACTAGCTAGTAGTATATTATTAACTAGTATGTTTCAATTGGTATAGTAAAAAGTAGTCTTGACCAACTTTTTATTGTATTTCTTGCCTTTTAAGCACTCCTTTCTACACCCCCCTCCCCACCCCAAAATCTCACCCTCGTATTTCTTCCTTCTTCCTCCAATCCAAAAGCTTCTTTCCTTTCCTCGTCTCCTTTTTTCTCTCTGCATAAATCTACTTCAGCTTTAGCTCCGTATACAGATAGTATGCCTGAATGTCAGGAGAAAGGTATATATGTATATATATGTTCTACTGCAAATAAACTCTTTGTTTAATTTATAACATAAAGCAAAGAAGAATGGCTTTTATTTCTTCTTTTTCCTTTGTTACAACATATATGCTTTAGTAATATTTGTGAATCATTAAATTTTAACCAAAGAATATATATTTCTATTGTTTTAGGGAGAGATATGAGGAGATAGGCAAGAAAATAAAGAGGGAAGCAGATGACTACTCGCAAATGGGAAGGAGATATTTGTTGGGGAATCCAGCAACTACAATGACCTTAAACACTGTAACACCTTGTGCTGCCTGTAAGCTATTGAGACGTCGCTGTGCTCAAGAATGTCCATTTTCTCCTTATTTTTCACCTCATGAACCCCAAAAGTTTGCTTCTGTTCACAAGGTTTTTGGTGCTAGTAATGTTTCCAAGATGCTAATGGTAAGCACCTTAATCACAAATTGTATGACCATCTTATACACAAGTTTAGCTGTTAGAATGGTACACTTTTAGTTAATTATATCTATCTTGAAAATTATTCTATTTCCATGTAAAATTAATTGGTTAATTAATGCAGGAGGTACCTGAGAACCAAAGAGCAGATACAGCTAATAGTTTAGTTTATGAAGCTAATGTAAGGTTAAGAGATCCAGTGTATGGTTGCATGGGAGCTATTTCTGCTTTACAACAGGAAGTTCAAGCTTTACAAATGCAATTAAATGTTGTTAGGGCAGAGATATTGAAGTACAAATTTGGGGACAGCACCACTCTCACTAATATAATTCCCTCTTCTAATATTTCATCATTGCTTGCTTTTGGAGCTGTTTCTGTTGTCGCCGCGCTGCCGCTGCCGCCGCCGCCACCGCCACCGTTATCGCTGCCTCCAACCATATCGTCTTCTGATGCCGTCTACGCGCAACCGTCTACAACCACTGAATTTAGCACCATATCCAGTGAGAATAATATCTCTTATTTTGGCTAAATTCCTTGTTGGTTAATAATTTTCCAATTTGTTTATTATTATCATTATTCACCTTTTACATCATGAATCAATACAATAAGTAATAAATTGTTTATTGCTATAATAAGATACACATGTTCTGTTACAAATCTTTGTATTCCTTTCTATTTATAAAGAAAGTGAAAGATTATTTTCCATCTTCTTATACTATTAATTGTAAGTTTACTTAGCACATATAAGTCATGCGGCTAGTCTATACCTTCTCTTATTTACCTTTTATATTTTTGTTCTCTTCTTCCTCACATTTATTTCCTTACCAATAATATATTCCCTTTTTTTTGGTTCAAGCTAGCTCATCTTTTTCTCCTAATTGAAATTAACCAAATAATATATATATATATATATATATATATATATATAAATATAATTTTCTTTTTTATTGATTCTATTAGAAGATCTTAGTTAGAGTCCAGACTGGATACAAATAGGTGGAGTAACAAAAATGGAGAAGGAAAGTAACTCGACCTTATTATTGAATGCCTTTCATTTATTTTTATTAGTTTAGAATGATGTTTGCAATATCAAGATAATATGAAAAGAAATTTGTGAACTGTACAGTTAGGTATATTAGAATGGATTAAGCTTGTTTTGACATTTTAAAACTTGCTTATCTAAAACAAATTATATATGTTGAAGATTTTAAGAAAATAAGTACTAGCAGCAAGGAAGAAAAGCAGAAGCACCTGTCAGCTGTGTTTAATTTAGTGAATGCTACTAAAATTTGAAAAAGAAAAAGGGATTATAGGGAAAGTAAGAGTGATAAAAAGAGTTAAATATGTATGTGAAAACTAAAGTAAATACCTATATGTAGTTGAATTGTTAGATGGTCAGTAGTCCTGCCAGCTAAGTTTGTATTGTATAAATTAGGGGTTCCTTGGCGTGTGGAGCTCAATATGCATTAAGAGGAAGGCAAAGGAACCTTTTAATAATAATAATAATAATAATAATAATAATAATAATGTAAACAAAAACCTTTATTCTCTTTTGGTTTATTCTCCTCACTAAGTGCCAAAAAAGAAAAAAAAACGTTATATTGTGGTGGGGGGAGGTTTCTTTGCAAAACTCTCCTTACTACAAATGTAATACAACGACGAAGTTCAATGTCTCTCTCATCTAAGTCTATTTCAGAAATGTCCAAAACTAAAACCAATGCAGAGAGAATTGATGGAATTTGGTCAAAGGTCATGGTTGCTTCAGATGTTGGCATCTTATTTGTCTTTACACAACCTCCCATTCATTTCCGCATTGAAAATTCCCTTCAAATAATATCCTAGTTGATTTATAGCTTTACTTCTCCCAAAGTCTCATCTTTGTTCACTCTTGTGAGGCAAGTTGTATATAGGGAAACTGCTTTGAAACATTCCATGATATTTTTAAAAGAAGCAAAACAAATGGTCAAATACGCCAAGTTAATTCCTTTCCCACGTGAAGTTAGTCCGTTTAAGCTCCAATTTATTGCTAACATGCATCATCCAACTTAATATATACTCAAGCTTTTGCAAATATCTACTCAACCATGTTCTCTTATGTAATTCAGTGTTAACGTAATCATTAAGTCTGCAACCCTAAATCAACACTATACATCAAACTTCCTAAATCCTAATAGATACAACAACCATATGGAGGTTGCTATCTTTTTATTTGGTCGACCATTTCGGTTCACTACTTGTTCATAATTAGTTGCAAACCTTTAATTAATTTTAACATTGAATTGTTATTAACGTTTGGATAATTTCGTAGGAAAAGACACGAAGACATTTTCTCGTTTACATGTATTAGTCTGTCAAATTGTATTCAGAAAGTATCTTATACATCAATTAGGAGGAAATCCAAAGTTTTAAGTTAACATTACCTGAAATTGAAAAAGAGTGATCTGATTATATATTAAGATTTGAGTCCAAGAAATGATCACTGAGAAAATTAAAGTTCCAATCAAAGGATTGATACGACAAACTTTTCTTGTGTATTGATCAGAAGGCAGCTCAGAAAATTACTATGGTATCGGAAGTTTCCAAAGATTCCAGCAATTATATATTGTATACAAGCGCAGATTTACGTACGAAAATTGAATGCTCGAGCATCCATTAATCTCGACTCGGAATGTGTATAGTTATATAAAGAAGTTAAGAAAAAGGATATAATTTTATAACACAACTAGAAAAATTACCTATTGTGACGGTTACAAAATCGTTGCTACAGGGTTTAAAACCATTGTCATAAAGATATTGCGACAGTTCCACGACCGCTACAACAGCTGTCGTCGCAATAGCTATATGACGACAGTTCTGTGTGACGGTTTCCAAACCGTTGCACAAGATGGTCTATTGCAACGGTTATTCTTTGATTGATTGTGCGACGTTTTTGTATTCTATTATGTTAGTTAATAACCGTTGCAATACAGATCGTTATCAACTATTGTTAATGCTATTTACTGCAGTTATTTTATACTATTTGCAACGGTTAAGTATGCTAATGCGAGTACTATTGCAACGGTTAATTAATGCTAATCAGACAATTACGATATACTATTGCAACAATCATTTATGGCTTATGCGATTTTGGGCTCCTACTATTGCAACAGATATATTGATATATTGCAACGGTTATTTCTGGGTTACTGCAGTGAAATTCCATTCTCAAGAAAGGGGAGGAACTCCGCGGGCATAAAATCGACAGTTCACACTTGGATGAATTGACTCATCCACCCTTGGTCCCCATCTTCTTCATTGCTGGAAACAAAGTACTGGGTCGATCGACGTTGCAAAGTAACTAGGCCTCGATAATGCAAGGTGCGGTAAAATTTAATGAGATGGCTGAGGGTGAACTTGAGCCCAACTTTATGTGCAATATACCTTATCATCAGCAGCATCCTCCAAAAACAGGTGAACCTTTGCCAGGGTAAGCTAATATCTACTAGAAAATTCTAGCACGACCCTATCAAGAGAGCCCAATGTAAAGGGGTACATCCATATGTTCAAAAACCCCTCGACATGGGCCATGATGCTTTCTTCGGGGGAAGGTACCTGCAGCAGCGCCTTCTCTACCCATCCACAGTCTTTCCTGACAACCTTTAGGTATTCCTCCCCTATTGATGAGTTGAATATTGATGCATGCTCCCAACAGTTCAGAGCATTGGAAGGTCTTTCTAACTTAAAGTCCATCCTCGATACAAAACATCTCGAAGTTAATTCACTAAAGACCGGTGGTGTACCCCTGATCGGGTGCAAATCAAGGGCGGAACTCTCCACTCCTAGGTTAAGGGATTTGGATGTAGCAGCTATAGCTATGGTAATATTAGAGAAGAAGATGAGGACTTGGGCAAACGTTTTAAGTTGAAATGGAAAACGAAATAGCGAAAAATAATAACTCTATAAAAGGGATAGTTACTCAAAGTAGTAGAGTCCATAGATAGGAAATAATCAAATGCATATATAGAGCAAGCATCGACTATTTGCCTATCCAGAAGGCCAATCAATTCTGACCATGTCAGTGCAATTTTTTGCGTAGTGTACTATTGGAGCCACCCCGGTCACTTCGTAACTGTGTCACTTATATGACATTGTCATATAGTGCTCGGGAGCCATTGGGATCCCGAGGATTTCTGTTATTACAAATTCTATAAAGCAATCGACCTAATCTCAAGATGGTGGCCGATCTCGAGGGTCCTAATTACTCCAAATATGGTCTCTGAAGAGCCAACATCAAAGTCCAAAGGCTAACTCCGTGTAAATGCTCAAACATAAAATTAGAAGACTTGAAGAAGAAAAATCTCTTTACATTATCAAAACTATATTTAAAAGGGGTGCCTTTACAAAGTTTTTCCCTCCCACCCCCGTGAAATTCTTACACAATAAAGAAAAGGGGAAGACAATGCGAGTCTATTCTGCACTGTTGCAACTCTCTGGATCATCTTCGGAACCCTTATCCGAAGTGGCCAAAAAGGCCGATTCTTCCTCCAAGATTCATGATTCCTCAATCTCAACTAAAAGATTAGTTCCTTTGACGTTTACTTCCTCGAGAGACTGCCTCCTTGCTTGTGAACGAGCGTAAATAATGGCCCGACTCAGCTTTTGCTCGACGTTCTCTTATATCTCTCAGGCTCGTTAGTTTGGAGTGGCGATATCTTTCATGTACAAAGACGCATTTTCTTTGGCCTTTGACTTGGCCAAATATAATGCAGAAACCTCTTTTGATGCCAAATTCATCTGCAAAAGGTCTCTCTTCGAGGTCACGAACTCATTTTTCCCTCTCAGCTCGAGGATCTCTACATCTTTGGCCGCAACCTCTTCCTAAAGTTACCCCACGAGGGCATCCTTTTGCCCGATGTGAAAAGGAAAAAGAAGTTGGTAAGCATCAAGTTGTGAGAATAAAAAATGAGTTCATGGATGTTGTGTTACCTTCTCAGCAAAGCCGTCAATTTCTTGACACGCTCCCTTAAAACGTACCTGAAGCCCGCTCAACTCCTTCCCCTTCAAGAGGAGGGGGCATTCGACTCCTTTAGGTCTTAGGTGAGATTCTCGATCTACTTACCACAACATAAAAGCTTGTCTCCAAGCCTAGAGAAGGCATGGTCGTACATTTTGTTAGCCGGCAACAACACGGAGAAGTTAGAAGACTAGGGGTAAAGATTAAAGCGCAAATGTTGTGTCAAAGAATATCACCTCCCGTTGAAGCCTCTATGCCTCCTCAAGAGCGATGGGAGCATCAAGATCATTCTCCTCGTTGAAGCAATTGAATAGGTCTCCGAGCATATCTTCCCCTCCATGAGAGGCCCCTACATTGGCAGTATCCCCGTCCTGTGCATCCCTGATTTCCCCAGTTGAGTACAAATTGCCAAATTAATGGCACTCGTTGAACTAATTTCTCTAAAAGCCCCATATTGCCCCCAATAAGCTTCGGGTTCAGGCACTTCAGAATCACTATCAGTAGGTTTATCGGCACAGACTGTACTATGTTCAATTTGGAACTCGAGGACTATGCCTGCACCCTTCTTGATGGTCTCCTCAACACGGGTTGGGTCTATATCGACCACCCCCGATTCGACTGTCTTCTACCCAATAACTGGAGCTTCTGCACCTCTTCTAGTCCTTTGCACCAAAATGAAAGTATAAGAGGGGGTGAATTGTAATTTATTTAAAATTTATTGCCTATAAGTTGAATTTTAACTAAAGTAGTCGACTGGATATGATAATTCAGCAGATATGATATCTAAAATAAAATCAGATGTAGTAAATTGCAGGAATTAAAGACACCCGTAATTTATACTGGTTCAGATTCAAAGTGAATCATAATCCAAATCCCTTTGGGTTGCAAGGGAGTTATCTTCTAGTAAATGAGTTATTTCGAGTACGGAGATGATGAATATCCCCGAGTTCTTCTAGCACTCATTTTATACAATGCCTCACCAATGATGCACCATCTTTTCTATGCCTGACTTGTTACACAACATGTTTAAGTACACTACTATGGTTGTTTGCAATAGAATATGGAGAGTATTTTTGGTTTAATCAATATATGTCCTGACTAGGGTTTACAAGGGATTTGATCCTAGGAAAGAGTTAATCCTTTGCAAGAATAAGGAGTGAGCCATTGGCTCCACTTGATCTTCTTTTCTTTGCAATGCGAGATATTCCTTGATTATTGGATCTTCCAATCAAGCTTGCTTCCCAGATCTTCTTCTGCGATGCTTGGTTATTTAACTCTGCTAATCCCTGATCTTCTGCCTTGATTAGTTTAATTCTTTGAATCATGATGCTACATATTTGAGGAGGATATAATCATTATTTTATGCTAAAGAATTATTTCCTTCCTTGCAGAACTTCAAGAAATAATTCTTCGTTTGTTCATCATGAGCTATTTTAGCAGTTTTCCTTTACTTATTTGAGTTCCTGCACATATATATTAATTATATCATTAAAGCATGATTTAACAATCTCCCCCTTTTTGATGATGGCAAAATAATATACTGTGTAAAGAAGTAGACGTCAGTTGACTTCCCAGTATTTTATTAGTCGAATTGACTCCCCCAGAATGTATGCAGTCGACTTGGCATGTCCATGAATCTCCACCTCAGTATGTGCAATCTTGGCTTGGAATCTCCCCCTCAGTGGAATTGTACCTGTACAATATTCATATAGGGCACTACCTATGCATATATAAGACATGTGTGGTCAAGTTCCCGATAAAGTCGACTTGTACCTGTACCTGTACACATAATATCATAAGACATAGTCGACTTGCACCTGTACATGTAACCATATAATACTAGTGACTAGAAACAGAACAAGCACACAGTAACAGATAATATCTCCCTTTTTTGACATCACTAAAGAGGGAATATAGGCACATTTAGCAAAAATAGAATCATCCAGTGGCTTAATAACCAACGCACACAACCAAATGAAGCAAAATAAAAGAAAAAATTATCCAGGGGCGCAACCCACACAACTAGTAGAACAAGTATCAATAACAAACATTTTTTTTTCAAACACATCCACACTAGCAATGCAGGAAATAGGTAAGACTGTTGATAATGGCCTCCTTCATTTGGTCGAAGCTTGTATTTGTAGAGATTTCTATGCCATCCAGCCTATCGTGAACCTCCTTGAAAGCATTGACCACATTTTCCCTGACTCTAAGATCAATAACTCTAATTTTGGACACGTCAGACCCAGTTTCCTTTTTGATGGAAAGAATGTCACCCCTAGTGGATTCAGTAGCTGAAAGACGATTCTTGATGTTATAGAGTTTTGAGTCAATGGAACTGAGTTTTTCACTCAGCTCTGAGTTGGCAAGAGGAGGAGAAATGGATGACAGGAGTTTTGGCTTCTACAGTTGTCTGCTTGGCTTCACTCTCACACTTCTAAACCCATGATCCTTTAACAGTCACATACCTCATGCTAGAAAGGGCTCTTGAATTGTTGCATTTAGAGACAGAGATGAATGGGTAATCAACTAAGGAGATTTGGTGGTCTTCAAGAATATGGGTGATTGCCATATCATAGGGTAAACTAGTAGGATCTTCGACACTCTCTATCATAAAGTTTATGACCCAAGAGGAAAGATTGAGTTTGAGCTTCGTAATAAGATAATAGACAAAAAATGTATCCATTTGAGAGAAAGTGGAGAATGAGACATTGCAGGGAAGCAGGGAGGTTGCCACAATATGGGCTAGAACTTGGGTCTCAAAACTTACATCACTAGGTGCTAATTGATTTGGAAGGGCTTCAGAGGTATTTTCAACAATACACTGTTTGGCTTGGTTAAAAGAGATTTCTAAACTTTTAGGCCATACATATTTAAACAAAGTGGGGAAACCAAAGATGTGACATCGAAAGAGTGATTAAGAAAAGCACAATCAAGAATGATGCGTTTACCTAGTACTAGAGATTCTAGCCTATCTGGCTTACTGGAACTGAGATTGGCATAAAACATTCGGACTAAGACTTTAGGCGGAGGGACAGAGAGAAAATTTTCCAAACCTTGATAGACGATAAGATCTTTTACCTTACAGTGGAGAGCTTCCATATCATCAATATCCACGATTATTCCATGGGTGATATTCTTATCCTTGAGAGAAATAAAATGATCCCTATTCGGGGTGCCCTAGAAGTTTAGGCCGGAATCAAGTGAGATTGAAAAATCAGCTTTGATTTCGTTGGAGTGGATGTGATAGGAGGATCTTCAATAGGGTGTTTACCTTGGGCATTTTCTCCTATAAGTTGTGAGGGTTAATATTGATCAGCTTGGGATGAGGCAAAGCCTTCTAAGTGATCAGACCTTAGGTCTACTTGCTCAGAAGGAGCAGAAGAGGGGTTTTCCTTTGAGCGGGTGCTTTTTCAAGTAGACGCAGATGGAGTTTTGGAGTGTTTCTCCATTGGAGAGGAAGTTTTGCAGTGGGTTTAGGAGAAGGGATGTGTGTGATGGTGACTGAAGGATTTTTCTAACTTAAGAAATTTTTTTTGACGATTGAGTATAAAAAGGAAAATATGTCAGTTGAAAAGATGCGATGATTGACTTTCCATCTTTATACTCAGAATTGAAGTGAAAGAGAGGGAAAAGACAGAGGCATATTCAATGCGTGGGAATGGACAATTAAAAAACTTTTATAACAAGAGCACATAGGTCCTAAGAGTTTTTTGACCAACAAATAATACCAAGTAGTTTTCTCAAGGCGCAAAATCTTTCTTCTAACAAAGGCTTAGTAAAGATATCGGCTAATTAGGCGGTAGTACCAACAAAAGCTATTTCTATATCACCTTTAAGAACATGATCTCTAATAAAATACTGCTTAATATCTATACACTTAGCTCTAGAATGATTCACAGGATTCTTAGAGAGACATATATCACTATATTTGTCACAAATGATTATTATCAGTTTAAACGAAAGTTCATAGTCACCCAATTGATGATACATCCATAGAAGTTGTGCACAATATTATCCAGTTGCAATATACTCAGCTTCTGTAGTGTATAAAGCAACTGATGCTTGCTTTTTGCTATTCCAGTATATTAGTGCTTTTCCTAGTTGGTGACAAGTGCAACTTGTGCTTTTTCTATCTTCTTTGTCACCTGCAAGATCGGCATATGAAAAACCTTCTTATTTAAACGAGTTAAAACGAGGATACAATAACCCATGTGATACAGTTCCAATGAGATATCGAATAATGCATTTCACAGCCTTCAGATGTGACTCCTTGGAAGCCGACTGAAACCTGGCGCATTTGCAGATGCTAAACATAAGATCTGGTCGACTTGCTATCAAATAAAATAGTGATCCAATCATTCCTCTGTTTCTAATTTCATCAAATCGAGTCCCCTGTTCATATTTATCCAAATTTATAGTAGGGCTCATAGGAGTTCCAATTGACTTATAATTGCTCATGCAAAATTTCTGAATTAGCTCCTTCGTATACTTAGTTTGACAGATAAAGGTTCCTTTGATAAAATTTTAGTCTAAGAAAGAATGTGAGTTTTCCCATCATGCTCATTATGAATTCCCTTTGCGTAAGACGTGAGAATTCCTTGTGTGAGCACATGATTTTTGCACTAGGTAAATAAAATTCCAAAATTAAAAATAAAATAATATTTTCGAGTGTAATTGTGTGTCTTGTTTGAAATTAGATACATTTTATGTATTTAAATAACTAGGAATTAGAAAATTAAAAAAAAGGTTCAATACTTGTATTTTTGGATTCAGTTAAAAAAAAAGAAAATTAACAAAAAATAGTAATTAGTGGAATATAGTAAAATTAGCAAAAAATATCAGAAAAATTGGGAAAAATAGGAAATCAATAGAGTTTGAGTAATTAGAAAAGAGTATAAAAATGTCACGACCCCAAAACTCGGTCGTGATGGCGCCCAACATATTGCTAGGCTAGCCCGACCAACCATTCATAACACAGAGCTATCAGCTCTCACTTTACCCTTTGTAGGCATAAACAACAATAATATAATGAAATGACGTCTAGCACATCGGGGATAGATATCCCAAAACCAGTATAAACCTCCCAACGAATCAGGAGTCATAAGTCATGAGCCTTTACCAGAATTTATAAACTGTGATAGTGTATACAACTGTGCACAAGTGCGGCATAGACAGAATAAAATAAGGATAAACTGGAGAGTCAGGTCCTGCGGACGCTGGCAGCTACCTCGACTGTCCAAATGCACTCCCGAGCAGCCATAGAATCAGCTCTACTGTTATGTACCTGGATCTGCACACAAGGTGCAGGGAGTTGGGTGTGGGTACTTCCAACTCAGCGGTAATAAAAGTAAATAATGCTGAAGGAAAGGAAACCACACAAAGCACTATCTCATGCTACACAATACAGAACTACCTTTAAACTTCAACACACTATCATTTTATCCCCTTTCAGCATATGTGAGTAAATTATTTAGAAATCTCATTTTTAGCTTCTTTCTTTCATGATAACATACCAATACCTGGGTACAATCTCAAGTAGTGCAGGTCTGCACTCAAATCAGCCCCTCGGGCTCAGCACACCTTAACAAATACCACCAGGAGATCTGGTCAATAAGGCAAATAATGCATGTGTTACAGTAATGTATGAGTGTTAAATGTTATGCCACGTAGTACACGTAAACCAATGTATGTATGCCATGAAATGCGTATGACGCTGTGGCATACAACTCGATCCATGCAAAGGCGCCCGCGCTCACAGTGGGGGTTCAGACTCCGGAGGGGCTCCTACAGCCCAAGCGCAATATCAATATCACACATGCCGCGGCGCGCAGCCTTATCCATATACCACTGCGGCGTGCAGTCCGATCCATGCATGTGTATGCATATGCTCACATAAATCATCATGCCCTAACATATGGCGTTCGGCCCCAATCAGTCTAACAAATAATCAAGAAAGCCCCTCGGGCAACAGTATCATATTATCTCACAACTAAAAATGTCATTAAGACCTTGTGCAAGTTTTTGTTTTCATAACCTTATAAAAATGCTGAATGGCAAAATACCATTTAAAACCTTAAATTTAAATAAAAATATGCACAGTGTTATCAAGACAATGATACCAATCCCTGAAGTATTCAAATAATCGATACGAAGCCCAAACATGATAATTACTCCAATTCATGATAATTAATATCTTTATTGAGGCGTCAATTTCATTTCAAACAATTAGGTGTTATTATTTATTATGCGGGACGGACCAAGTCACAATCCCCAATGGTGCTCTACCCCACGCCCGTTATCCGACGTGCAAGTCACCTCAACATAGCACTAAGATGTGCAAGTCCAGGGTTTACTAACCCTTAGGACATCTTTTACAAGTATTATCCACCTCGAACCGGCGAAAACTCATGCCTGCGATGCCTTTTCTCCTCAAACTGGTCTCCACGCGTGTCCAATCTATCCAAAATCATAAGTAATACATCATAATATGCTAATGGGACATAACCCAATCGAAAGAACTCGAAAAATACTCAAAATCACGAAATTGGCAAAACCCGAGCCCTTGGCCCACATTCTGAAAAATTAAAAAATTCACATTTCTGGAATCCTCGTCTTGCCACGAGTCCGTACATACCAAGAACTCTCAATTCGGACCACAAATGGCCCTTCAAATCATAAATTTAAGATTTTTGCTCCAAGCCTTATTTTCTTGATTTTTAGCCATAAATTCATGAATTCAATGGATTATTCTTGTATAAAAACATGCAATTAACTCATAAAACTTACCTTCAACGATTCCCAGTCGAAACCCCTTCATTTCCCGTCCAAAACCACTCAAGAGTGACAAAAAATGGTGGAAAAATGGGTTATTTTCGCGACTGGAATGTTTTAAAATATTCTGCCCAAGCTTTTTTTCATTGCAAATCGCAGGAAATGCTTCGCGATCGCGGAGAACAAATTTCTGGCCCAAAAATTACCTTTCGCGATCGCAGGAAGGGCTTCGCGATCGCGGTATATAAATTCCGGTTCTTCCGGACAGACTTCAGTATAATGGTCATAACATTTTGCACACAACTCCAAATGACAAATGGTTTGATGTTCTGGCAACTAGACACATAGGGATATGACTTTCATTTGTTTCTCATTTCCTGAATCCTTATACATTTTGAGATATATGCTTCCCAATTCATACATGTGTATTAAAGATCCTCCTCGGACAACCTAGAGTCTGACATCCATAACCTTTTACACAGACATCCAAATCACTATTTCCTTATCTTTATGAAAACTAGACAAGATAAGCTACAACTTTAGTTTTTAAATCACCTCAGAATTCCTTGTATATAAAAAGATATGAGCTTCCGAAGTAGGACCTACGCGACAGAAATCCCTTCATCGCGATCGCAAAGCGCTTTACGCGATCGTGATTCATTAAGGTTTTTCTCAGATTTCACTCACCGCGATCGCGACCAATTCTCCGTGATCGCATAGAGCACTGCTGTAGCCAAAAACCAGCAGTTAAAAATGGCTTAGAAATGGTCCGAAACCACCCCGAAACTCACCCGAGGCCCCGGGACCTCAATCAAAAGTACCAACACGTCCTATAACCTTATTCAAACTTGTTCCAATCATCAAAACTCTATCGTTAACATCAAAATCGTCCGTTTTCAACAAATTCAAGCTTATGTTTAACTTTAACTTTCAGAATTTACATTCAATCCGAAACCCAACCAAATGACGTCCGAATGACCTGAAATTTTGCGGACAAGTCCAAAATCACCTAACGAAGCTACTACAACTCTTAGAATTCCATTTCGACTCCCGGATCAAAATATCACCTATCAACCGGAATTCGCCAAAATACTAACTTCGCCAAAATATTCTAACTTCTTCACCGGAACTCCAAAATTACTTTTGATTGCGCTCTTAAGTCACATTTCATCATCCGGAGCTAACCGAATCATCAGAATTCGATTCCAAGTACTCTAACTCATAAGTCAACATCCGGTTGACTTTTCCAACTTAAGTCTTCTTAAAAGAGACTAAGTTTCTCATTTCTTAACAAAATTACTCCAATTTAATTCTAACGCACCCAAAACGGATAATGAAACATAAGGCAACACAATGTGGGAAACACGGGGCGGTTACACCTGAGACGACGGGTCGGGTCATCACATTCTCCCCAACTTAAACAAACGCTCATCCTCGAGCGGACCCAGAGTTTTTCTTGAAATTCACCAATAGTTGAATAACTTTACCTCGCATATAACCCGCGGTGATCCCACGTCACCGTATCTCAAATAGGTCCGACAATACAACTTTGCTGAAATTACTCAATCCATCTGATCCATAAACTATAGAACTACATTTCACCTTCTGTAATCTTACACAAGATCAGAACCTCACATTTTTACTCAGAATAAACTCGAATCAGCTGTAATAATCCATACATGCAACCTTAGGTGAAATCATATATTATACCGCATAACTCAAACACATGCAGCAATAACTTCCATTCACAACAGCTGCCCACGATAACCAGATGTCGATGGAAAACCCTTTTATTAGCTAGAGACTTATTCCAACACTTTCATATATTTCCAATGGTAAATAAAACAATCGATAAACCATATCCATTCCTCAGGTCACCCATTCATGAGGCCATTTATGCTCTAGCAATTACCATAACAAAATTTTGAACCGAAATCTCGATATTTATCCATCAAAAATCTGTCTATATTCATTAATGATCCTCACGATCTCTTTTGACCAAACACACCATCCTGGTGACATGACACAATCGATACGACCTAACCACAACCTGCATAATACATGCACCATTAAGAAACGCATTCAAAAATTCCCTCCATACCAGGATGGGATCAATGACAACAACCTCCACACTGACATCCATCTCAAATACCCAATTAAGAAAATGGTCCTTCCCAACTGTCCGCTGATTCTTTAAAATATAAATCATTTTGCTAAAATGTATTCTAACGCACTTCACCACTTAACCCGTGGCATTTATGATGTTGCCCTTAATGCTTAGTTCAAAATCACCCAACACCAAGACAAGCAATCTTAATTCCAACATCACCACATAGCCTGTACATCAGAACTCCATATAATACACCAATCATCATTCCTAATCCAATTTCCACCGTGCAATACACGCACATATTTGATAATCATTTATCCCATGACAGATGCTCAATGTTTACCTGCCGAGCAGACCCGAATACCACCAATGGACCCAATAAGAACATGCCACAATACTACTGATATATAATCAGTTTAATCACATTACCCTTTTCTGAGACATATACTCTCATCAAATCACTTCCACTTAGCAATACCATTTTCCTTAATCATCTGAAGATTCTTTAACTAATAACTTGGAAGGAATCACTATGCATCACATGCTCTGTATCACATACACAGGTCTAGTTCAAATTCTTACAATGTTGACACAGCGGATGAGACCTGAACACATTCATAACTACTACCGAAACAACAATTTATTAGTTCTCTACTCTTTACAAGAACTATCAACTCATTCTAAGCCAAATAATGGTCTTAGTTCTATAATTTCACTTCACATACTCAGATTGCATTGATCTCAACTTCAATGATCTCGTCTTTCCAAGTACGAAATGTCTGGGCAATAAGCCACTCCAAACATAACTATAAATCGCATATGATGCCCCAAAGTGCCAATAGGCTACCGATTCTAACGCAATACAAAAGAAAACAAACTCTGGAATGAATTATCAATTCCACGCATTAATGGGGACTTTCTTTAGAAAACAAAGAACAAGGCATACAAAATAGTATATATAAAATTATACTCAACATCACATTATTGCGGCGTGCAACCCGATCCAGTTAACATACCCATAGCGGCGTGCCACCCGATCCACACACTAAGGAGATACACATTATAACGACCCGACCGGTCATTTTAGAAAATTACGCCCCAATCCCTAATTTAACTGTTCCCCTAAATTCATTTCTGCTATTGTGGTTTGCCGGGAGAGTCGGTTCTGAAATTTGGAGCATTTTGGGACACTTAGTCCCTAAATGAGAACTTTAAAGCTAGAAAATGGTCCGTAGCCGGAACAGTGTTAAGACGATCTCGGAGCGGAAATCCGATGGTTCCATTAGCTGCGTTACGTGATTTCGGGGTTGGGAGCGCATTCGGAATGTATTTTGGAGGTCCGTAGCTCAATTTGGCTTGAAATGCCGAAGGTTGAAATTTTGGCGAATCCGAACGATAGGTGAGATATTGATCCGGGGGTCGGAATGGATTTCCGACAATTTCTGTAGCTTCGTTATGTGATTTTGGATATGTCCGCAAATTTACAGGTCATTTGGACGTCGTTTGGTTGGGTTTTGGATCGAATGTTAGTTTTGAAAGTTTTGAAGAAACTTAGGCTTGAATCCGTGTGTAATTGGTGATTGTGATGTTTAGGATGGTGTTTTTATGATTGGAACAAGTTCGTATCGTGTTTTGGAATATGTTGGTAGTTTTCGTTAGGGTCCCGGGGGCCTCGAGAGGATTTCGGACCATCGATCGGGCATTTGAACTTGGAAAAGGCCTGCTGTAAAATTGCAGGTTTCTGCCCAGGCATTAAGCCTTCGCGTTCGCGAGGCATGGGCCGCGTTCGCGAAGGCTTGGCAGAGCAAAGCATCGCGTTCGCGATAAGGGGTGTCGCGTTCGCATAGGCAAGGTAAGGTGATGCTTCGCGTTCGCGTGACTTGGGGTCGCGATCGCGTAGAAGAAAAGGGTAGAGCTTCGTGTTCGCATGGGAGTGTACGCGTTCGTGTAGAGGAAGGACCCGGCGGCTGGGAGATTGTTCATCGCGAATGCGTGATGGAGCGTCGCGTTCGCGAAGGGTAACTGGGGCTGAGTATCGCGAATGCGTGGGATGGCGTCGCGTTCGCGAAGCGGAAGTTGGGCTGTTCATCGCGAACGCGTGAACAGTAACGCGAACGCGATGAGCAATGGGGTCTGGCAGTGAGCTTAAGTTCAGAACATAACACCCGCGACCCCCATACACAAAAACGCCATTTTTGAGCTCCAAGAGAGGATTTTGAAGGGGAAACGTTGGGATATCATCGGGAAATCATCGGGGGTAAGTTTCTTGACCTTAATTCGTTGGTTTATCATGAAATCCGTGATTATTTCACCGAAATTGGAAGATTAAAGGTGGGTTTGAGCCCTAGGCCTAAATATTAGAAAATCTTTGATTTGAATGGGCAAACGGAGTCCGATTTCGATAAATTTTATATGCACGGACTCGTATTGAGATATGGAACCCGAAAATATAATTTTTTGTGATTTTTCGATAAGTGTATCGAAAGTCGGGTTTTGGCAACTTGTGGGTTTTGGTGTATTTTGAGTTGTTTTGGTTGGGTAATGCCCAATTGGCCTATTTTGATGTGATTCTATTGATTTTTTTTATCAGATACTACACTTGTGGAGGCCGACATTCGCGGCAAGAGAGTTATTTCTTAGCGGTTTCGTGCCGGAATTGAGGTAAGTGGCTTGTCTAACTTCGTGTGGGGGATTTTCACCCCTAGGATATTATTGTGATACTTTAAATGCCTTGTACGCGAGGTGACGGGCGTGTACATGCGCTGGTTGTTGAACACATACTTTACTCAAAATGTTCAATGAGTGATATTCCTATTTTTAGCTGTTAAATTCGATATTCCTACCCGGTGGTAGTTAGAAAAGCATGATTTGATAGTGTTTAACTATCTAGTTGCCTAATTGTCTCACTTGAGTTTTCTCGGTAATCGCTAGCGCTGTTCATCGGCGAAGTTATCGTTAATCATATTATACTTCTCTCTGTGTATTCCCTTACTTGCTGTGGTTGTGGACTACGGGTTCGATTCCCGAGATCCCGAGATTATTGAAATATGGACTACGGGTTCGATTCCCGAGATCCCGAGATTATTGAAATGTGGACTACGGGTTCGATTCCCGAGATCCTGAGATTATTGAAATGTGGACTACGGGTTCGATTCCCGAGATCCTGAGATTATTGAAATATGGACTACGGGTTCGATTCCCGAGATCCCGAGATTATTGAAATATGGACTACGGGTTCGATTCCCGAGATCCTGAGATTATTGAAATGTGGACTACGGGTTCGATTCCCGAGATCCTGAGTTATTGGTAGGGACTGCGGGTTCGATTCCTGGAGATCCTGAGTTGTTGAGATATTATTGAGACATGGGCTGCAAGTTCGATTCCCGGAGACCCAGAGGTACTGAGAATGGGACTGTGGGTTCAATTCCCACAGATCCTGGATTTGTTTATTTGAGTTGGTTATTTGTTGTTAGCTTAATTGTAGACAGTTGCAGTAATCATCTTAATGTTATTATTTCTGAAATTATTATCATTTAAATTGTTTATTTTGTTATCATCATTATATTATTGTTTTCTCAATAGGGCCCTGACCTTCCTCGTCACTACTCCATCGAGGTTAGGCTTGGCACTTACCGAGTACCGCCGTGGTGTACTCATGCTACTCTTCTGCACACTTTTGTTGTGCAGATCCAGGTACATCAGAGCAGGCTCGTGCTAGGTGATTTCCGCAGCTTTCTGGAGACTTCGAGGTATGATCTGCTACGTCCGCGGATCCGGAGGATTCCCTTCTATTCTTGTAGTACTAGTTGACATTTTTCTTCATTTAGTTGTTAGATACTCTTTACACATAGAGCCACAGTTGTATTTCTCTGTTAGTCTGTGTTACCGTGGGGTTCCGGATCATGGTAATGTTTTATTCAGTGTGTTGACGGATGTATGTGCCAAGCGGCACGGATTACATACCTTTTATGCTATTTTTTTGCTGTTTCTTATTTAAGTGTTCATAGCTTGTGTATTCCGCAACGTGTTAGGCTTACCTAGTTGTGGGGACTGGGTGCCATCACGACATGTTCATGATTGGTGAACTAGGGTCGTGACAAGTAGGTATTAAAGCTCTAGGTTCATAGGAGTCACGGGACACAGACCGGTTATTTAGAGTCTCGCCGATCGATACGGAGACGTCCGTATTTATCTACGAGGGGCTATGTAACTGTTTAGGAAAAATCTTCATTTCTTTTGAATTTCTTGTCATGTGATGTTTTGACACCAATTCTTAACTTCTGTCTTCTATTCTCTCACGGATGGTGAAGACACATGGTACACGCGAGGATCAGGCACCCGCGCCCCCTGCTGTCGCCACCAGAGGCCGGGGCCGGGGTAGAGGCCGGGGCTGGGGTAGAGGCCCAGGATGCGCCCCCGCGCGCGCTGCCGCTGAGGTGCCACAGGTAGACCAGGTTGGAGCGCAGGCACCCGGTACACCGACTACAACTGCTACTACTCCGGCACTACGAGAGACCCCGGCCCGGTTCATGAGTATGTATACCACTTTAGCTCGAGCGAGACTGCTTCCTCTCGTTGCGGCTACATCTCGGGCCGGGGAGGGGCCCAGACTCCCGCAGCCGTTACACCGAAGCAGCGTGTGCCAGTGGGACAGGTTCCAGATGTTTTGGTTATGCCTCCTGCCGCCCCAGCACAGCCCGGAGGTGGACCAGCTGCCTCTGAGGACGAGCAGCGTAGATTGGAGAGGTTCAAGAAATATGACACTCCAGTGTTTAGTGGTTTGGCTTCAGATGATGCATTGGGTTTTCTAGAGGAGTGTCATCGTATTCTTCGTACTATGGGGATTGTGGAGACCGGCGGGGTTTCCTTCACTGCCTTTCAGTTTCGTGGGGCCGCTTATGATTGGTGGCGCACGTATGAGTTGGATAGTCCAGAGGAGTCTGCTTCATTGACTTGGACGCAGTTTTCAGATCTGTTTTTGAGGGAGTTTGTTCCACAGAGCCTTAGGGATTCTTGGCGCTCGGAGTTTGAGCGGTTGCGACAGGGCTCCATGTCGGTATCGGAGTATGCTATCAGTTTCACCCGTCTAGCCAGGCATGCACCGGCTTTGGTAGCCACGGTTCGGGAGAGAGTGCGGAGATTTATTGAGGGCCTTGTTCCGCCTATCCGATCCGGCATGGCCGGAGAGCTTGAGATAGATATATCTTATCAGCAGGCGGTTAGCATTGCCAAGAGGATCGAGAGTATGCTCCCTAGAGAGCGGAGAGAGAGAGGCCAAGAGGTCTTGTGAGTCGGGCCATTTCTGTGGTGCCCGCACTTCATCAGCCGGTCGTTTTGGCGGGGGTTATTCCGGTCGACCAGTTCACTTGGCATTGCCCGCAGCCGGTAGTACTCCGGGTCTTCCAAGCACCTCGGGAGCCTTATTATGCTCCCCAGCTTCCAATGCACCTCCTGCGTGGGGTCCTTCCGAGGGTCGGACTAGTGGGGGTGAGGCCGGTCGATCACGGCCACCGCGTCCTCCCGCAGCTTGTTTTGAGTGCGGGGATACTCGCCACCTGGTTAGGGAGTGCCCCGAGCGCAAGAGAGGAGCCCCTCATCGGTCATCACAAGCATCCGCGTGGTTCTCGGGGCCGGCAAGGCTATCATTCCGGCCCCAGGTGCCACTCCACCTGCCCGGCCATCCGGGGGCGGGGGTAGGGTTCCGGAGGCCGCCCTCGAGAGGGGGACGAGCCGGATTCTATGCTATTCCCGATCGCGCTGCGGCTGTTGCATCCGATTCTATTATCATAGGTATTATTCTGGTTAGTCACAGGGAGGCATCGGCTCTATTCGACCCTGGTTCCACTTTTTCATATGTGTCTTCTTACTTTGCTTCTCACCTGGGTGTGCCTCGGGATTCTTTGAGTGCCCCCATTTATGTTTCCACTCCGGTGGGTGATTCTTTGGTTGTGGACCGCATATATCGGTCGTGTTTGGTTACCATTTGTGATTTTGAGACCAGAGCGGATCTATTGTTGCTCGGGATGGTCGATTTTGATATTATTCTGGGCATGGACTGGTTGTCGCCCCATTATGCTATTCTTGATTGTCACGTCAAGACCGTGACGCTGGCTATGCCATGCATTCCACGTATTGAGTGGAGTGGTACTCTAGATCACACCCATAGCCGTGTTATTTCTTTTCTCAGAGCTCGGCGTATGGTTGAGAAGGGGTGTGCTGCTTATCTAGCCTATGTGCGGGACGTCGGTATTGACACTCCCTCTATTGATTCTGTTTCTGTGGTACGTGACTTTGCTGATGTATTTCCAGCTGATCTTCCAGGCATGCCGCCCGACAGAGATATTGACTTTGCTATTGACTTGTTGCCGGGCACTCAGCCCATTTCTATTCCACCGTACCGTATGGCTCCTCCCGAATTGAAGGAGTTGAAGGATCAGTTATAGGAGTTATTGGGCAAGGGTTTTATTCGACCCAGTGTTTCGCCTTGGGGTGCTCCTGTATTGTTTTTGAAGAAAAAAGACGGTTCTATGCATATGTGTATTGACTATCGTCAGCTGAACAAGGTTACAGTGAAGAACCGGTATCCCTTGCCCCGTATTGATGATTTATTTGACCAGTTATAGGGCGCACATGTGTTTTCTAAGATTGATTTGCGCTCCGGGTATCACCAGCTGAAGATTCGGGAGCCAGATATCCCGAAGACTGCCTTCAGGACCCGGTATGGTCACTATGAGTTCCTCGTGATGTCTTTTGGGCTGACAAATGCCCCAGCAGCCTTTATGCATTTGATGCACAGTGTGTTTAGGCCTTATCTGGACTCGGTCGTGATTGTCTTCATTGATGATATTCTAGTATATTCCCGGAGCCGGGAGAAGCACGAGCAGCATTTGAGGATAGTGCTTCAAATTCTGAGGGAAAAGCAGTTTTATGCCAAATTCTCTAAATGTGAATTCTGGTTGAGTTCAGTGGCATTTTTGGGCCACGTGGTGTCGAGTGATGGTATTCGAGTAGATCCGAGGAAGGTGGAGGCTGTGCAGAGTTGGCCCAGACCCTTCTCCGCTACTGAGATTCGCAGTTTCCTTGGTTTGCCGGGCTATTACCGTTGTTTTGTAGAGGGGTTCTCTTCGATTGTAGCACCTATGACTAGATTGACCCAAAAGGGTGCCCCTTTTCAGTGGACAGACGAGTGTGAGGCGAGCTTTTAGAAGCTCAAGACAACTTTGACTTCGGCCCCTATATTGATGTTGCCTACGGGTTCAGGGTCCTATACTGTATATTGTGATGCCTCACGAGTTGGACTCGGTGTGGTATTAATGCAGGACGGTAGGGTGATTGCCTACGCGTCGAGACAGCTGAAGGTGCATGAGAAGAATTACCCTGTTCATGATTTGGAGCTAGCCGCCATTGTTCACGCCTTGAAAATTTGGCGTCATTATTTATATGGGGTTCCTTGTGAGATCTACACTGATCACCGGAGCTTGCAGCACTTGCTTAAGCAGAAGGACCTGAATATGCGTCAGAGGAGATGGTTGGAGCTACCGAAGGACTATGATATTACTATTCTCTATCATCCGGGCAAGGCTAATGTGGTTGCCGATGCCTTGAGTCGTCGGGCAGAGAGTTTGGGGAGTTTGGCGTATCTACTAGCTTCGGAGAGGCCTATGGCGATGGATGTTCAGGCTTTAGCCAGACAGTTTGTTAGACTTGGATCTTTCGGAGCCCAGCAGGGTTCTGGGCCCGTGTGGTTTCTCGGTCTTCTCTATTTGACCGCATCAGAGAGCGTCAGTTTGATGACCCTCATTTGCTTGTCCTCCGGGATAGAGTTCGGCGTGGTGATGCTCGAGATGTTACCATCGGAGATGTTGGAGTTATGAGGATGCAGGGGCGCATCTTTGTGCCCAATATAGATGATCTTCGAGAGCTGATTCTAGCAGAGGCCCATAGCTTGAGGTATTCCATCCATCCGGGAGCCGCGAAGATGTATCGGGACTTGAAACAACATTACTGGTGGAGGCGGATGAAGAGGGATATAGTTGATTATGTTTCTAGATGCCTCAACTGCCAGCAGGTGAAGTATGAGCATCAGCGTCCGGGTGGATTGATGCAGCAGATTGAGATTCCCGAGTGGAAATGGGAGCGCATTACCATGGACTTTGTATCTGGACTTCCACGGACGGTTAGGAAGTTTGATTCCATTTGGGTCATTGTGGATCGGCTGACCAAGTCCGCCCATTTTATACCGGTGAGCACTACATATTCATCGGAGCGACTGGCGGAGATCTATATCAGGGAGATAGTTCGGCTGCATGGTATTCCAGTTTCCATCATTTCAGATAGAGGCACTCAGTTCACTTCACGGTTCTGGAGAGCCGTACAGCAGGAGTTAGGTACTCGGGTGGAGCTGAGCACAGCGTTTCATCCCCAGACTGATGGTCAGTCCGAGCGCACTATTCGGATTTTGGAGGATATGCTCCGTGCGTGCGTGATTGAGTTTGGAGGTTCATGGGATCACTTCTTGCCGCTGGCGGAGTTTGCTTATAATAACAGCTACCAGTCTAGTATTCAGATGGCACCGTATGAGGCCCTATATGGTAGGAGGTGCAGGTCTCCCGTAGGTTGGTTTGAGCCGGGCGAGGCCAGGTTGCTAGGTACTGATATGGTTCAAGAGGCTATGGACAAAGTCAAGGTGATTCAGGACAGACTTCGTGCAGCCCAGTCTAGACAGAAGAGTTATGCGGATAAGAAGGTTCGCGATGTGGCTTTTGTGGTTGGCGAGCGGGTTCTACTTCGAGTCTCGCCCATGAAGGGCGTTATGAGGTTTGGGAAGAAAAGAAAGCCGAGTCCTAGATTTATTGGCCCTTTTGAGATTTTGAGGCGTGTTGGGGAGGTTGCTTATGAGTTGTCCTTACCTCCCAGCCTAGCCGGAGTTCACCCCGTATTTCATGTCTCCATGCTCCGGAGATACCATGGTGACCCATCGCATGTGATGGATTTCACATCGGTTCAGCTAGACAAGGATCTGTCTTATGTTGAGGAGCCAGTAGCCATTCTAGACAGGCAGATCAGGAAGCTAAGGTCAAAGAACATCGCTTCGGTAAAGGTTCAGTGGCGGGGCCAGCCGGTCGAGGAGGTGACTTGGGAGACCGAGCAGGATATGCGCAGCCAGTACCCTCATCCTTTCACTACCCCAGGTATGTTTTCTATGCTCGTTCGAGGACGAACGAATCTTTAAGTGTGGGAAGATGTGACGACCCGACCGGTCGTTTTAGAAAATTACGCCCCAATCCCTAATTTAACTGTTCCCCTAAATTCATTTCTGCTATTGTGGTTTGCCGGGAGAGTCGGTTCTGAAATTTGGAGCATTTTGGGACACTTAGTCCCTAAATAAGAACTTTAAAGCTAGAAAATGGTCCGTAGCCGGAACAGTGTTAAGCCGATCTTGGAACGGAAATCCGATGGTTCCATTAGCTCCGTTAGCTGATTTCGGGGTTGGGAGCGCGTTCGGAATGTATTTTGGAGGTCCGTAGCTCAATTAGGCTTGAAATGCCGAAGGTTGAAATTTTGGCGAATCCGAACGATAGGTGAGATTTTGATCCGGGGGTCGGAATGGATTTCCGACAATTTCTGTAGCTTCGTTATGTGATTTTGGATATGTCCGCAAATTTTCAGGTCATTTGGACGTCGTTTGGTTGGGTTTTGGATCGAATGTTAGTTTTGAAAGTTTTGAAGAAACTTAGGCTTGAATCCGTGTGTAATTGGTGATTTTGATGTTTAGGATGGTGTTTTTATGATTGGAACAAGTTCGTATCGTGTTTTGGAATATGTTGGTGGTTTTCGTTGGGGTCCCGGGGGCCTCGGGGTGAATCCGGGGGTCCAATCGGGCATTTGAACTTGGAAAAGGCCTGCTATAAAATTGCAGGTTTCTGCCCAGGCATTAAGCCTTCGCGTTCGCGAGGCATGGGCCGCGTTCACGAAGGCTTGGCAGAGTAAAGCATCGCGTTCGCGATAAGGGGTGTCGCGTTCGCGTAGGCAAGGTAAGGTGAAGCTTCGCGTTCGCGTGACTTGGGGTCGCGATCGCATAGAAGAAAAGGGTAGAGCTTCGCGTTTGCGTGGGAGTGTACGCGTTCGCGTAGAGGAAGGACCCGGCGGCTGGGAGATTGTTCATCGCAAACGCGTGATGGAGCGTCGCGTTCGCGAAGTGTAACTGGGGCTGAGTATCGCGAACGCGTGGGATGGCGTCGCGTTCGCGAAGCGGAAGTTGGGCTGTTCATCGCGAACGCGTGAACAGTAACGCGAACGCGATGAGCAATGGGGTCTGGCAGTGAGCTTAAGTTCAGAACATAACACCCGCGACCCCCATACACAAAAATGCCATTTTTGAGCTTCAAGAGAGGATTTTGAAGGGGAAACGCTGGGATATCATCGGGAAATCATCGGGGGTAAGTTTCTTGACCTTAATTAGTTGGTTTATCATGAAATCCGTGATTATTTCACTGAAATTGGAAGATTAAAGGTGGGTTTGAGCCCTAGGCCTAAATGTTAGAAAATCTTTGATTTGAATGGGCAAACGGAGTCCGATTTCGATAAATTTTATATGCACGGACTCGTATTGAGATAAGGAACCTGAAAATATAATTTTTTGTGATTTTTCGATAAGTGTATCGAAAGTCGGGTTTTGGCAACTTGTGGGTTTTGGTGTATTTTGAGTTGTTTTGGTTGGGTAATGCCCAATTGGCCTATTTTGATGTGATTCTATTGATTTTTTTTTATCAGATACTACACTTGTGGAGGCCGACATTCGCGGCAAGAGGGTTATTTCTTAGCGGTTTCGTACCGAAATTGAGGTAAGTGGCTTGTCTAACTTCGTGTGGGGGATTTTCACCCCTAGGATATTATTGTGATACTTTAAATGCCTTGTACGCGAGGTGACGGGCGTGTACATGCGCTGGTTGTTGAACACATACTTTACTCAAAATGTTCAATGAGTGATATTCCTGTTTTTAGCTGTTAAATTCGATATTCCTACCCGGTGGTAGTTAGAAAAGCATGATTTGATAGTGTTTAACTCTCTAGTTGCCCAATTGTCTCACTTGAGTTTTCTCGGTAATCGCTGGCGCTGTTCATCGGCGAAGTTATCGTTAAGCATATTATACTTCTCTCTGTGTATTCCCTTACTTGCTGTGGTTGTGGACTATGGGTTCGATTCCCGAGATCCTGAGATTATTGAAATATGGACTACGGGTTCGATTCCCGAGATCCCGAGATTATTGAAATATGGACTACGGGTTCGATTCCCGAGATCCTGAGATTATTGAAATATGGACTACGGGTTCGTATTCCTTTACCTGCTATGGTTGTGGACTACGGGTTCGATTCCCGAGATCCCGAGATTATTGAAATATGGACTATGGGTTCGATTCCCGAGATCCTGAGATTTATTGAAATGTGGACTACGGGTTGATTCCCGGAGATCCTGAGTTATTGAGATATTATTGAGACATGGGCTGCGGGTTCGATTCCCGGAGACCCCGAGGTATTGAGAATGGGACTGTGGGTTCAATTCCCACAGATCCTGGATTCGTTTATTTGAGTTGGTTATTTGTTGTTAGTTTGATTGTAGACAGTTGCAGTAATCATCGTAATGTTGTTATTTCAGATTCATTCTTACTTATTCTTGCTTATTACTGTTTTGATCATTATGTTATTGTTCTCTCGGTAGGGCCCTGACCTTCCTCGTCACTACTCCATCGAGGTTAGGCTTGGCACTTACCGAGTACCGCCGTGGTGTACTCATGCTACTCTTATGCACACTTTTGTTGTGCAGATCCAGGTACATCAGGACAGGCTCATCCTAGGTGATTCAGCAGCTTTCTGGGAGACTTCGAGGTATGATCTGCTACGTCCGCGGATCCGGAGGCTTCCCTTCTATTCTAGTAGTACTAGTTGACATTTTTCTTCATTTCGTTGTTAGATACTCTTTACACATAGAGCCGCAGTTGTATTTCTCTGTTAGTCTGTGTTACCGTGGGGTTCCGAATCTTGGTAATGTTTTATTCAGTGTGTTGACGGATGTATGTGCCAAGCGGCATGGATTACATACCTTTTATGCTATTTTTTGCTGTTTCTTATTTAAGTGTTCATAGCTTGTGTATTCCGCAATGTGTTAGGCTTACCTAGTCGTGGGGACTGGTTGCCATCACGACATGTTCATGATTGGTGAACTAGGGACGTGACACACATCGAGCCAAATGTGCTCATCATAACCAAATACCAAATATCGATCATAAGCATGCTAAGTGCATAATATCATCCATGAGGGGTATTTAGCGTTATAGCTACAAAACCAAGCACAACTGATGTGCGATATACGAAATTGAATTTCAATAGCCAAGCTGCTCAGGTAACATCATCCCTACGCGGATTCTCGACACATAACAATTTCTTGAGCCTTTTCACAAATCACACGGCGTAAGGCATCACTACGCGAGATATCTGAAAATAAAACATTAACCTAACTACTCCTTCATGAGGACTGCATTACAAAATGCACACCTCTGGCCTGATATAGAGCCATTATTCACATTAAATCTATCCATCGACTTCAAGCCGATTCTGATCACATTGAACTTAGTCTGATAACCTTTCAAAGGTCCATAATAACTCCCATTTTTTTTAACGCACAAGAGCAACCATCACAACCTTCATATTTGGTTTACATCATTATTTTGATTTTTCTTTCTTGTTATAGCATTACAATGCATCAATTCAGGCTCACCACAGGAGATTCAAACATAAGGCCACATTCTTTAATACTCATAGGCCACTGAATACTATCTCCAATGTCTCCCAGAAATATCACCTTCCATAATACTTTGTTTTGAAGTACTTCTTGTGAATCTGAATTCGTTACTACTACTTTCCTGATACTGATACTTAGGGTCTCGTAGTTATCACAAAATACCACAAGTCTTGATCTTTTCTAATGAAGACACTATCTTTAGTCACATACACCATCTTAGAACACATTATCACATTCCCAAGAGTCATCCACTCTTATCGAAACTGCAAATTACCAGACTTAACGAATAGAACCACTCGTGCCTTATTAGCACCCTGACACCACAGGATATGATCTTATTCAAATACTAACAAACATCATTCTCCTTAATTCACTGAGCATTCCTTACCAACAACAGCTCAAGACATACTATTATTTTCTCACATCTACGAAAGCACCGCATAACTTTTGTCAAAATCTTGCTTCACTCGTGCTATTCTCAGCTCAATTTCTGCAACCAGAACTGGTTCGTCAGTGTACTTTAAGACATAACCAATGTAGCATACAACTGCGCAATCAGCTAATCAATGGAAGCCTCCCCAACTTAGCTCGAAGCCATATTTATCAGAACACATATACTTTATTGTTGTCGTAACATCATGGTGAGATTAAACTCACTCTTTCACCAGCTTGCGGAGACACGAATCATCAAAAATTCTAACTCTTCCCTAATTCTTGCATTCATTCACACTACAGTTAAGCCCACTCTTTAGGCGACAAAATTTTTACTAAGTCCCAAATTTTTCAAAAATTTCGGCAGAGTTTCCTTTGTAATTGGGCCTATCCACCTGCCATAGAATCACCAAAACCATCCTAACAACATGTCCACAACTCAACAAGACATCACAACGTATATCAACAACATTAATCTCAATACTACACGAATTATATTATCAAAATTGATATACTGACATGCGGTGCACCTGCTCGAATCATAACACATATCAAATACCTTTCAATTACACATAAGAATCAGCTCACCTAAGGGCACTCCGCAAGAGATAACCCACCTGCTTCGCCTCAATTTAGTATCTCAACACACCTTCCACCATGATACACATCACCTGGATATCTAGCCGACATTCCCACAATTAGGGACAATACTGAACATATAAGTTCATAATACCAGCTCGCAAAATCATCACCTTGGTGCTCAAGCCATAGGCGAAGATTCGGCCTCAAGTCCTTCAGACGGGTCCAACATGAAATCACGGAGATTATATCTCGCCTTCGATCGGGGAATCACAAGCCATCAAGTCAAATTTATTACTAAGCACTCGAGTGTGCATTCAAACGTGTGGAAGGAATTTCAAGAATTACATCTCAAGTTGAATCAAGTACGCACGATAAGAATTCCAAGAAAGTGAAGTGTTTCCTAAAGGTTCTGCAGCCTCTCAAGGATAAATACAGACGTCTTCGTACCGATTCGCGAGACTCTACTAACCGGCTCATGACTCATGAGGCCTAGTAACCTAGGCTCTAATACCAACTTGTTACGACCCCAAAACCCGGTCGTGATGGCGCCCAACATATTGCTAGGCTAGCCCGACCAACCATTCATGACACAGAGCTATCAGCTCTCACTTTACCCTTTGTAGGCATAAACAACAATAATATAATGAAATGACGTCTAGCACATCGGGAATAGATATCCCAAAACCAGTATAAACCTCCCACCGAATCAGGAGTCATAAGTCACGAGCCTCTACCAGAATTTATAAACTGTGATAGTGTATACAACTGTGCACAAGTGTGGCATAGACAGAGCAAAATAAGGATAAACTGGAGAGTCAGGTCCTGCGGACGCTGGCAGCTACCTCGACTGTCCAAATGCACTCCCGAGCGGCCATAGAATCAGCTCTACTGTGATGTACCTGGATCTGCACACAAGGTGCAGGGAGTCGGGTGTGAGTACTTCCAACTCAGCGGTAATAAAAGTAAATAATGCTGAAGGAAAGGAAACCACACAAAGCACTATCTCATGCTACACAATACAGAACTACCTTTAAACTTCAACACACTATCATTTTATCCCCTTTCAGCATATGTGAGTAACTTATTTAGAAATCTCATTTTTAGCTTCTTTCTTTCATGATAACATACCAATACCTGGGTGCAATCTCAAGCAGTGCAGGTCTGCACTCAAATCAGCCCTTCGGGCTCAGCACTCCTTAACAAATACCACTAGGAGATCTGGTCAATAAGGCAAATAATGCATGCGTTCGAGTAATGTATGAGTGCTAAATGTTATGCCACGTAGTACACGCAAACCAATGTATGTATGCCATGCAATGCATATGACGCTGTGGCGTACATCCCGATCCATGCAAAGGCGCCCGCACTCACTGTGGGGGTTCAGACTTCGGAGGGGCTCCTACAGCCCAAGCGCATTATCAATATCAAACATGCTGCGGCGCGCAGCCCGATTCATATACCACTACTGCGTGCAGTCCGATCCATGCATGTGTATGTATATGCTCACATAAATCGTCATGCCCTAACATATGGCCCTCGGCCCCAATCAGTCTTACAAATAATCAAGAAAACCCCTCGGGCAACAATATCATATTAGCTCATAGCTAAAAATGTCATTAAGACCTTGTGCAAGTTTTTTTCTCATAACCTTATAAAAATGCTGAATAGCAAACTACCATTTAAAACCTTAGATTTAGATAAAAATATGCACAGTGTTATCAAGACAACGATACAAATCCCTGAAGTATTCAAATAATCGGCACGAAGCCCAAACATGATAATTAGTCCAATTCATGATAATTAATATCTTTATTGAGGCGTTAATTTCATTTCAAAGAATTAGGTGTTATTATTTATTACGCGGGACGGACCAAGTCACAATCCCCAATGGTGCTCTGCCCCACGCCCGTTATCCGGCGTGCAAGTCACCTCAACACAGCACTAAGATGTGCAAGTCCGGGGTTTACTAACCCTTAGGACATTATTTACTAGTATTACCCACCTCGAACCGGCGAAAACTCATGCCCGCGATGCCTTTTCTCCTCAAACTGGTCTCCACGCGCGTCCAATCTATCCAAAATCATAAGTAATACATCGTAATATGCTAATGGGACATAACCCAATCGAAAGAACTCGAAAAATACTCAAAATCACGAAATTGGCAAAACCCGAGCCCCAGGCCCACATTCTCAAAAATTACGAAATTCACATTTCTGGAATCCTCGTCTCGCACGAGTCTGTACATACCAAAAACTCTAAATTCGGACCACAAATGTCCCTTCAAATCATAAATTTAAGATTTTTGCTCCAAGCCCTATTTTCTTGATTTTTAGCCATAAATTCATGAATTCAATGGATTATTCTTGTATAAAAACATGTAATTAACTCATAAAACTTACCTCCAACGATTCCCAGTCGAAACCCTTTCATTTCCCGTCCAAAACCTCTCAAGAGTGACCAAAAATGGTGGAAAAATGGGTTATTTTCGCGACTAGAATGTTTTAAAATATTCTGCCCAAGCATTTTGTTCATCGCGATCATGGGAAATGCTTCGCGATCGCAGAGAACAAATTTCTGGCCCAAAAATTACCCTTCACGATCGCGGGAAGGGCTTCGCGATCGCAGTGTATAAATTCCGGTTCCTCCGGACAGGCTTCAGTATAATGGTCATTACCTTATGCACACAACTCCAAATGACAAATGGTTTGATTTTCTGGAAACTAGACACATAGGGATATGACTTTCATTTGTTTCTCATTCCATGAATCCTTATAAATTTTGAGATATATGCTTCCCAATGCATACATGTGTATTAAAGATCCTCCTCGGACAGCCTATAGTGTAACATCCATAACCTTTTTCACAAATATCCAAATCACTATTTCTTTATCTTTCTGAAAACTAGACGAGATGAGCTACAACTTTAGTATTTGAATCACTTCAAAATTCCTTGTAGATAAAAAGATATGAGCTTCCGAAGTGGGACCTGTGCGACAGAAATTCCTTCTTCGCGATCGCAAAGCGCTTTACGCGATCGCGATTCATTAAGGTTTTTCTCAGATTTTACTCACCGCGATCGCGACCAATTCCCCGCGAGCGCATAGAGCACTGCTGTAGCCAAAAACCAGCAGTTAAAAATGGCTTAGAAATGGTCCGAAACCACCCCGAAACTCACCCGAGGCCCCCGGGACCTCAATCAAAAGTACCAACACGTCCTATAACCTTATTCAAACTTGTTCCAATCATCAAAACTCTATCGTTAACATCAAAATCGTCCGTTTTCAACAAATTCAAGCTTATGTTTAACTTTAACTTTCAAAATTCACATTCAATCCGAAACCCAACCAAATGACGTCCGAATGACCTGAAATTTTGCGGACAAGTCCAAAATCACCTAATGAAGCTACTACAACTCTCAGAATTCCATTTCGACTCCCGGATCAAAATATCACCTATCAACCGGAATTCGCCAAAATACTAACTTCGCCAAAATATGCTAACTTCTTCACCGGACCTCCAAAATTACTTTTGATTGCGCTCCTAAGTCACATTTCATCATCCGGAGCTAACCGAATCATCATAATTCGATTCCGAGTACTCTAACTCATAAGTCTTCATCCGGTTGACTTTTCCAACTTAAGTCTTCTTAAAAGAGACTAAGTTTCTCATTTCTTAACAAAATTGCTCCAATTTAATTCTAACGCACCCAAAACGGATAATGAAACATAAGGCAACACAATGTGGGAAACACGGGGCGATTACACCTAAGACGATGGGTCGGGTCGTCACAAAAAAATAGGGAATAAAATACAAAAAAACAATACATAAAAAAATAATTAAAATACTAAAAATACAAGATATATATATATATATATATATATATATATATAAGTGTAATAAGAATTGGGCCAAATGAATTCCAAAATAGTGGCCCAATCCTTAAGCCCAAAGGTCCGGTCCAAATTTAGTGTTAAACGTTTGATCTCAACCGTTCATTGCATCAAATCCAATGGCTGAGAATCAATCCAAATTTAATTCACAGGGTAAGTGTGAGATTAAATCTCCACCGTTCAGTCAGGCTAAATCTAACGGCTGAGATAATTAAAAAAATTAATTAATTAATTGAAATGCGAGATCAGATCTCGTCCGTTCGTTTGAGTTGATCTAAGGGTTCAGGGCATTGGTCTCATTGGCATGGAGACGATGTCATTTTAGTAACGCCAATAATGACCGTTGATCTTCATCAAATCAACGGTCCAGATCACCTTATCCTCCCCACCTATAAAAGGCTTTGGTCCGTCTGAGACCAGCCATTTCTGACCTACCCAAACCCTAGCCGCTAAATCCCCTCTCTTCTCCTTCATCTTCTTCTTCACCCCTTCTACAAACCCTCACCGGCCATGGAGGCCACTACCCTCCACGGTGCTCTCCGGCCATCCCCTCACCTCCCCTCTTCTCTTCTTCATCTTCTTCACCTCAAACACCCCTCAAAACCCTAGAAAACCTAAGACACCCCCCTGTTCTTGATCTGCCGGTCGCCGAAATCTACCTCCGGTGATCACAAACTACGAGATCTCTTTCCAAACCAACGCTAAAAGAACAGCCTTGACCTGATCCAACCCCCCACAGCCTTAGTTTCCTTCGAATATCCCTCGATCCCGTCGAATATCCAAAAAGAAGTCGCCGGAACCCAAACTCCGGCGACTCGAAACTAAACCCCTATCAAGATCTAGCCTTTACCCTCCCCTGAACACCCCACTCCAAACCAAAAACCTCAAAGACTTCACCCTGAAGTCTAAAAAGAAAAACCAGAAAGAAATAAAGAAAAAAAGAAACAAAGAAAAGGTTTGAAAGATACTGAAAAAAGAAGGAAAATGGTGAAAAGGGAAGCTCAGGGGACCGGCCCTGCAAAGCTAAGTCCCCTTACCCATTTTGTATTTTTACTGCTTTCTTTGTCTGTGTATTCGCATGTTTTCCTTCTGTTTTCATTACTTGAATCTTGTTTGTTTCCCTGTTTTGATTGTTTTTGTTCTTCTTAAAAGATCTATCTTTCATCCTATGCTTCTTCATCTTCTGTAGTACTAGGGTTTTTCTACTTTTTCATTGTTCATATCTTTCTTCTGTTTTGTTTGTTTTAAATCATGTTCTGTTTCTTATGAGTTAAAAAGATCTATCTTTCACCATTTCTTCTTCATCTTCTTGGTATTGTGATTATCGATCTGTTAGTTTTCAACATTATGACTGATCCTCTCTCTATGATTCTTTACATGTTTAGTTGTCTAGTCATCGTTATTCATCTCTTATACTAGGTTTATCTCGTTTGTTTGGATTTTTGTTCTGATTCTCTATTTTGAAGATTTGACTTTGATATCTTTCTTCTTCTTTGTCCTCTGTTAGTATTAGGCCTCTTCATCTTGTTGGTCTTCGACATCTCCTTTGCATGTTTAAGTTTTGACTCTCATTCTGTATTAGTGTATCTTTGTTAGCTCTCAATAGTCTGAATGATTCTTCTCTTCTGGTTCTTTCAATGCTTAGTTTTAGTGCTAGGATTAGATATTGGTCTCCTATATTAAGGTTGTTTTACTTTATCTTTGTCTATTCCCCTAAATCTCCTGATTAAAACCAGGATTCTTCTTTAATCATTGGTTTATTCCACTTCTTCTATTCCTTCATCTACTAAAATAAGCATGATCATCTGATTTTGCTTCTTTCTCTGTTACTTGGCATGATAGACTTTAGGATTTTTCTTCACTGTTTCCCCACGATTCTTCTATTCTTTATTTTCATCTTATATATATCAAAACTAGGGTTAGTACTAGAAAATAGATCCCGGCTACCATGTCTATGTTATTCTGTGGTCCCTGTGTCTAAAATGAGTCATGTTCATCTATTACTGACTGTTTGTTAGAGTTTAGCTTCTGTGTATGTCCATGCTCATGAACTTCATGAACTTTGAAGGTTTTGGGGGTTTTCAATGTATCATCTAACATAAACTAGTTGTAATTAAGTCTAATTGATATTGATTGACACTTTGCCACATGGAATTGGGTTATGTGAATTGATTGATTAAGATTCGACACTATCGAATTTCCCCTTCTGAGTTTTACTTGATTGATGCACTATGTTTGATCTCATGTGGCTATGTGTGCAATTGCATGTTGAAATGACTGAGTTTGCAATAGTTCTTGTTAGTGTGAGCATATGATTAATACTCATTAACTTTCGGGGAATTGGTTATAGCTATCACAGTACTAAGTTCCATAAAATGGCTAGTTTTGAAATAGGTTTAAAACTGAAAATCAAAAAAACCATAGGTTACAAGATAAATAAGTGACCAAAGAGTGGTCAATTTTGCAAATTGACCAACTCTACAAGGTCCAGCACACTGGCCTACCTTAAAAAGGCTAGTTGTGTACTGATTGGTTAAGTGTGCAAGTTCAGACTTACCAAGGCTTATTTGAGCCCTGAATCACAGGTGGCTAGGTCTGCAAAGTCCTTATCCCGGCCTGTGTTCAGCTAAATAGGTCATTTGTGTAAAAGATTGGTTAAGTATGCAAGTACAGACTCACCAAGGCTCATTTGAGCCCTGAATCACAGGTGGCTAAGCCTACAAAGGCTTTGGCCCAACCTGTGACCAGCTAATGGGTTTCAATTACCCAAGCCAAGTCTCAACTTGAGACTGGCTTAAATCTTAAATAGGCTAAGTGCAACAATAGAGCAGGTTAGTCCTGCAATTAGTTTAAAAATGAAATAAAAGGTCTTAATTAACTAAAAATGAAACAGAATTGGCTAAGTTTGAAATAGTTCTTTAAAAGTAGAACTGGCCAGTCCTTAAATACCAATGCAAGGACTGGCCATTAGTTAAATAAACCTAAAAATGCTGAAAACCTAACCTAGGTAGGTCGGGTAAATCAGCAATGTCATTAAGGGTATAAAAGGAAACCAAATTGGTAAAATGGTGAATTACATAGAACACATAGGGATATGGGAGTCATTTGTACCCCTGATTTCTGCAATTTTGCAGAGATTAAAGGGAATAATGGTCTAATTAAAAAGGAAAATCAGTAAAAATCTTTAACCCTTAGGGATACTTTGGTAAAAAGCCTTAATAGGGATTCAAATAGAACCTTCCAGCACATGCTGGAAGGGATATTTTAACTGAAAATGGGGTCTAAGTGTAAGTTTAGCAATTTTAAAGGGGGAGAAGTGGGATTTAATCCCATTCTTTCTCCCCAAGAAATCTGCCATTCCTACACCTATATTTACCCCCAAAAAGAGTGAAATAAGAGCTGGATTTTGGAGAGAAAAATTCAGAGTGAAGATAGTTATTAGCAAATAAGTTTTTCCTGCATTTTTCGAGTGAGAGCATTTTGGTAGTCGCCTGCTCTTGTGGTTTCTTGCTCGAGTTTTCGCTTGGATCTCTGTTTGCTGTTGCTGTGGTTTTTGTTCGTTGATATTCAATCTCCCACTGTCGCATTGTCTTTGTTCGAGTCTGTTGATGTGCTTATTTCTTAATCCCCTTAGAACTCATTGGTTTCTACTTACTGATTCAGGTACACTTCTGTTTGAATGAAGCTGTAATGCTGATTTGCTGAATATGAAATGATGTTCCAGTTTGATTCATACATTATATTGTATTTTGTAGTTTAATAACTTCGTTAGCTATTTAGTATTAGCTTGTATTTGTAATGCTGATATAGTATAGTGTGTACGAGTAGAAATCGAAACAAAAACAGTGTAATAGCTTAATAGTTGGTAGTGTAGTGTAGATAGTACATCACCTAGTTTAAATAGGTAAAACTTTAAAATATAAGTTAGCTAATCACAGTTTCAAATCATTAATTGTTCATTCACAGTAGTATCGTAAGTCTTAAACACATAGCTAATCATATATCGTAGATTTGCATTTAAACACAGATAAGAAGAAGAAAAACGCAGATCAAGCCATGATTCGTCCACAATTTTGTTAATAACTTTGTAATGAGTTAAGTTGTATTAAAATCAGTAGTATAGTTACACTCAAGTCTTTGAATCACTAAGATGTAGATACTCTGAGAACCATAATTAAGCAATTGGACTGTTTAAACCTAGCTCGTGTAGTTAGTTTTTAACGATCAAAAGTCCAAATCTGAGTAATTTAAAAAGGAAACAATCAGCTGAAGTAACAATTAGAATAGGATTGGCTTTAAAAATATTAACACGTGCTTATTTCCTATCAAATCGGTAGTATAACAGTGTAGTTGTAAATACTCATCTCATTTTTAGATATTCATTATGCCTTTTCACACACACACACACACACAAATCGGTAGTATAACAGTGTAGTTGTAAATACTCATCTCATTTTTAGATATTCATTATGTCTTTTCACATATATACATAGTTAAATAATCTCTTAATCTCAACTAGTAAGTAATTCAATCGTTAGTGTAAACTCGTTGTTAGGAATTGAAAGTAGAAACAGTCTTTTTAATTCTCGTGTACAGTATATAGTTGTGATCCATAGTTAACATTGACAGTTTGTATTGTGATTGTCCCTTTTGATGAATAAAATGCAATTGAATTCATTCCTAGTGATTTATGATTGTTCTGTTATAAGTTTACCATTTCTATTCTTATCACTATTGTTCCCATTTGGTTTGGGCCCAATATGTAACGTGGGCTTGAACTGTCAACTGGGCTGTCAAGCAGAAGCCTGAAGATAGCTCGGGTCTTTAAGACTTGGGCAGGAACAACGCTTGTTTAAGTATGAATGCAGAGGCCCAGGCCCAATAAAGGCAGTAACAATGGCCTGGCCCAAGTCTGAAAATGAGAAGTTGAAATATGACTAAGGAAAAACCAATATAGACAACATAGTATGTGTACATTGAGATTGAACCTTTTAAAATTAAAATGGGACGAGCCTCGCACAACACAAAATAGCGGGGCCCCATTAGTAATGAAATAATTTATAAATAGAATCGGGGGAGGCTATTAGCAAATTTCATAGCTTCTACCAAAAGAATTAAAAGCAAATAGACTCTATTAGGTACGGTTTAATATATCTTCCTTTTAAATGAGTGTGCACTTGTGACTCAAATCCAAAATCCCGACAAAGCCTAAATGTACTAAAGGTCACAGGCGTACTGGTTGCGGTGTGACTCGAGGTGCGTTTTTGCAATGTTGCAATTCTGTAAAATATTAAAAGTAAAAGCACATACGTATTGTTAAAATCTGTAACAAGTCAAGTATGATTCGAGAATGATGATTGCGCGACCGTGCTAGAACCACAGAATTCGGGAATACCTAACACTTTCTCCCGGGTTAATAGAGTTCCTTATCCAGGTCTTTATTTCGCGGACTGTATTATAGAGTCATGAATTTCCTCGGTTCGGGATTAAACCGGTGACTTGGGACACCATTATTTTCCCAAGTGGCGATGCTGAAATATTAAATAAATTGATCCTGTTCCGACTATCCTTTAAGTGGAAAAACTCCTTCCTCTTTGTTATTATATCCGTTTCGGGTATTTGAACATCGAGGTATACCCTACGTATCTTTGCAAACGGATCGGTACAAAAGTCTCATTTCAGGTGTACATCTGTGGGGGTAGTAAAAAAGAAGGTGTGACACCTTGCACATAAGAGGGTTAGCACTTTCAAAAATATCATCAAAGTAAATTTGAATAATAAGATTACGTTCTGTTTATCGTTTAATTAAAGTTCTCAATCAGTAATACCAGGCACGTGGAGCTTGTTTCAGACCATATAAAACGTTAGAGAGCTTGTATACATGATACAGATGTTTTGAGTCTTCAAAGCGTGGAGGTTGTTTTACAAAAACTTCTTCCTCGATGAATCCAATCAAAAAGGCACTTTTGACATCTATTTGTAACTACCTGAACCCTTTAAAGGATGCGTATGCCAAGAGAATGTGTATAGATTCCAATCGAGCTACTGGGGCAAAGGTATCATCATAGTCATCTCCTTCTTACTGTGAATAACCCTGAGCAACTAGTCTTGCCTTATTTCTTATCACTTTTCCATCCTAGTTACAGATACATTTTCAGGTTTGGGTATTAATTTCCATACTTGATTCTTTCCCAATTGATCCAATTCTTCTTGCATGGCTTGCACCCAGCTTGAGTCCTTCAATGCTTCATCTACCTTTTTGGGCTAAATTTTGAGTGATTAATGCAATATTTGCTTTCTTTTTGAGTGATGTTCTGTTTTTTATTCCTTCATTTGGATCCCCAATTATATAATTCTGAGGATATTCAATTTCACTTGTCAATTCATTTAGTCGAACTAAGTTTGTAGTCGACTTTACTTGTTTATCTAGAGTATTGTTGCTATTTTCTATAGTTGACTCAACCAAACTGGTAGTTTTAGTCGACTCCAGTTGTTTTCCTTTGTCCTGAGCTCCTTGAACCTACTCGTCATCACCTGCAGGTATTCCTTTCTCCACCATATGATTATTTTCATTAAATATAACATGTACAAATTCTTCTACACATAGAGTACATTTATTAAATACTCTAAAGGCTCTGCTATTTAACGGATATCCAAGAAAAATACCTTCATCACTTGTTAGATCAAACTTCTCAAGATTGTTCTTACCATTGTTGTGATTAAAACATTTGCTTCCAAAGGGATGAAAATAACCAATATTTGGACGTTTACCTTTCCAAAGTTCATAGTGAGTCTTTTTTAAAATTGTCCTTATGAGGCAACAATAGAGAATGTGACATGCAATATTTACGCCTTCTGCCCAGAAATGATTTGGCAATGAATGTTTTTGTAAGCATATTTCTTGCCATATCTTAGAGGGTTCTATTATTTCTTTCCACGAACCCATTCTGCTATGGCGAGCGTGATGCGGAGATATTATGAATGCAACCTTGATCATCCTCAAATGCTTGGCTTTCAAATTCTCCTCCATGGTCACTCTGAATTTTTGAGATTAGACATCCTTTTTTCTCTTTCAATCCTTTTGTAGAAAATTTCATAATTCCTTAAGGCTTCGTCCTTATAAGACAAGAAAATCACCCAAGTGAAACGTGAAAAGCCATTGATAATAACAAAAGCATATTTCTTACCTCGTAAGCTAGCAGTTCTAGTGGGTCTGAATAAATCCATATGAAGTAGTTGAAGAGGTTTTGAAGTGGGCACAATGTCTTTATTTTTGAAAGAGTTTCTAGTTTGCCTACCTATTTGGCATTTATCACAAGTATGAGTTCAGGAATAATTTAGTTTGGTAAGCGGATAACTAAATCATGTTTGGATAGTTTTTCAATCAAATGCATGCTTGCATGGCCAAGTCTTCTGTACCATAACCAAGGATCATTAGAAATAGAGGTTAAGCAAATATGACCATTTAAAGTTTTGAACCCATCAAGAATATAAACATTTCCATACATTTTTCAAAGAAGGACAATCTTACCTGATTCATCTTCAGTTGTACACCCCGCACTTTTAAAATTTATCACGTAGTCTGAATCTCATAGTTGACTTATAGGCCATCAACAAGATAAACTTATGTAATAACATAATTGTTTTTTAAGGGAATTGTTCCAGTGCCAACTATTTTTCCCCTTGAATCATCTGTAAATATTACACTCCCTCCATCGATCTTTGTAACATCTTTGAATAGGTTTTTATCACTTGTCTTATGGCTGGAACACGCACTCGCTGGATACCATTTTCCTTTGCTTCTTATTCTGTGGTGTTCCTGCAAAAGAAGATTATCACATTTTTAGGTACCCAAGCTTGCTTGGGTCCTGGGGAGTTAGTATTACTAGGTTCAAAATTTTTGGGTTTCCAATACCATCCCGACATATTGGATTTTCGGAGTGTCAAACTTAAATATTTATGCCCATTTTTATTATAGTAATGACATTTAGCTCCATACATGTTTTCAGCTCTCACATAAATTTTAGCCGATATAGAGTCAACTAGTTTCTTCCCAGTTGACTTGTAAGTTATCTGGTCCAATCGACTAATCAATATGGTTCTGATTGGTTACTTTCCAATTAACTTGTAAGTTGTTTGATTTGACATGACAGAACTTTGACTGATGGATTTGTGCATGTTGTTAAGCTGCATTTGCAATTCATCGAACTATTTTTGAAGTACATCCTTTTCTATTTCACATACTTCAAATTTGAGTTTCTAGTCTTTGATTTCCTTAGTAAGTCTCTGAAGTTCATCCACCATTTTTTGCTACTCCTTTAGGGTAGACTCAAGAATATCCCGCAATTCGTTATACCTTTCGCAGTCATAGATCTTACCTTGCTAGTTTTGCCTCGTGCCATGAAATAATTTTCATCATCTGAATAATCTTCATCCATCCAACACTCTGTGGTTTTGTCTATCTAATTTTCCTGAATAGTTAAAAAGCAAAGATTTGCTATCTCTTCATGATCTGATTCATTTTCATCGCTCCAGATTCCGAAGGATTTGTTTTTGTTGAAGCCTCTACAGATCTTCCTTTTCAGTTCCAGACATTCAACTTGAATATGCCCAAATTTTCCACATTCATAACATTTACCGTCATTCTTATCCTTTTTATTATATTTTATAGATCGTCTTGAATGTAATCTTCCTTCCCTAGTATTCACGTATCTTCCCACTAGTCCATCCATGTTCCTAGACATCATAGCAATCTCTTCTTGTAGAGTTTTAGGATCATCAATTTCATTTTCAGCTAATTCAGTAGATGCTTTAAATGTGACTGTTCTCTTTTTTTTGTCTTGATTTGTCTTTTTAAGATGAGTCCACTCAAAAGTAATTAATTCTCCACGTAGTTCAATGTAGGATAATTTGCTTAGGTCTTGAGATTTCAGCATGACTACCTTGATTTGCTATGTGGTTGGCAAACTTCTAAAAATTTTTCTGACTTGCTCACCACTGCTGTAAGGCTTACCAAACGCTTTTAAGTCATTGATTATCTTACTGAATCTAGTAAACATTTCCTCAATACATTCTCGTTCTTTCATTGAGAAATGTTCGTAGTCATGAACTAGCATGTTGATGTGAGTTTCCTTTACTTTGTTGGTTACTTCATAAGTAACTTCAAGTTTGTCCCACATTTCTTTGGTTGTATCACAATTAGATATTTTTTCGTATTCCTCACCACTAATAACCTTGTGAAGTAGATTCCTTGCCTTGCTATTTAATTGAACCACTTCTAGATGTTCCTTTGACTATGAGTTTTTGTCATCGGGATCAACAAGTGGTGGAGTGCTAGCAAGTAGTGGGTAATTTCCTTTCTTGATGACTCTTTATACTTTAACATCATATTCTTTGGCAAAGATTTCCATTCGCACCTTCCAGTGAGAAAAGTATTGTCCATTGAAGTATGGTTATCTAACTTGTGAAAGAGAGCTCCTATGATCACCTGATTTGCCATGATCTTTTCTCACAAGCTGTTTGTCACGCCCCAAATCGGAGGAACATGACCGGCGCCTGACCGGGTTGCCCCAGTCAAGCGGACCTGGGTGCCTTTCATTCCCACGCGTTACCCCTGTGTTGACTGTTTCTCATTAACCAAATATATTACTAATCATAATTGATTTCACATTAAACAAATAAAACCATACGAGTGATTCATTAACAAGTTTGTAATTTTTACAACGCCCGACATAACATAATATCTACATAATACTGGAGTCCCACAGTTTACATGTCTACAGAGCCTCTAGGATACAAAAAGAGAAATACAATACTTGCCGGTAACAAGGCTCCGGCTATACCTTACAAAACCAAAATGAAATCTAAACCGAAGTGGCATGAACCACACAAGGCCCCGAGGAAGAAAGGGGCTCACCAAAACGGGCAGTGGAAGGAGAAGGATACTACTGCCGATGAGCTGAAGTGCCTGCTACTGATCCACCTACAATCATGACACGAATGTAGCGCCCCCGGCAAAAGGGACGTCAGCACACTTGAATTGTACTGGTATGTATGGACAAACTTTGTCCCAAGTAAACTCAAGCCATTAAATTACATCAACAATTAATTAAGCCAGAGCCAACCATGTTTCCACATTTCTCCTCATTTCAAATAATTCTCACACAAAGCACTTTCTACAATCAACCAGTTTAACAATAACCAATCAATCACGTAAAGCACAAGTAGTCAAACAAAGGGGCAATCAGTGCCCCACAGGTTGCAAACTCTCCTGCTGTCTCCTTTCACAATTTCACATTATTGATTTATGTATCAATTTTCAATAGCGATTTCGATCGCTTTCCATCCTTATTGCCCCCGACCACCCTTATTACCTCGGCCACCCTTATCACCCCAACCCACACCTTATTTCACCACGTTGCGGCGCGCAACACGACCCCGCCTTACAGTTTGAAAACACAACAATTTCAAACAGCAGATAAGGTACTACACACAATTTCAACAAGTTCAAATAAGCAACTTACACATTGGTTCATGTTCTCAATTTCTTCTCAATTCAATATCACAACCATGTTACAATATTTCCACAATTCAAGTGTTTCATCTCTTTCTACAATAAACCAATTCTCAAGTGTTTCGTTTGTTTTCCACAAGGTGCCATATAGGCCATCATAGTCATTATTCACAATTCTTTTGCCAAACTAAACTCTCATTTTACATTACTCATAGCTCAACAACAACTTTAAATATCCAACAACAACATCAAGAATTTCACACAATTTGTCAATTTAACACGAACAAACAAACTTCACACATACAGGCGATTTCACAAGAATCAAAATTAGCCATACATACCTGGTGATGAGTTTTCTTCCTACTTTATGATTACCCAAGATATCCTACTCTTGCCAACCTTGTTCTTGAAGACTCTTACTTCTACTCACTTCTTTTTACTAGAAATCAAGTTCAATAATCATGCATGAGTGTAAAAATTCTACTTTTAAAAGCTATTATATGAAAACCTCTCTTTACCCAATTAAAACTGAAAATCAAGAAAATAGTTAGGGTTTTTACCTTGAAAATATTGGGGAAGTTGAATCCTTGCCCTAGAATCCCTTGGAATTAAGTAGTTGAAACAATCCTTGAAGATGAAGAACTTCTCTCTCTAAAAACCCTCTCTTCTCTCTCTAATTTTTGGTAAGATAATATGATAAAATGAAGAAGAAGTGTGTTATATTAAAGAAGAGATCGGGTCAAAATGTTACAAAAATCTGGGCCGGGGTCAAATATGCGGTCACTATGCGACCGCAGAATCAACATGCGGTCCGCATAGTGACCGCAGAATGGCTCAAAAATTACGCAGGTTCTGTTAAGACATGCGGTCATTATGCGGACCGCATGTTGATTCTGCGGTCGCAAAAGTGCACCGCAGATTGACATGCGATCGCATATCGACCGCACATTTGACACGGATTTGGGCAACTCTCTGGAACGATTTGCGGTCAGAATGCGGTCCGCATGTCAGGTTTGCGGTCGCATTCTTGACCGCACATTTGACACTTTTTCGGAAAAATTATTTCTCTACATTTTTTGAAACTTAAATCATTACCAAGGGTCCGAACCGCGGCGAGCAAGCTCGCCGCGAAGAATTCTACGCATTCCTAACACATTATTCGGACCATGACACCACAGATACTAGGTTTTATGCACAAAAATTTTACGGGGCCTTACATCCTCCCCCCCTTAAGATCATTCGTCCTCGAATGAGGATTTTGAAATAAATGAGTTTTGAAAGACATGATATGCAAGCTATCAAAATTTTGACTAACTCTTATATTTTAGAAAAATTTCGCCAGAGTTTCCTTTGTATTATGGACCTATCCACCTGTCAGAGGGCCCCCGAAACACATTACCAAACAACAATACACAAATACAACACTTTTCACAACTGGTATACACCTTCTTACCTCAACGAATGCACATATTCTAGTCACTTCAATGAATTCTTACCTTATTTAACCATTTTAACACACCATGTACACTTAACAAATCATTACCAATCTACACTTACTATTAGTTGTTTATTAAACACGTAAATCTTTATAAGGCTCTCATTTATCAAGAACGGTTCAAATGACCCAAGGTAACAACACATTTAACTCATTACAAATAAAGGAGACTTTACTAATACTAAGAGGGAAACAACTTAGGCCAGATGACAGTTACTAGGAGTAGGAGGGTCACCTAATTTCTTCTAGGCTTGATCAAACAAATGGGGGTACTTTTCCTTCATCTCTTTTTTCGCTTCCCATGTGGCCTCCTCAACTTGTTGACTTCGCCACAATACTTTAACAGAGGCAACTTCCTTATTTCTCAACTTACGGACTTGCCTATCAAGAATGGCAACCGGAACTTCTTCATATGATAAATCTTCATTAACCTCTATAGCTTCGACCGGCATGATGGTGGATGGATCTCCAATCACTTTCTTCAACATGGACACATGGAATACCGGATGCACTGATGACATCTCAGGAGGCAACTCTAGCCTATAAGCAACTTGACCAATCCTTTGAACGATCCGATAAGGCCCGACATACCTAGGACTCAATTTTCCTTTCTTCCCGAATCGCATGACTCCCTTCATAGGAGATACCCTCAAGAACACCCAATCATCGACTTGAAACTCCAAATCCCTTCGACGAACGTCCGCATAGGACTTTTGACGACTCTGTGCTGTTTTCATTCTCTCCTGAATAACTTTGACCTTTTCCATAGCTTCGTACACCATATCTGGCCCTAGCAATTCCGCTTCACCTACCTCAAACCACCCGATTGGCGATCTACATCTTCTCCCGTACAATGCCTCAAACGGGGCCATTTGAATGCTAGCATGATAGCCGTTATTGTAAGCAAATTCTATCAGTGGCAAGTGTTCATCCCAATTACCTTTAAAATCTAAGACACAAGCCCGCAACATATCTTCAAGCGTCCGAATGGTCCGCTCGGCCTGTCCATCGGTCTGTGGATGGAAAGCTGTGCTGAGATTCACCTGAGTTCCCAAACCTTGCTGAAACTTCTTCCAAAAGTTAGCGGTGAACTGAGCCCCGCGATCCGAGATGATAGAAAGTGGAGTGCCATGAAGCCTTACTACCTCTTTGATGTACAATCTTGCATATTGCTCTGCAGTATCAGTGGACTTGACAGGCAGGAAGTGAGTTGATTTGGTGAGTCGATCTACTATCACCCATACTGAATCGAACTTACGCCGAGTGCGAGGTAACCCCACCACGAAATCCATATTGATCATCTCCCATTTCCACCTTGGTATTTCTATAAGCTGAGTTAATCCACCAGGCCGTTGATGCTCGGCCTTCACTTGTTGACAGTTCGGACATTTAGCTACAAAGCCTGCCACATCCCTTTTCATACCGTTCCACCAATAAATCTCCTTGAGATCGTGATACATTTTCGTTGAACCAGGGTGCACAGAATACCGGGAAGTATGAGCCTCTGCCATCACTCTTTCCCGAAGCTCGTCCACATCCGGAACACATAGCCTATCTTGACACCGCAATACACCATCTTCGCCGCTGAGTACAAATGCTGAGGTCTTGTCATTCATGACTGCTTCCTTCACCTGAACCAATGCTGGATCCATGAACTGTTTTTCCTTGATTTCCGCGACCAATGATGATTCTGCTCCATTATGCACCAAGATATCTCCCTCGTCTGACGCCGAGATACGAACCCCCAAACTGGCTAATTGGTAAACCTCTCGAGCCAGGGGTCTCCGATCCACACCCAAATGAGCCAAACTACCCATGGATTTCCGACTAAGAGCGTCAGCTACCACATTTGCCTTCCCTGGATGGTACAATATGTTCATATCATAGTCCTTGAGCAATTCTAACCACCGCCGATGTCTCATATTCAGCTCTTTCTGCTTGAACAAATACTGGAGGCTCTTATGGTCCGAAAACACATCTACATGAACCCCATAAAGATAGTGCCGCCATATTTTCAAAGCAAACACAATAGCCGCAAGCTCCAAATCATGCGTCGGATAATTTTTCTCATGGTTCTTGAGTTGCTTGGAAGCATAAGCTATGACCTTTCCACGCTGCATCAATACACATCCCAAACCGACTCTGGAGGCATCACAATAGACTACAAATCCCTCTGTGCCTTCTGGCAAGGCCAATACTGGTGCCGAGGTCAATCTTGACTTCAGTTCTTGGAAACTTTTCTCACATGCTTCGGACCACTGGAACTTAACTGCTTTCTGCGTCAATTTAGTCAATGGGGAGGCAAGGGTTGAGAATCCCTCTACAAACCTCCGATAGTACCCTGCCAGACCCAAAAAGCTGCGAATCTCTGTCGGGGTCGTGGGTCTAGGCCAATCTTTCACTGCCGCAATCTTCTGAGGATCCACCATAATTCCCTCACCGGAAATAACATGCCCTAGAAAAGCTACGGACTCCAACCAAAACTCACATTTTGAGAACTTGGCATATAATTGATGCTGAAGAAGGGTCTGCAATGCTGCTCTGAGGTGAACGGCATGATCTTCCCTGTTCCGAGAGTAGATGAGAATGTCGTCAATGAATACAATCACAAAGGAATCTAGGAATGGCTTGAAAACCCGATTCATAAGGTCCATGAAAGTTGCTGGGGCATTGGTTAGCCCAAAAGACATGACCAAAAACTCGAAGTGACCATAACGAGTTCTGAAGGCGGTCTTAGGAACATCCTGCTCCCTGATTTTCAACTGGTGGTACCCAGACCGTAAATCAATCTTTGAGAAGAACCTCGCTCCCTGCAATTGATCAAACAGATCATCCACTCGAGGCAATGGATATTTATTTTTAATGGTGACTTTGTTAAGCTGGCGATAATCAATACACATTCGAAGTGACCCATCCTTCTTTCTGACAAAGAGAACCGGAGCACCCCATGGCGACACACTCGGTCGTATGAACCCTTTCTCTAATAAATCCCTCAGCTGCTCCTTTAACTCCCTTAACTCTGCTGGCGCCATTCTGTATGGTGGAATGGATATTGGCTGAGTATCTGGCATTACATCAATCCCGAAATCAATCTCCCTATCCGGCGGGATGCCTGGAAGCTCATCTGGAAACACTTCAGGAAATTCATTCACAATTGGCACGGACTCGAGGATAGGCACATCTGAGGTGGTGTCCGTTACCCGAACCAGGTGATAGATACACCCCTTCTTAATCATCTTCGAAGCCTTAAGGTAGGAAATAAACCTACCCCTTGGCACCACACCATTTCCTCTCCATTCAATGATTGGCTCGTTAGGGAACTCGAGCCTCATAACTCTCGTTCGACAGTCCAAGTTTGGCAAAGCACGAATAGAGCCAATCCATCCCCATAATTACATCAAAATCTACCATCCCAAGCTCAATAAGATCGGCTGTGGTATCACGACCACCCACCGTAACAACACAATTCCTATAGACTCGTGAGGTTGTAATAGAATCACCAATAGGTGTCGACACAGAGAACGGCTCATGAAGCTGTTCGGGTTCCATCCCAAAACTTGAAGCAATGAATGGAGTAACATAAGACAAGGAGGACCCCGGATCAATAAGGGCATAGCAATCAATAGTCCGAATAGACAGGATACCTATAACAACATCTGGAGAAGCCTCGGCATTCTGGCGGCCACTCAATGCATAGAATCGGCTAGGTCCACCCCTACCTTGAGCTCCACCCCTAGCTGCACCACCCCCTGCTGATGCTGGAGTACGCGCTGATGATGTAGTAGCTGAAGAACCGGATGACTAAGCGGATCCCCTACCTATACCCTGACGGGGTACACGATAGTCCCGCTGAATATGACCTCTCACCCCACACCCGAAGCACACCGGGATGTCAAGGTAGCAAGTCTCTATATGAAATCTCCCACACTTGGGGCATGTAGGTCTCCCCTGCTGCTGGGACCTAACCAGGACGACCAGACTGACGAGACCTCCTGCTGTCTGAAACATGTCTCGAGTAGCTGCCCTGCTGATGACTGTTCACGGATGGCGGTGCACTCGCGGAGGACTGAGCATATGACTGGGATGGCCCTGATGACCCTTTCCCTGGAAGTGATCTCCCTGAATGACCCATTGACTGGGCCCTACTGCTACTTTCTCTTTCTGCATGAATCTTCAATTTCCTGGCCTCTGTGGCCTGAGCAAACCCCACAATCCTCCCATAGTTCGTATCTGAGTGCAAAGTTGCTGTGGCGGCCTCATTCACTACCGAAGGGCTAAGGCCCTGAACAAACCGTCGAACCCGGGCATCCATGGTCGACACTAAATGAGGAGCGTACTTGGACAACCTTACGAACTCCATGTGATACTCCCAAACACTCATACCGCCCTGTTTGAGAACCTCGAACTCAGTGGCACGGGCTGCCATTGCCTCAGCAGGTAAGAAGTGGTCCATAAATGCATCTACGAACTCATCCCATCTGGCCGAAGGGCTCCCTTCCTCACGGGAATCCTCCCACATTTCGAACCATGAACGTGCCGCTCCCTTCAGCCTGTAAGAGGCCAACTCTACCCCCTCTATATCTGTAGCCTTCATTACTCTAAGGGTCTTGTATATCTCATCAAGGAATTCCTGTGGGTCAGCCTCTGGATCGGTACCCGAAAATTCTGGAGGGGCCAATCGCAAGAATTGATGGACTCTGGAGCCAAAGGAATCTCCCTGTCCGCTGGAGGATGCAGGGGCATCATGGGATCTCTGGGCCTGGGCAGCCACTAATTGTGTTAACATATGGATGGCTCCCCTAAGTTCTTCATTAGAGATACCGGAGCCCGAAGCGGGAACTGTATCTGAGTCAGGAACACTGGCAGGAGGAATGGTGGCATCCTCTGCCGCAGCTGGAATAGGGACACTTGGGTTTTGAACAGATGGGCCAGGCAAATTCGGGACTGGTGGGTCATTCTCTCCCACGGCATCGGGTACATGATTAACAGCTGCACTTGGGCCGGCATTGGCCCTAAGGCCGAGTCTAGCCTTCTTCTTAGGTGCCATATTCTGAAAATTTGGGAACAAGGCACGAATTAGACACAGATATCTCCACATTGCACTTTACCGCACGATATAGATTATCAAAGAAGTAGGTAAATTCCTAAATGCTCGTGTAGCCCCCTACTTATATGATGTGGTCGACAACACACCTATAAGAAGGGCACTACTAGACACGGCTCCGAGACATCCTAGGACACTTTAAAACCTTAAGCTCTGATACCAAGTTTGTCACGCCCCAAATCGAGGAACATGACCGGCGCCTGACCGGGTTGCCCCAGTCAAGCGGACCTGGGTGCCTTTCATTCCCACGCGTTACCCCTGTGTTGACCGTTTCTCATTAACCAAATATATTACTAATCATAATTGATTTCACATTAAACAAATAAAACCATACGAGTGATTCATTAACAAGTTTGTAATTTTTACAACGCCCGACATAACATAATATCTACATAATACTGGAGTCCCACAGTTTACATGTCTACGGAGCCTCTAGGATACAAAAAGAGAAATACAATACTTGCCGGTAACAAGGCTCCGGCTATACCTTACAAAACCAAAATGAAATCTAAACCGAAGTGGCATGAACCACACAAGGCCCCGAGGAAGAAAGGGGCTCACCAAAAACGGGCAGTGGAGGATGAAAGATACTACTGCCGATGAGCTGAAGTGCCTGCTACTGATCCACCTACAATCATGACACGAATGTAGCGCCCCCGGCAAAAATGGACGTCAGTACACTTGAATTGTACTGGTATGTATGGACAAACTTTGTCCCAAGTAAACTCAAGCCATTAAATTACATCAACAATTAATTAAGCCAGCCAACCATGTTTCCACATTTCTCCTCATTTCAAATAATTCTCACACAAAGCACTTTCTACAATCAACCAATTTAACAATAACCAATCAATCACGTAAAGCACAAGTAGTCAAACAAAGGGGCAATCAGTGCCCCACAAGTTGCAAACTCTCCTGCTGTCTCCTTTCACAATTTCACATTATTGATTTATGTATCAATTTTCAATAGCGATTTCGATCGCTTTCCATCCTTATTGCCCCTGACCACCCTTATTACCTCGGCCACCCTTATCACCCCAACCCAAACCTTATTTCACCACGTTGCGGCGCGCAACACGACCCCGCCTTACAGCTGAAAACACAACAATTTCAAACAAGCAGATAAGGTACTACACACAATTTCAACAAGTTCAAATAAGCAACTTACACATTGGTTCATGTTCTCAATTTCTTCTCAATTCAATATCACAACCATGTTACAATATTTCCACAATTCAAGTGTTTCATCTCTTTCCACAATAAACCAATTCTCAAGTGTTTCGTTTGTTTTCCACAAGGTGCCATATAGGCCATCATAGTCATTATTCACAATTCTTTTGCCAAATTAAACTCTCATTTTACATTACTCATAGCTCAACAACAAACTTTAAATATCCAACAACAACATCAAGAATTTCACACAATTTGTCAATTTAACACGAACAAACAAACTTCACACATATAGGGCGATTTCACAAGAATCAAAATTAGCCATACATACCTGGTGATGAGTTTTCTTCCTACTTTATGATTACCCAAGATATCCTACTCTTGCCAACCTTGTTCTTGAAGACTCTTACTTCTACTCACTTCTTTTTACTAGAAATCAAGTTCAATAATCATGCATGAGTGTAAAAATTCTACTTTTAAAAGCTATTATATGAAAACCTCTCTTTACCCAATTAAAACTGAAAATCAAAGAAAATAGTTAGGGTTTTTACCTTGAAAATATTGGGGAAGTTGAATCCTTGCCCTAGAATCCCTTGGAATTAAGTAGTTGAAACAATCCTTGAAGATGAAGAACTTCTCTCTCTAAAAACCCTCTCTTCTCTCTCTAATTTTTGGTAAGATAATATGATAAAATGAAGAAGAAGTGTGTTATATTAAAGAAGAGATCGGGTCAAAATGTTACAAAAATCTGGGCCGGGGTCAAATATGCGGTCACTATGCGACCGCAGAATCAACATGCGGTCCGCATAGTGACCGCAGAATGGCTCAAAAAATTACGCAGGTTCTGTTAAGACATGCGGTCATTATGCGGACCGCATGTTGATTCTGCGGTCGCAAAAGTGCACCGCAGATTGACATGCGATCGCATATCGACCGCACATTTGACACGGATTTGGGCAACTCTCTGGAACGATTTGCGGTCAGAATGCGGTCCGCATGTCAGGTTTGCGGTCGCATTCTTGACCGCACATTTGACACTTTTTCGGAAAAATTATTTCTCTACATTTTTGAAACTTAAATCATTACCAAGGGTCCGAACCGCAGCGAGCAAGCTCGCCGCGAAGAATTCTACGCATTCCTAACACATTATTCGGACCATGACACCACAGCTACTAGGTTTTATGCACAAAACTTTTACGGGGCCTTACACTGTTATGCAAAAGATAAATGTGAGCCAAGCTCTAATACCATTTGAAAGTACAAGAGGCAGTTTAATTATAATTTATTTAAAATTTATTGCCTATAAGTTGACTTTTAACTAAAGTAGTCGACTGCATATGATAATTCAGCAGGTATGATATCTTAAATAAAATCACAGGAAGTAAATTGCAAGAAATAAAGACACCATGATTTTATACTGGTTCATATTCAAAGTGAATCCTAATCTAGACTCCTTGGGTTGCAAGGGAGTTATCTTCTAGTAAATGAGTTCTTTCTAGTACAGAGACGATGAATATAGCTCAGTTCTTCTAGCAATTGTTTGATACAATGCCTCATCAGTGATGTACCCTCTTTTCTATCACTGACTTGTTACACATCAAGTTTAAGTACAGTACTACCCTTATTTGTAGCATAATGAGGAGAGTATTTTTGGTTTGATCAATGTATGTCCTGGCAAAGGTTTGCAAGGGAGTATTTATTAATGGATGATAGCAACCCAAGGGATTTGATCCTTGGAAAGATTTAATCATTTCCAAGAATAAGGATTGAGCTATAGGCTCCACTTGATCTTCTTTCCTTTTCAATGCAAGATATTCCTTAATTACTGAATCATCCAATCACGATTGCTTCCCAAATATTTTTCTACGATGCTTGGTTATTTTAGTCTGCTAATCCCTAATTTTCTCCCTTGATTAGCTTAATTACATGAATCATGTTATTGCTGATTTGAGGAGGATTTAATCTTGATTTTCTGCTGAAGATTTATTTCCTTCCTTGCAGATCTTCAAGATATAATTCTTCCTTTGTTCATAATGATCTATTTCAACAGTTCTCTTTTAGTTCTTTGAGTTTCCACACATGTATATTAATTGCATCATTAAAAAATGTTTTAACAAAACAATGCCTTCATTATCACTATTATCTTCATCTTCGGTACTGGGACTTGCCACATCGGTCGATGTTGAGACCTTGGCGCCAGTCCAAGGATTACAAACTTTTGGTTT